>JBBCBC010000011.1:33667808-34072471 GCA_037126765.1 Stenogyne calaminthoides
CCATTCTTATTTAAATTTTAAAAATATATATAAATAATTATTCGACTAATCGAATTTCGTGAAAAAACCCGACTGCACTACCATAACCAAAGACTTATGTGGGGGCCCGACATATAAAAAGTAAATGAAATGAAATAATATCCACGCAGATAATTTCCCGCTGGACCAACCTGCTGATTGGCTCCTCGACTAAAATAAATAAATAAAAAGCGAAACATATGTGATATATAAGATTCTTCATACAAGGACTAATTAAATTGACCAAAGTTACTGGGCTACAAAAAAACTTAATTGGAAGAAAATCGAACTCCTATTTGTCAATCGCGTTCTACTACTTCGACACTTTAATAGAGATCCTTCACTACAAAAGATGAGGTTTAACGATTTCCGCTTTTGGGCATTTTAAAAAATCCATCAAGGAATCGAGGGTCGCCAATCGAAGCGACGAGCGTAGACTGCCGGGCCGATGAAGTGGCTGGATGAAGGACGAGTATTAGCGATTTAATTTTAGCGATCGTTATACTTTTTGTTAATTTTATTAAACTGCTGGTTAAAACCTCGGGCTGCAGCCAAAGGTAAAAAATGGCTCACTACAGTTCGCCGAATCCTCGGCCTCAGGCATCCTGGGCAATCGAACCATTCAATCCACGCGACTACGCCGAACCCAACCACCAAGATATCATATATAGTCTCCCACCAACGAAAGATAAATTATTCCTGCCAGGACCTAACATTTAGATCAAGTGGGAAGGGGATCAAACCGCCGACACTTGCTTTTCTTATGCTATTTAAATGAAATTAATTATATATGTCCAAAAAATAGCTGTTAATTTTAAAACTATTTATTTCACACTATCTAATTTAATGATTTAACCACATTTTAATATAATTTTATTTTTATTTATTTATAAATTTAACAAATTGTATTATATTAAAATTTATTTATTTATTTATTTTTAATTCGTTTTTTTTTACACTTTTTTAGTTTTTTTATTTCATTTATTTAATTTAACTATCTAATAATCTTTTGAAAAATACTAATTATGTATATTTTTATATTATAAATTATAAATAAAATGACTATATTCTTTTTAAAATTGTATATGTTCTAAAAATTCATTTTTTAAGCAAATATTATATATTTAAAAAAATATTACTTTCTATTTAAACAAGTAATATTTTTCTATTTAACAAGACTACTTTTTCATTTGAACAAGTAATACTTTCTATTTAAAACAAGTAATACTTTTTAATTTAAACAAATAATGTTTTTTCTTTAACTAAGTAATTACTTCTTTCTATTTAAACAAGTCCTCTTTTTCTATTTAAACAAGTAATCTTTTCATTTAAAACAAGTCTTCTTTTCATTTAAACAAGTACTACTTTTCTATTTAAACAACTACTTCTTTTCGTTTAAACAAGTGATGCTTTCTTTATTTAAAAAGATTACTTTTTCATTTTAACAAAGATGCTTTTCATTTTAACAATCTTCTTACCATTTAAACAAGTAATAGCTTTCATTTAAATATAGCAATACATTTTCTTATTTAAACAAGTATTCTTTTTCGTTAAAACAAGTACTACTTTTCTATTTAAACAAATACTACTTTTTTATTTAAACAAGTACTACTTTTCTATTTAAAACAACTACTACTTTCATTTAACCGTTGATGCTTTCTATATAAACAAGTACTACTTTTCATTTAAACAAAGATTTCTTTTCCGTTTTAACATCTTCTTCTTTTAAATATAAGAATACTTTCATTTAAATATATAATACCTTTCATTTAAACAAAAAGATACTTTTCATTTAAAACAAGTACTACTTTTCTATTTAAACAAGTACTACTTTTCTATTTAAACAAGTAATACTTTTAATTTAACAGTAATACTTTTCATTTAAACAAGAACTACTTTCTATTTAAAAAGTATTACTTTCTATTTAAACAAGTAATACTTTCAATGTAAAACAAAGACTACTTTTTATTTAAAACAAGTATCTTATTTTAAACAAGTACTACTTTTCATTTAAACAAGTACTACTTTTCATTTTAACAAAATACTTTTATTTAACCAAGTACTACTTTTCATTTAAATAAATAATACTTTTCATTTAAATGGTGCACTACTTTTCTATTTAAAAAGTAATATTTTTTCTATTTAAACAAATAATACTTTTCTATTTAAACAAGTAATATTTTTCATTTAAACAAGTAATATTTTTCATTTAAAACAAGTACTACTTTTCATTTAACAAGTAATATTTTTTCATTTAAACAAGTAATAATTTTCATTTAAAACAAGTAATATTTCTATTATTTAAATAAGTAATACTTTTAATTTAAACAAATAATACTTTTCATTTAACCAAGTAGTACTTTTCTATTTAAACAAGTACTTTTTTCCTATTTAAACAAGCGATACTTTTCTATTTAAACAAATAATACTTTTCATTTAAACAAGTCTTACTTTTCATATTTAAACAAGTAATATTTTTCTGTTTCAAACAAATTATTACTTTTTCTATTTAAACAAGTAATACTTTTTCTATTTAAACAAGTACTACTTTTCTATTTAGACAACTACTACTTTTCTATTTAAACAAGTAATACTTTTTATTTAACAAGTAATACTTTTCATTAAAACAAGTAATAATTTCATTTAAACAAGTAATCTTTTCATTATTTAAACAATGACTTTTAATTTAACCAATTACTACTTTTCATTTAACTAAATTTTTTTTTTATTTAAAACAAGTAATACTTTTTCTATTTAAACAAGTAATACTTTTCTATTTAAACAAGTAATACTTTTCATTTAAAACAAGTACTACTTTTCATTTAACAAATAATATTTTTCATTTAAATAAGTAATACATTTCATTTAAACAAGTAATACTTTCTATTATTTAAATAAGTAATACTTTTTAATTTAAACAAGTAATACTTTTCTATTTAAACAAGTACTTTCTTTTCATTTAAACAAGTAATATTTTTGCATTTAAACAAGTATTACTTTTCATTTAAACAAGTACTACTTTTCATTTTAACAAGTACTACTTTTCATTTAAACAAGTAATACCTTTCATTTAAACAAATAATACTTTTCATTTAAACAAGTAATACTTTTCTATTTAGACAAGTAATACTTTTCATTTAAACAAGTACTACTTTTTCATTTAAACAAGTAATATTTTTTCTATTTAAACAACTACTACCTTTTCTATTTAAAAACAAGTAATACTTCTCATTTAACAAACTAATACCTTTTCATTTAAAACAAGTAATACATTTCATTTAAACAAGTAATACTTTCTTTCATTTAAATAATACTTTTTAATTTAAAAAAAGTAATAATTTTCTATTAACCAAACAATACTTTTCTATTTAAACAAGTAATTTTTTCTATTTAAACAAGTACTACTTTTTTTATTTAAATAAGTATTTTTTTTTTTATTTAAACAAGTACTACTTTTTTCTATTTAAACTTAATTAATATTTTTCATTTAAACAAGTAATACTTTTTCATTTAAATAATCTTCGTTTATTTAAACAATTAATATTTTTTTTTAACAAGCAATATATATATTTAAATATATACTATGAATTAAATTTTATACTACAAATTTAGTCAATAGATATATTTAAATATACTAGAAATCTTCTCCAAATAGACTATAAATTAAATACACGGTAAGGTGCATTAACAACAAATTAAAAAATGTTGTATAATCTCGAAACATAAAAAAAAAAATTACATAATTAATATATTTTAAAAAAAAATTAATTAAAAAAAAAAATGTCGCTAATCCGCCGCTAAAAAATCATCAGCAAATCAGGCGCTAATACCGCCGCTAAAGAGATTAGTCCAAACGCTTAAAACCATAATATTTACGACGGTTTTTCTGACCGTTCGCTAAAATTATTGACTTTGACCATTTGACCAGAATCGTCAGAAACCGTCGCTATTTGGCGAAGATTTTTATAACATTACCAATTTCCGCCGTAAAACGCGGCATTTTTTGTAGTATCTTGATTTTAAAGAGTTTTAACTTGTAAAATGGCACTTTTATTATAACGAAAGATTAATTTCACAAAACTCAATCGTGATTTTGTGCGAAGTTTCTTATAGTTGGGAAATTGTACAAAAATTTTATTAAAGTTTTTTTTTTTTGAGCGCAAATATTTATTGTAGTTTATTAAATAAACTTTTTGTAAAGAAAATATTTTTAACGCTTTTTATTTATTTCTCGCGTCTTTAGTTTTCCCAAATATTGATTTCTCCAGACTATATTATGAAAAAACATAACGAAAATAGAGATTATGGATAAAATTGTTAACTTGTTGCTTAAAAAAAGATAATTTTTTAATAAACCACAAGGAATTCGTGTAATATTCAAACAAATCAAGGAATTTCGCAAAATATTTTTGAACCACTTAAAAATTTAGTTTAAAAAATAAAACTAGTGAAAATAAAATTTTAATTTTCTTCTATTGACATTATAATTGGAACTGACGTGGCTTTGAGGCCGATTTGGTGAATACTTAGCGCCGTTGCCATCATGTATACCGTCTCCAGCCATACTTGATTTTCTTTTGCAAAATTATGAATTTCAAATGGCGAAAGAAGATCGACCTTTCTTCGTTGAGGTTGGAATTGATAAATAATAACAAATTTTTAAATACATTTTCGAGCTCATTTCAATTTACAAAATCAAACATGATCGAGTTTAAAATTGATTTTATGAAAATAATCAGAATTCTTTTTATAAATAGAGCATACCATGGTTTAAATATAATTTTTCTCCTGGAAAAAAAAATGTTGGCCTAAATTGGGCATTATTTAACTGTGAGGAAGAAGGTGAAAACTAACATTAATATTAAAAATACATTATCCACTTCATTTAATATTTCCATTTTCCAAATCTTCAATGCATGTTATAATATTCCCCACTTAGAATGACCCCAATTTTGTTTTTCTCCTTTTTAGCAAATTTATTTTAATTATGGTACAATCTCAGGTCTAGTCCGGAGAAGAAATTATTAAATCAAGCTTTCATTTACCCTTCAAAAAAAAAAAAAAATCAAGCTATCATTTATAATATCTGTAAAAGTTGGGCTAAATTTCCTTCCCAATCATGCCATAGAAAATTACACAAGGCCCATGTTATTAGCCGAAGAAACTAGAGATCTGAAACAAATACGTTGTAACATGCTTCTTTTTTTCCTTGTGATCATGTGAAACTAGAATCTTTTAGTTACCCTACTGAGTTGAAATGATTATTTATAGATTTCTTAGTAGCTTTTTTTGTAAAAAAATAAATAAATATATTTTATATATATATTATGTGGTGTGTGTGTGAAGTTTTCCTGCAAGTACAGATGCTAATGCTAATGCTATTGAGTTAGAAAAAGAAAAAGATAAAAAAGAGAAGGTTGATTTTGGCATAGTGGCATATACAAAAATGGATGTACATAATTTATTAAAAGTTAGTTATATCATTTTATTTGTTTATTAAAATAATAAGATTGAAAGGGTGGTGTAGTTCGTAAAAAGGGGTGGAATAACCTGGGCTATTAAGATGTGCCGCCCATTTAGTAAAGCCCAAAATAATATGAACTCCTCTGCCCCCTTAAATAAAACAAGTCGTTTTTGAGAATTGAGAGTTTAAGCTGACGATAGTGGACCCTTAATTTGATGACAAAATTGTATAAACCGTGAAACACCGTGAATCATTTTTTTAGATATATTACATAAAATAGTCATTGTTTAAAAATATTTTTATATTTTTAAATTGACAAAATTTTTACGACAATAATGTATTATTTTTACACATAACAAAGAATAAAGACCATATATATATATCTCGATTCACAAAGAATGTTACCCTAATTTGTTAATGTTTAATGTTCGAGACTTTATCTATCCATTTTAATTACAAATAAATTAAATACAACTCGTTGAAGATGATCTTTCTTTTTCTTTTTTTTCCTTTTTTCTTTTAGTAAAAAAAAAACCTCTATTAGTACGATATCCAAAATGTAGATACATGTAACTATATCTTAGTTAATGAACGAAAATAAGTTAGCTATAATTTCATTACCCATTTGGCACACGGAATTTAATTGACATGACAAGTAATTTGATGCATATCCTCTTGATGATGTAAATATCATGATATTTAGGATATTATCAAATTTAATTAAAGATTAAGTTTTTCCAAAAATATTCACAGAAAAAACTGGTTCCATATTTAATGTTTTCGATCCGAATTCCCAATTATCAATGTCCAATACACTTTTTTTGAAAATTATATTCTTCAATCATCACTATTAATACTGGCGGTCAGTCATCATCCTCAATATCACGAAAATACTTTTCTACATGAATAATAAATTATTACTCCGAGTTATCACTATTAATATCTTCTATTCCTTTAAATGATATAAATCACAATTTGAATTAATTTCACAGATTTCTTGTGTGAAAATTATTCAACCCATGATTCATCATTAGTTGATGGATAAGACTAGCAGATAGAATCGAGTTAAAATAATATATTTTATCCACTAAAGGTGAATCACCCCCCTTATCTATATAAAGCCTTCTATTCCAAATTCTAAAATTTTTATGAATAATTATTTATGATATTTTATTATTTAAATCTTAATTATTATTTTTAAGAATAATCTTGGTTTTTCAAATAGTTTGAGTTTAACTTACATTTTAATTATCAATATTTAATTTTTTATACGACACATCTATCTATTGTAGATTGATTATAGATACATATTATTAAGTAGATTTCTGAAAATAATATTTATATTATTAATTTTAAATTAAACTATATCAAATATTTAATTAGTTTGATAAATTCAATTATATATGTAATTTAATTTTCTAATATTATTTGTGCATTTCCACTCATTTTTTATTTTAAATTATAAATTATGTAATATGCATTTATTATAATGTATTTGTGCAAAAATGAATGATGGATGAAGGAAGACGAATTGTGAAAAAAAAAATTGAACCATAAATTCGCAATTGAAATCAAAATTTTAATGTAACATAAATTATATTATACCATAAATAAAATGAAACAGATAAAAAAATATAAAAAAAATAATAAAATTATGAAAAAATACTATTTAAGAAAAAGAGCATTTTGATACATGTATATATGACATATTAAAATCTTAGATGATCCGTCTGATTTGAGTTCATAGTGCGATTTTTAATCATACAATCTGTTGTATTGAAAGATGTAATTTGTTTATATTGAATCGCATAACTATTAAAAAATAATTGCACGATTCAAACAGAAATGTTGCATCTTTTCAAAAGATAACAAATCAGATGATTTCAAAACGACTATATATTACGAGACACTCTGGACGCATTTGCATCTCCTCTCGATAGATTGTGATACCTTTTATTGAATCATTTCCAATAAAATATAACCATTTTCTTCTATATTTATCGATTCTACATCTCTTAAAAAACACTTCCTCGTTACTTCAATAGTTAGGCCAACAAATTAATAAAGTCCTCGCACCGAAATTTCAATCCACGATGCTTCTATTAAATATATCATATACCAAAAAAAAAATTATTAGAAAAGATATCATTAATAAAAGGGTATAAAAAATGCCCAATAATGACAAGCGATACAGAGAATTCAAACTTTTTGTATATATATCATAAACAAATACATTTGTTAAATCATGTTTTAAATTTAATATAATAAAAAAATTCCTCATCTAAAAAAAATAGAAAAATATTTGTTATATTATTGTATCTGCTTGGAAAATGAAAATATATAACAGAAAAATATGTGATATACCACCAAGAAGTTCCATCAATGATTCAATTATTTTTAAAAACTCTGAATTTTCATTTACATTATCATGAGATGCAAACCAAAATTCATAATTTTGTGAAAAAATAATACAGTAGGCACATAATTAATTTCATTTTAATTTAAATATTCAATTATTCATAATTTAATTTATTCTAATTTACTTATAATCATATTTTTATTGGTGAACTATAAATAGTACTCCGGGTTCCGATAATTTTTATTTTATTCTTTTTGTTTTAAAGGAATAATAATAAAATATTAAAAATGAAGGGCCGAATTGTAGATGGGAAAAGAAAAAAGGATATGAAAGAATGAGGTGAAGTAGTGGTCGTTCTTAAGTCTCAGATGACCGGCCACCCACTGCCAGACTGCATAAATGCATTTTTGGCGTGAGAACTATACAAAAATAAAACACGTAACTATTCCAAAATGTAAGAACGCAACCATGTTCCCGATATTAATAAATAATTTTTCGTAAATAAGTCGACTTTTCAAAGATAATAAGTCAGACGTTTTAAATACACTACGAGGCGCATCTGCGGCACCCCAGCCTGCATACAAGACCTATATCTTCTTTTTATTATAATAAAAAGGAAAATAAAAATTATGGATAATGTAGTTACTTTTCTATTTGTAAAAAATAAAATTTATTTTATTATATAAAAAAAAATGGATAAACTTATAATAGTGAATGAGAATGTATTATCAATTGTAATTTTTTTAATTGTATAGAATATTGACTATTAAAACTTTAATATTATTTTATAATATAATTTTATTTTTTCACATTCGTAATACGCGTGGTCATAACCTAAATCATTAAATAAGTCAGGATTTATGCCAGTGTTACGTTAGGAAATGAGACATTATCATTGTCCAAACAAACTTACCCCCAATTATATCTATTTACCTTTTTAAAAAATGATGATTCCGTTATGACCAAGTTATGACCGATGCATTTATGATGTATTTTAAAATAATGTAATTTATTGTATTAAAGTAAACAACTTATTTACATTGAATTGTGCACTTTATTTACATTGAATTATGCAACCTGTTTCTATTATTAATAAGTCAAGACGGCTCAAAGATAAATAAACTTACAAGCCAGTCTGACAATAAGTTGTATGATTTCAAATCGACTTTATGAAGTCTTTTGGTCAAGACTTGATCCATATAAACTTATCTTTCAAAATAAATCTAATCTTTATCGCTAATAGATGCTATATCCTATGTTTTATATTTTCTCCTTTGTGTAGTGCTTAGCCTAAAGAATTGTCCATTTGCAATTTTGAGCAACAATCCAAATAAATAAGCTTGACTTTTTTGTCCAAACAAATATTTACTAATTTGTGATTATATACATGGAAAGGAAAGAGCAATTGAGCCGGCACGGAGAATCCTCCATTTTAACATATATTTAATTATAAACTGTCATTATATATGATTTCCCAACACTTTATTAATATTTTAATTTTATATTGTAATAATTTAATTATTAAAATACAAGAAAAGAGAAAAAAAAATGAAAAAGAAGATACGCGTTTGCCGGCAGCGATAGGTCCCAATGACTTTCTCTAGGTTTCGTTTTCAATGACAAGTGCGCAAATGTCCTACATTCCTGCATTTATTTTATTTATAATCTCTACTAATTTATTTATTTTAAAAAAGTACTCAAATTATTCAAAAGTTGAAGGAGATTAAAACTTTTTTTCAACATAAAAGTATTATTCCCTCACTTCCACAAGTATGGTCCATATTTCATTTTTATTTGTTCTAAATTATAGTGCATTTTTATTTAAAATGTATTAAATTATTTAAAATATTCATATTTAACGCATATTGAATTAAATATTTTTGTTTTTTGTATTTATGAGAGATGCTTGATATTTTAGAAGAAATGACAATATGTATAAGTACGAGAATAATGTGGAATCGAAATTACTCCTCACATATTTGAGAGAGCTATAGTAATTCCTCAAAATTAATGAATAAAAAACACTCTAGCACTATCTATTCATTTTTTCTCAAACCATCTAACCAACTTGTGTTTATGGGTTTATGTGACAAATGAAAATAGACTACCTTCATAGAACGTATGGAGTAAGAGTAATGTTTTTCTTTTTAGGTTTACGACATAAATAATTGGATTATATTTTTTTAATGAAATAATTTTGCATCTTTTTTATATTGATCCCGATTATTTTGATTTTTTATTTTTTGATCTTAGAAATTTTCAATTTTTTTAAATTAATTAATGAACCTTCAGCCCAGGGTTACCGAATCGCTAATCTTCTACATGTGTATATATTTTTTGGGATTACATTTTGTGTAGTCCAATAGCTTTGCATCGTTTTAAAATTTGTCTACATTGTTTTGACTTTTTTATTTTGATCCTATAATTTTTTTAAAATTTTGAAATCGATCCAATAATCGACTCGAATGGGTTACTAAACTAGTAACCTACCACGTGTATATACCTATAATTTAGAAATTTTTATTCTCTGTCTACATATCTCTGCTTGTTATGATTCATATCTCTCTTATATTATTTTGATTGTTGTACAAAGTTATTTGATACTTCTTCGACTAGAAATATACTCACCATTCATTTTCACACAAATTAATAAAAAATTATTTATTGTACTTAAAATTTTTGATTTCAATTATAAATTCTTTTATATATCCTTATTTATTTAATACTAACTACATTAAATATAATATTTTAAATAATTTACATATTTAATAAAAATAAATTATAATTTGAAATAGAAAAATATGAACTATTTTTATTGGGCTTAATGGAATCACGATTTTGGACAAATTGCATATTTAAAAAAAGTCAGTCTTGATTCATATTGTATTTTAGAATCATATAACTTTGTTATATTGAGATATGCAATTTTTTTTGATCTGTCTTAAACTATTTTTTTCATATTAATAATTGAGCAGCTCAATATAAATAAATTATATCTTTTAATATAATAAGTTTCGTAATTTTAAAATCTGTATAAATAGACGGTCTTGTACCGAATGTATACAAAAATTTGTCTAAAAAGAATATACATATACATCAATAGCCCATAATCATATCCAAACACGAAAAGATATGGTAAATCTATCAATTAAAGCGCGAAAGATTTTTATCGATTCAAAGCCCAGATAAGAAAACTATCATTTCATGGCATGAAAGATATAAACTATTAATTAAAAACTTTACACATTTTAAGGCACTATTTAAGAAACCGTAAACCCCGAACCGTAAACCCCAAACACTGAACCCTAAAAACCCGAACCATGAACCCTAAACCCTAAAAAATAAAAAATAAAGGACATAAAATCGGGCATGAAATATAAGTGTGAACTTGTGGCCTTAAAATATGTAGTCTCAAATTGATAGTTTTTACATTTCAAGTTCTCAATTGATAGTTTTATCTTCCGCATCGCTAATCGATAAAAAATCTTTTTAAATTGATAGATTTATCATCTTTTCGGATTTTCAAAGTGACATTTTCCTTAAAAATATAAAACCACCCCAATTTGAATTATCCATTATTGAACCCTATATTGCTACCATATCCCATTTTATTAGCCGGACCAACACGCATCATTATAATAAGAACATTCAACAATAAATAATCCAATTGCAATAAATCGACACGAACTAAGATGAATTTAGCAAGATCCAACCTAGAGATACCAAAGGCGGCAAAAATCCCAACTTCCTCTACATGACACTGACATCATTCAAGACTTGCCTACTAATACTATCTTTTCCCCAACTTGCAACAATTGACAATATTGGGTGTTTCTTCTCAAGTTTGAGAACTATTATTGGTTCTTCAACTTTGCAATGATCAACAAAAAAGCTGGAGCTTTTCAAATTTATCACTCATTCTCCTCCAATCCAGTTTCCTGCAGTTGGTGCAGTGCCAAATTGATACACCCATTCCACCCTGTTGCAAAAAGCATCTCCTGCATTCCTGACTGAAGTAGCTACGGCAGGCCTTGTAATCTCCTCCTCAGAGATTCTTGCTAGTAAATTTGTCAGAGATTACAACTTTTGCATTGAGGACCCGTAAGCCCTTTCTCCTATTTTTCAACAAACTTTAAACAAGTGATTTGAAATTGAAAGCCTTTGTGATTTTTTTTTTTTGTTGGAATGCAGCTTTCAATCATTCTTCGGATGTGAGTTTCTTGACTGCTTGTTTGGCCAGAACTGGAGTTTTGCCTTTATCTGTTTGGTTTCAAGAATACAGATGTTCCATTGAGGAACAGAACTAGATTTTTTTTTTTGAGTTTAACCTTTTAATGAGATCTAATAAATACTTTTTGTTAGACTTTCTGTTTACAGTATTAGTTCTGTAACTTTACAGTATCTGTTGTAATAGGTAACAGTATTAGTTGCACAAGAGCAACAGTATTAATCATGACTGAATATTTATTAGATCTCATTAACTTTTCTTGATAATTTTGATTTTCTGTTTTTATTGGAGATGGATTATGAGTTTTTGCTGATTTAAAGACAAGATTGTAGAGGGTGTTTAATGATTCTATTTGTTAGTTGACCAAGTCTTCTTGAGTTTTTGAATCTGAGATTATGGTTGGAAACAATGGGTGTTACATTGAATTATCTTGGATTTGTTTTTCTAAACTATCATTTCTGTCATCTCAAGTTTATTCTTGATCAATGAGCGAATATTAGTCCTTGGTTTTGTACAGCAGCAGAAGCTGAGATTTATTTTTTGATAACTTGAAGAATGGAGGAATTACCTGAAGCCAAACAGGAACTGTAATTATTCCCATTGGGTAACGGGTGTGAGCCCGGTGGGCGTCAATAGTACTAATAATGAGGTGCCGGTTGACCCGCAGGATTAGCAGTATATACCTGAAAGAGGATTCAATTGTGATGCATGTTGTGAGGGGTTTTTTCTGTCCATCTGGCATCACTTGCATG
Source organism: Stenogyne calaminthoides (assembly GCA_037126765.1). Lineage (NCBI taxonomy): Eukaryota > Viridiplantae > Streptophyta > Magnoliopsida > Lamiales > Lamiaceae > Stenogyne > Stenogyne calaminthoides. Next base: position 33,680,630 of record JBBCBC010000011.1, read on the forward strand.
ATTAATGAAGTCATAGACAACGGTTTTTTTAATTTGTTCAAAGGTTTTTCCAATGCCCTCTCTTTAATTTGGAGGGTTGTTAGGGTTGAATGGACAATTTTCCAACCTGGTCTTTTACCTTTTCTCAGTTCAACTAAGAATTAGCCAATTTGCCATCATTTTTTGTTGTTTAACAATATAAAGAGACGATAAAATACATGTCATTTTTTGTTCCAACGTTTGTAATTTGTTTTATTTCGGTATTGCTACATTTTTTTGCAATATTTTCTCCTTTTCCGTTTTCTTATGGTAAAAAGCTTGCTCATAAATGTCCAAACTAATTTAAGTTGAATCATTAGTCAAATCGGTCTCCATTTTGATCTTCACTGCAAGCTTTTTTACATATATATACTGAGAGTATTTGAATCAACGCCAAATTAACGTTGAAAACATCTTTAAACATTTTCTTTGAACTGTGTAGCCTGCCCAATGGGTTCCCTATTATCCACGCGCTACACTCAACAAACCTACAGGAAAATGTGATCCGTAAGTTTGATTCTTGGTTATAAGTCTTCTCAAATATTCGGCCTTTCCTATCTTATGTGCATTACATATTAATCAAGAAATCTTCAGATATTCTTACACCATTTTCGGCGGGATTGCCTAATCATACTTGTGGTGGTGCAAATATGTGGGCAGATGCTCATACAAACACTGAGCTCTTTTGCTCTGCTGGTTTCTATTGTCCAACTAGTACCCGAGTATAACTTGTAGCAGTGGGTAGTGATCCCTCCCCAAAACTTTGTTAAACTCTTTTTCAAATTTTGACTTTGGATCCAAGAACTCCCTTTGCACTTTATTGCTAATGCATCTCTTTAATATTGTCAGAATTACTGTCCAATGGGCTCCACAGATGAGAAGTGTAAGTTCTTAAACTGATTAAAAGTGTGCCCATATCACTTTATTTGATCACTAAAATTTGATATCTTGGTGACCACCTAAAGTATCCGAACTTGTCCCTTTGTCTTAATTGCTAGAATTTGCAGGGTGCTTCAAGTTGACTACATGCAATCCCGAATCAGATAGTCAAAATATTCATGCATATGGAGCTATGCTTATTGTAAGTGTTTCTCTTTGTTAAGTTTTCGGGAAAATGTTTTCTTCTTAGTCATGTAAGTTTGTGCAATTATGCTTTTGAACCTCCACTTATCGAATTGAATTTCATCCTGTAAACTTTTTAAAACTTTTAGTCCTTTGACCGGCTACAACGAGTTAGTAACCAATTTTGAAAGTTAACAAAGCGAAATAATAAATATATATCAACTGAAAAATATACCACGTCAACGCTATGGTCGGCTGCTTACCTGTTGTAGCCTTTCAAATGACTAAAAACTTGAATTATGAAAGTTAACAGAACGAAATTCAATTTGGTAAAATGGAGTGCCCTGAAAGCTATAATGGGTAAACTTACAGGTCTGGACGTGCATTTTTCTTCTATTTTTCTTGTGCTATGATATTTCCTTTTGTATATCAGCAGGTATCTGATGTGACCAATTTCTTCCAGGCTGCATTAAGTACTATTCTGCTCATTATATACAACTGTTCTGACCAAATCCTTACTACGAGAAAGGAGATCGCCAAGTTCAGAGAAAAGCAGCTGCAAGAACTGCAAGGAGAAGACAAAAGCACGTGCTCGTTGGAGATCAGCAAAAGATGCTGCTAAAAAAGCATGCAGTCAATTACATTCTCAACTTTCAGGAAAATTTTCTAAGAGGACCATCCCAAATCAGACGAAGTTAGTATTTTAGACCATGCAGAAATGGTAACAACAGAGGATTTATATCCACCCTCCATCGAAAAAAACATACAGAACCCAGCCATTTATTGACATAACACAAGGAACGGAGCGTAACTCTAGTAGTTTTGAAGTTTCCGATTATGATTCTAGGAATAAAAACATCAAGAAGAAAGTTCAAAAGGATAAAGCAAATTCATTCCGTGAGTCAGATTTTCAAGTATGCATATTCACAACTCGAGAGAGAAAGCTCAACAGCAGCAAAATGAGAACCTTACTTTCTCAGGAGTAATATCGATGGCTACAGACAATGAAACAAGGAAAAGGCCACTGATTGAGATTGCTTTCAGAGATGTAACTGTCACTTTAAAAGGAAACATAAAAACCTTTTGAGATCTGTAACTGGAAGATAAAACCGAGGCGGATTACAGCTATTATGGGCCCATCGGAGCTGGGAAGACGACGTTTCTTTCTGCTCTGGCTGGAAAAGCAGTTGGATGCATGGTTATCGCACAATTTTAATTAATGGGAAGGCAGTTCCTATCCACCGTACAGAAAATCATCGGTTTTGTGCCACAAGATGATATTGTGCATGGAAATCTGACGGTCGAGGAAAAATCTATGGTTTAGTGCTAGGTGCAGGTATGTGATGTTTTTCACATGGGTATTGTGACGTAATATTTTTAATTAAAGTCAACATGCATTTTCTAGACGCAAATGGCTTGTAGTCTTAATATCAAACATCTCTGCCAAGTTTAGGATCCCAGTATTAAAAAATCTGTCCGTTTTTGGCACCAAAATGCGCCAGAAAATTAAAATAGTGTTTGTTTATGTCACGAGAATGTCACATGAGGATTTTTGGGGCCAAATTTGGACTGTAGAGAAGTCATGCGGCCAGAATTGGACAATAGACAAGTTTTAGGGAATAAATATAAATGAATTGATTCCAGACTTTTAGATGTGATGAAATTCTTTTTACCCGATTAACATGTTGTCAGTCTTTGCCACCTTTAAATGTACTTCCCTCATTATGTTAAGGTCCTAGATCTTTTTTTTTCTATTTGATTCCTATTTTTAGTACTGAAACCATTGCAACATGAAATTCCGTATTAATTGCATTTACATGTTTAATATTTTTGAAGACTGTCAGCAGATTTACCAAAGCCGGACAAGGTTCTTATCGTTGAAAGGGTGATTGACTCGTTGGGATTGCAGGCAATACGGGGTTCGTTAGTTGGAACAGTGGAGAAGCGAGGTATCTCTGGTGGGCAGAGGAAACGAAGTGAATGTTGGTATTGAGTTGGTGATGGAACCATCATTATTGTTCTTGGGCCGAACCTACTTCTGGGTTGGATAGCTCGTCTTCTCAGCTGCTTCTTAGAGCACTTAGGCGAGAAGCGCTTGAGGGTGTAAATATCTGCATGGTTGTCCATCAACCAAGGTAATAATAATTACTATTATAGAGAGATATAATGTTTTTTCTTTCCATAACTTTTTACCTTTACATAAAAAGGTCCCAAAACAGTTAACTTTGTCAATTTAGTCCCGACTTTTAAAAATTGTCAGATTTTAGTCCCTAGGTCGCTGTGAAATTGCAAAAAAACTTCGTCTATAATCATGTGTCTGTCATGCCATGCTAAATTGAGGGTTTCGGCCTAGATGCTGATGGGGATCTAGGTGGCATTTTAAAATGATTTCCATTATTTTTAAAACAAAATTACATATCATCTATTATAATGATGGTACTTTTGCAATTTACCAGTGACCTTGGGACCATAATCGGGCACTTTAAAAAGTTGGTACTAAATTGACAAAGTTGTCTTTTTTGAGGCCTTTTGCATAATGGTAAAGTTATAGGTCCCTTCATATACACAAAATTGTTCAGTATGTCTAAACTCAGTGCCAATATGCATCACTCTCTTATGTAAAGTGGGGATCTCTTTGAAATTTGAACATCAAGATTTTCCTTTTCCTGGTTAAATTTACTACTTCCTTCCTTTTTTGCAGCTACACATTGTTCCAGATGTTCGATGATTTGATACTTCTATGGCGGAAGGCCTTACTGTCTACCACGGACCCGTGAAAAAGGAGGAGAATACTTCTCCGGTCTTGGTATCATTGTTCGGGCCGGGTCAACCCTCCGATCACTATATCGACATTTTTGGAGGGATGGTCAAAACTAGCTCCAGCTCGTCGTCGAGTTACAAAGAACTTCCCTTGAGATGGATGCTGCATAATGGCTATCCTGTTCCACCTGATATGAGAAATAGTAGTGTTGAACCTGCTATGCCAACAACAGATATTGATCATGGTTCTAGTTTAACTGATTCTGCTGCTGAGGATCACTCCTTTGCGGGAAGTATGGCAAGATGTTAGGAGCCAATGTGGAGCGAGCGTGATATTATCAGGCATAATTTCTTGAAATCAACGGACTTGTCCCTACGAAGAACCCCCGAATGTTTTCTTGCAGTACAAGTACTTCCTTGGAAGGTATTAATATGATTAGAAATCTCGTATGATCTGAGACTTGATTTTATCTATGTTGGTTGGTTCCTTCGGCTCGCCCAATAGTCATGATCTGTTATACTCCCTCGGTTCCTAATTATCTGCGAAAGTTTATCCATTTGCACAAACCAATCTTTTCATTAATTGGGATATCGAAAGACTATTATACCATTATTTATTACTAGTTGATGGTTAGCATTTATTAGGGGTTTAGTATTTAGTTACAAGAAGATAGATAGTATTTATTAGGAGTATTGGTGGAAAGAAATGTAAATTATTAGTTGATATTAGCAAAGCCACAAATAATTAGGAACACCGTTTTTGGAGAATGAGAATCATTCCTTGGAGGAGTAGCTTTTAGTTGTCTTGCTTATGTGGTTAGTAGGGATCCGAGCATTGAAAACCAGACCTTCTCTATCATGCCGAAAATACAGTTTATTTTGTAAAACTTCTGTTGGTGCACAACCATCATTTTTGCATAAAACAACTAATACTTTTTGTGAAACAATTTACTTCTTTTAAGAAATACACACAGCTTAAACTGGTGTATTCAAGTTCTTCATCTAGTTTGTTTAATTGTTCCTTACAAGAAAATCAATCTCATTCCTTCATCTTATGTAATTCTCAGGGTTAGTAAAGCAGCGATTTGAGAAGCAAAAAACCAAGCAGTAGATTATCTCATCCTGTTGATTGCTGGGGCCTGTTTTGGGTTCACTTACTACAGTTTAAGAACTTCGGTTTTGGTGCTTATACTTACGATAATTGCTGTTTGTAAGTTTGTAATTCTTTTCGGCTCCTATCTAGCTCGTATCCCATTTGATACACATGATTTTCACTTTGCTAACTACTAAGATCATAAAGCTGGGATTCTTAATCCTAGAGCTTATAACATAGTTTTTAGTATTCTCATATATCTTCCTTATGATCCTTATTAAATTGCAGAATTTTTTGTGTTTGTAATAGTTTCTTTCATACCTAATTTCAGCTCTGCTGTGCAAGATTACAGCTTTGAGGACATTTCTCAGGACAAGTTACAGTATTGGAGAGAGTGCTTCCGGTGTTAGTAGCCTGGCCCATTTCGTCTCCAAGGATACTGTTGACATGTTTTAATACAGTGATAAAGCCCGAGTCTCTCTCTATGTTTTATTTTCTTCTGCAATCCTCGTTCCTCGTTTGGATATAACTCGTCAAAATCTTTCTCTGCCTTTATTATTGTGTGAGACTGGCATCGCATATGCCTTGGCCATTTTTCTCGACCCTGGTCCATCCCAGCTGGTAAAGTCTCGTTCTCTTACTATCTATTATGAGTTTGCATTTGCATGATACGTGATAGATCCGACTATTCATTTCTGCAGTGCTTCGTTCTACTCCTGTGGTGCTGACTCTCATTTTCAACTCAGCTGAATGCAAGCAAATTCGTGAAAGATTTGGCCAACTTTTTGCTTTCCAAAGTGGGCACTTGAAGCGTTCTTATTGCAAATGCTGAAAATCGGGTCACGATTGCTTTTTTCCACGAGCAAATCTTTACACTTGACAACAATCGGCACTTTTACATGTCATCCAACCAATGCCTAGCATCTACTGCATAAACTTTTAGGGTAAATTGCCAAAATCTTCTTGAAGTTTGTCCAACCAAATTAGGAAAAAAAGAACCCGCTGTTTGAATAAATAACCAAATTCCCTAAAAATTCGTTTAGCTGACGAGTAATGCAATATTACAGAAACAATCAGTTGATGCAAATGTATGAGGAAAGACAATACACGTGAAATAATTTTGCGTTTCTCGATCAATCAAACAATTTCTTGGGGTATCTAGTAATTATGTAACTTTAGCTAATATGGACTAACCTCGGGGGAGATTTTGGTAATTTACCCTAACCTTTAACGTCCCATCATCAATTAAAGTGATAAAAAGCCTTTTGGTTCCATAACTTGTCTATTGTCCAATTTTGGTCCCAAAAAGTTAACCTTTTATTTAGTCCCAATAATGAAAATTTTGTCCAATATTTTACCCAAAATTGACTAAATTTGAAAACAGTGTGCTCTTTGTCACTCAAATGTCCTATTTTGGCTCCATAACTCGTCTACCATCAACTTTGACCCCAAAGTTAGGTGAATTTAACAATACCACTTTCAATTTTCCAACAATTTTGGAGCCAAAATTAGACGATCTTTTATTATTGAGATTAAATAGAAGAGGTCAACTTTTTTGGGACAAAATTGGACAACGGAGAAGTTATGGGACCAAAAAACCTTTTAACTAGTTAAAATCCCTAGCTAGAACTAAACATTTAATAGTACTTAGTCTCGTTTATGATTCTTGAATACCTGAGAGGACTGACTATAATGGTTTGAAAAGAGCATGAATTGTCATTAGAAGCTCGATTTATACTTTTCTGCCCGTGTGATAACTGCTGCTAAAAATTGATTGTTGTGCGAATTCAGGTACTATGGTGTGGCTCCTCCTAACACGGTGTGGGGCGCTTCTAAAATATCTGGGTACAATGTCCACCGTTGGTCGCTTGTTTATCTCTTCTCATCCTCTGTGGTCTAGTTTTCCGAGCCATAGCTTTCATTGGCATGCTAACTTTTCAGAAGAAGTGATCACGTGCAAACCTCAGTACCACCTGTTGTTTTTCGGCGTAAATGTAAACGTCTTTTCATTCAGTTCGTATATCAGTTTGCAAAAAGCAACTCCAGCATCTGCTTAAACAATAATCTATATTTCTCCTCAATGTGGATTAGCAGATGGATGTTTACTAGCCCTGAAACAGGCCTACACGAGTTGTATATTTTTAACAGTTTTTTGTGTAATTTTAAACAGAATTGCTAGGTTCGGTTCGGTTAGTAATCAAAGATTAAATTTTATTTTTCAATATAGAATTACCAGTTCAAAATTACCTAAAATTACAAGAACAGATATTATGTTCAATCGATGGGTTATATATATATATATATATATATATATATATATATATATATATATATACTAGTTCTTATACCCAGTATTACAGGTTGAAACAATGTTGATGTTAAAAAAAATTCTAAAGTTTTTCATTTATTTATTATGAAAGATTTTGCCAGTTAAAAAGGGCAAATTAATTTTAATAATTGTGAATGATAAATATTTATTATTAATTTTTTTTTGAAAAAATAGTTATTTAAAATATTTTTTAAAAGTTATATCTTCGCAAAAATCTGATACATAATTTTTTAGACAAATATTTATTATACAAAATTTTAAAAAATAAAATCTAATTGTTTGTATATTTTGCAAATTTTTTTAGAAAATGTAATTTTTGAACAATTTTAAAGAGTTATAATTAATCATATCTACGCAAGATTTTATATATAATTTTATTTTTGAATACTAATTAATTGGTATATAAAATACTCCTCCTTTTTAATAGATGTCGTTCTAGGTTTTTAAGACAAATTAAGGACATGTTTTTTTTTCCAAAATTAACCTTAATTAATATTATTTAAAATTCTTAACAATAAATACTATTGATTGAAAAATTAAACACACAACACATTTATAGGAAATTTAAAATTTAAATTACAATATCAAGGATAAATATGAGATAAAGGGAGATAAAATCTTTCTAACAACATCTATTTACTTAAATAATTCAAAATGCTAAAAGCGACATGTAAAAATAAAAAGGAGGGAGTAAAAAATATAACTCAAATTACTTATCTCAATAATCCTTGAAATATATACAAAAACATGAATATTAATTGCTGAACAAATTATAAGAGCATCCACAATTAATTGACGCTCAAATTATTTACCCGATATTTATAATGCGATATAAAAAAAGCTCACCGCAATACAAAATAATTACACAATTACAAATAAACATTCATAATGAATTTGTAACTCAAATTCTTACCTCAATATTCTTTTGCAATATATACAAAATGCCTCAAATTCTTTACGCCGATATTCGCAATATATATCTGAAATGTGAATAGTAATCATGCTATGAACATATTAGAAGAAAATTCTCCACAACTAATTCAACACTCAAATTCTTTACGTCAATCTTTTCAATTCAGCTGATATACAAAATAATTACACAATTACAAACATTCATAATCAATTCATAACTCAAATTACTTACTTCAATACTCCCTACAATATAAAATCCAAATTAAATGTACAACATAAAAAATTAGATTAAAAAAATTCATAAATTAAAATGAATTCATAACTCAAATTATTTTATTTCAATACTCCATAATATATACAAAAACGTGAATATTAATGCTAAATAAATTAAAAAAAAAATTAATCCACAATTAATTCAACACTCAAATCACTTGTCTCAATGCTCCGTGCAATAAATAAAAACCTCCCTATTTATTTTTTTAAAGCAAATATAAAATGTAAATAACTTATTTATAAATTTACAAAAGGATGGATTTCAAAATTGGTGTATCCTAATCCCACTCCCTTTGCAATAAAGTGGCAAATTAGTTCGAGCAAAAATTACATTTAATTTGTATATATAATTTATATATGAAATATTTGAATAATAAAAAACGAAGAACATAATCTAATATAACAATATCAAAAGGAGAAAACAACTGAAATTAACAAATACCAAAATTTCTGAATAACAAAAAATTGAGAATCAAATTAAACTCAAGAGACAGATAGAGAATATGAAATTAAAACATTCTATAACTTCAAAAATGAACATATCACAACTACAAAAAATCTAATAGGAAATGAAGATAAACACTCAGAAACATCAGAAAAAGAACAACACACAAATGACACTATATCAGAAAGATTATCACACTATATCACTATATGCATCCTTATTATAGCACACAAATATGAAGAAAATAACTACCATATTTATTTATCGATTTATACCGAGTGACGTATAGATTAACGAAACACCTTCTAAAATATGTTGATTCAATAATTCAATACCGTAAAATAGACAAAGAATGAGAAACTCTTAATATTTTAATTCATCATTCCACTGAATAAAACGATTAGAAGACTGACTCTTAAATAGACTTGAAACCCTAATTAAAAAATAAACATAAATATATGGAAATAATCAAAATATATCATACTTAATAAATTAAAGATTTTAAAACTAATTTTTTAATAATTTTGATTCTCCAAATTCGCTCATAATTATTCGAGATTGCTATCATGGTCTCTGTCTCCATCACTAATTCCCTATTTTTTTTTTTAAGTTGAGAATACAATTACATAAGATGAATTGTACATTGATAAATGGTGCAACAGAATACTATAATCAGAACACTTAAATGGCCATAACTTTACCTAAATAATTTCAGGTGCAGCCACAAAGCAATCCATACCACCAACAAAACACGAAAATGAAAAAGGATAAAATGTTATCCATGAAATATGGGCATAAAAATATGTTATTTTACAACAAAGTGACATGTCTATTATTCATGAAATATGAGCATAAAAATATGTTATTTTACAACAAAGTGACAGGTTCATCTGCTAGAACATCGAGGGAAAACAAACAAAATTATTAATTTAATTACACAATTGTAATCAACATTCATAACCTAAATGGGGTATAGGTATTTGAAAAAGAAGAAATTCTAAATTAAAATTTTAATTTAATTACACAATTGCAATAAATATTCATAATCAATTCAAAACTCAAATTACTTACCTCAATACTCCCTGCAATATACAAAATAAATTATTAATTTAATTACATCCTAAATTAAAGATTTAATTTAATTACACAATTGCAATAAACATTCATAACCAATTCAAAACTCAAATTACTTACCTCAATATTCCTTGATAATATACAAAATAAATTATTAATTTAATTATACAATTGCAATAAACATTCATAAACGAGTATAGAATTCAAATTATTTACATCAATACTCCCTGCAATATACAAAACAAAATTTAATTACACAATTACAATAAACATTCATAACCAATTTAGAATTCAAATTATTTACCTCAATCCTCCATGCAATATACAAAATAAAATCAAATTAACAAATTCTTCAAATTAAGATAAATTACTTGTCTAAATACTTCATGCAGTATACAAAATAAAATAAAATTAATAAATTCATTAAATTAAAAAAAGTGTTATGAACAGAAAAAAAAACCCTAGATTGAGTATGGGTTGAACGTGAGTTTTTACCCTTTTTTTTTTTTGTTTCGGTACTCTTTGTATCCTTATTCAATTATAATATTCAATTAGATTAACTTAGGATGATACACTTCCACGATATATGAATATTTATAAATATGATATATCGTGAATATATATAAATATATATAAAATTTAAAATTTAATTTAATTAGATAGATTAAAAATTTAACTTAAGTAACTTTTAATGTGAGTGCCACGATTTTGAAACGAAATAATTTGGTTGAATTTGGTTTCTTGTGAGACCGACGTGGTTTCACCATATACCTAAAATAGGTTTACCAATATATAGTATTAAGATTAAGATTAAGATATACAATTTTGATATGGAGCCTAATTAGTGACATGATAATCCTCCTCAACATTTATTTACTTAATTACAAAAACAACAATTAAATCATAGATTTTTTTAGATCTTTTTTAATTTCCTTAGTATCTCGATTCATATATATCTTAATAATATATATTGGTAAACCTATTTCAGCCTATGTGGCGAAACCACGTCAGTCTACGTAAAACTCAATTCAGGTTATACTTCTTTTGCAATTGTAATATTTATTTCTTCTGAACTTTTTAATCTCACGTCCAATATTCATGTTTTGTATATATATTTAATTCTTTCTTTTTTTAATTTTGTAATTTGATCATCACTTATATCTAATATAATTTGATTTTATTTTTTATATTACAGGCAAGGGTGCAGAAAAATCGGTAATCGGGCGGATATGGACCGCCTAGAGCGCCGTAGGCCGTCTAGGGGGGACTAGTCGGTTTGATTTTTTTGTTATTTTTTCATCTAAATGAGTTTTATTTACTACTTATCGATATATTATAACAAAATTACACTTCAAAATTAATTAACAAATTCATTATACAACTGCCTAAATCTAGATAACAATTGAAACACTTTTTCTTATATATATTATCCATTATAGAGTACAAGATAATTAATTTAACATAAAAAAACTAAACAAATTTGTGTTTTGGAATTATAGTGTAGTGAAAATTATAAAATTTTGTCTTATCATGCATCAATTTATTCTAAGAACAAAGTCTCTCATTATCAAATAATACCTTAGTGTTGGACACCTAGCTCCCGACTTAGTTGTCTAGCTCAGGCTTTCGATCGCCTAGGCGGCCTAGGCAAAATCGGTAGGCCGACTGACCGCCCTGGCGCGCTACGCCGCCTAGCGATTAGTCGACTTTTACATCACCGATTACAGGGGAGTATTGAAGTAAGTAGTTTAAGTTTTGAATTGATTATGAATGTTTATTGCAATTGTATAATTATTTTGTATATTATAGGGAGTTTTTTTTTAATATTGCACGAGAGTATTGAGGTGAGTAATATGAGTGTTGAATTAGTTGTGGATGAGTTTCTTCTTTTCTTTTCATAGTGATTCTTCTAATTTGATGAATTTGTTAATCTAAATATTCACGCGTTTTGTATATTTAATACGATGCAATTCTTTTAATTTGATGAATTTATTGATCGATTTTTGTGTTATATATTTAAATATGATTGTTTGAACGAAATAATGTTAAATTTTATGTCATGTGAAGTATTTAGTTTTTATATTACAAGGAGTATTGAAGTAGGTAATTTAAGTTTTTTGAATTGATTATGAATATTTATTGTTTTTTGTGCAATTATTTTGTATATTGTAGGGATTTTTTTTATATTGCACTGAATATTGAGGTAAGTAATTTGAATGTTGAATTAATTGTGGATGAGTTTTTTCTTTTCTATTCATAGTAATTCTTCTAACTTGATGAATTTGTTAATCTAAATATTCACGTTACTGATTCAGGCGAAACCACGTCAATCTGCACAAAGCCTTTTGTGTGTGAATTTGTATTGTATATTTAATTTGATTTTATTTTTTTATATTGCAGAGAGTATTATTGTAAGTAATTTGAGTTATGTATTGATTATATTTACTGGAATTGTGTAATTATTTTGTATATTGCAGATTTTTTTTTTGACAAAAACTTGTGTGAACCCGAGTTCACTGTGAACTCGGTTTTTTTAGTATCACTGTTATGTACACAAAATCTCACTGTTATGCATAAAAACTATCCTTTTATGCACAAAAACAATCACTGTTTAGAAAATGCTTTATATTTTTAAACAGTAAAAGTTTTTGTGCATAACAGTGATAGTTTTTAGCCATAAGAGTGATAGAGTCCATGCATAGACCTAGTTCACGGGAGTGTTACTTTTTTTTTATATTGCACGGAATATTGAGGTAAGTAATTTGAATATTGAATTAGTTATGGAGGAGTTTCTTCTAATTTGTTCATAGCGATTAATATTCACGTTTTGTATATATTGCAGAGAATATTGTGGTAAATAATTTGAGTTATGAATTTGTTATGAATATTTATTGCAATTGTGTAATTATTTTGTATATTGCAATTAGTTTTTTTATATTGCATGAAGTATTGAAGTAAGTAATTTGAGTGTTGAATTAGTTGTGGATGAGTTTCTTCTAATTTATTCATAGTGATTAATATTCACGTTTTATATATATTATTGCGAGGAGTATTGAGGTAAGTAATTTAAGTTATGAATTTGTTTCTAATTTTATGAATTTTTTAATCTGATTTTGTGTTGTATATTTAATCTAATTTTATATTGCAGGGAGTATTGAGGTAAGTAATTTGAGTTATGAATTGATTAGGAATGTTTATTGCAATTGTGTAATTATTTTGTATATTGCAGGGAGTTTTTTTTTTTTATATTGCATGGAGTATTGACATAAGTAATTTGAGTGTGGAATTAGATGTGGAGGAGTTTCTTCCAATATGTTCTATTTAATCTGATTTTATTATTTTATATTGCGCAGACTATTGAGGTAAAACGAATTTGAGTTAATGATTGGTTATGAATGTTTATTGTAATTATTGAATTATTTTGTATATCGGGGATTTTTTTTTATGTTGCACGGATTATTGAGATGTGAAAATAAAGATAATTTTATCTCGATACTTTCTATAGAACAACTTCAATATACTGTTTATTTATATAAATTTTTGAAAGGTATACATATATATATACCCATTTACTTAAAGTTAAATATGTCATATTAACTTATCTTTTGCCTATCATAATATTTTTCGCTTATAATATTGAAATATTTTTTCAATTTCTCCCATAATCACTAAATCGTAAATTAAAAATCTTAAGTACATCATTTTTGCACGAGGATATGAATTTTATGTTTATATACCAATTAATTAGTATAACAGTTAGATTTTCCAAAGATAATATTATATATATCAAATCTTGCATAAATATAATTAGTTATAACTCTTTAAAATTGTTCAAAAAATTATTTTTTTTTAGAAATTTTGTAAAATATATAAACAATTAAATTTTATTTTCAAAGATTTTGTATAATAAATATTTATCTTAAAAATATATGAATCAAATCTTGCATAGATATTTTTTAAATTTTTTTGTCATTCATAATAGAAAAAAATTAATTCACATTTTCTAATTGAAAATCTTTTTTAATAAATAAATAAATATATTAGAATTTCTTTTATCACATCAAAATTATTTCAACCCCGTGTAAATACGCGGGTATACGAACTAGTATATATATATATAATTTAAACATCCGAAGCAATTAGTGTAGACACAAATGCTTGGTTACTAAAAAATTTTAGATAATGCAATGTCGAATACTCAGGAGGGTACTTGGGTATGTGGATACGGGTGGGGTACGACTTTCGTCGCCACATGACGTGTCCCAATTAAAAAATAATATTAATAATTTTGAGTACCATGTATGACACGCCCCATCGATCGAGATGTTAAACACATATAGGATACACGCAAGGTCAAAGTTGCAAAATCAATTTTTTTAACCTTGAAGTAAGCGTGTCTTAAGTATTAAATTAATTCAAATTAAATCTAGGTCACAAGCAGTAAAAATAATATTGATTTTCTTTATTGCTTACACGATAACAATGTCAATCTGTTCATCGTTCACATGTTTTATTATGGTGTTTCTCTTACTTTAATTTTATGTTTGTTTATGTGTTAAACAAAATTGAATATGGATACAAATACATGTATTTTAGAAAAAAAATTGTGAAAATATTTATGTTTACATGGATAATACAAAATAATTTAATAAAATTATAGTCATACCCACCATTGCCGTATTTTACCTAATTTTTTTTGAAAATATGTGTCACAATACTCATACCATATCGTACCCGTATCCATGCAACCTAGGTGTAGATCATAGTTACTTTTATTTTAATTACACATGAATATTATACGAACTAAAATCACGAGAATGTTATTCCAACATGGAGACTGTTGGGATTATACTGGAAATATACTTTTACTTTGTATAATCAGACTGAATTTCGGACTTATTTACTGAAATAAATTGTTTATCACTGATGCTTGAAATATCATCGAATGTTACATATATTTACTGCATAACTGTTCAATAAATAGTACGTGTTACATTGTAGTTAATTTAGTGATACCAGATCACAGAAGATTAAATTAACAGTCCCTTGTAATTAAAAGTACAACATTCACGACCTAGATGGAAATGAATAATTCATCGTGAAAGGTTGAAGTGTAAGGCTCAGATTGGTTTGTCTTGACCAAGATATTACAGTAGTGCATGTCGAATGCACTGAAGAGGACCTACATGAGGACAAATTCTCCAGAACTGAACTAGGAAGAATTAGACCTCGGGTTAGTTATTTCTTAATCTTCGCCCCTAAATAGGATTGCGTGTGGTTAGTAACTATTGCTTTGACTTATTACGGGTAGAGAATCAAGAGATTCAATACTTTATATCTTGGGCAATATTATTGGTCACATGCGATTGCTAAGATTTAATCACGGAGAATCGCATTATGCAAGCACGCTTTGCATTTACCCTCGGGAGGTTCATAAGTTTTATCATACCAAATCTTGCAAGTGGAACTAGTTTTTCGTATGGATAATAATGTTGAACCGCCTTTACCAAGGATAAAAGATATTAATTAATGGAAAGCTATTTCAAAGGCTTGAATTAATTAATGGGCTAGATAATCTTAAACACGGAAATAATAACCTGGAGTCATATTAACTGTAATATGGGTTAAGATGGATAGTGCAATATTAATTATGTAGTGGGATTAATTAATATTTATGGGCTTGAATAATATTGTGGCTCAATATTGATAATTCAAGATCCATTGGAAGGTCCAATCTTAATTCTCCTAAAAGGCCCCTCAAGTAGCACACATAAAGTCCAATAACCTAAAAAAGGTGTTTAAAAATAAAATAAATTTTTTTGCATTATTTTCCTTGAATTTCAAATTATTAAAGAAAAAAAAAGGAAAGAATTTTCTTGAAAATATTTTATGGAAAGGAGATAAGTATTCTTGGAATACAAGATTATCCCATAAATTCAAGAAATCTCCCACTTGGTTTCTTTAATTGTAATTTTCGAAATATATAGAGTAATAATAGGAAGAAGGATTTTCTTGATTTTCTTGAAAAAGATTTTATGGAAAAAGATATGTATTCTTGGAATACAAGAATATCTCATAAATTCAAGAAAGATCAAATCTTGAAAAGTCTCCTATTAATTTCGAAAAAAATGGGTTAAATAAGGGTGTGAGATTTTTGTGGAAAAATACACATGGAAAGAAGAATATATGGGATATACTCAAGATTTCTTGGAGATCAAGAAAAGATCTTTCCTAACCCTATTTTGAGTCCTAAGTTTCGTTCCCCTCTCTATTATAAATAGGGGATGAATGTTTCATCCTCAGTGAACACGAAAATTGGTTTTTCGGAAAAATATCGGCGATAAAAATATCAAATATTTTGAAACGTCGGCGATTGTGTATATTTTAAAAAATGTCAATTGTTAGTGTACAATTCCATGTCTTTGGAAAAAAATTAGTAAATCCACAAAGGTGGTGCAACAAATTTTATTTTTCCTTTTGTTAATTGTTCGCGAGTTTTCTTTCCACCGGATTGATTTTGTTGCGAGGACTAGGAATACTTGGGAAGACTTTTTGGTGTGTTTAATCGACGAGACCATTGCCACTCCAAGAGGTTAGTTCACGTAAACCCATAGCAATTCCGCATGCGTAGGATTTATGTGAACTGTTTATATGCATGATTTGTTGTTGAATTATTATTTGAATTAATATAGGATTAATTCATGCTAGTAATAATTGTCGAATTAAATTTGTATTTAAATATTCATCCCGAATAGATCCGGCAATTAATTTCCCAACAAGCCGTATCGAGCCTCGGTTTTGGGCTCAATTTTAAATTGTAATTTAATTAAGCTTTCATTAAATTTAAAATTGGATAGTAGAATTGCTAGATCTTTTTTTAGTATCCAATTGTCATGGAATTTAATGTGTTTATTTATGCATGCATATAAATTGTGGTTTTTTTTAATTCGACTGCCTTATTCGCTTTGCACTGGAGAAAATCCATGCAGTAGATTAGAATTTGTTTGATTTGATCAATGTAATAAAACTAGTCTAGATTCAGTTTATTTATTTTTGTAAATAAATCAGAACCGGATCGGAAACTATACGAGACGTAAGAATTTAAAAGACGATCCTGAATCCCAAGCGAAGGTTAGCAGCGCCGCTGCCAAACGCAAGTTGGTGGGAGGCAAGCGCCGCCGGACGCCATATGGGCGCCAAGACGGACGCATGAGGCCGATGGCGGCCGAGCTGATTTGACGCGGGCGACGCTGGTGCGGCAAGGGGCGATGTCACGAGACGAGCGGGTGACGCGGGCTAAAAAAGGCACGCTGGCTGCCAGCGAGGTCACGAGAAGACAAGATACGGGCGGCGGCGTGGCGATGCTAAGCCCAGACAAGGGGGCTACGACGCGACGACGCCGAAGCTTTAAGCAGCAAGACGGACGCCACTCGACATGGCCGGGAGTGCTGTGCGGGCACTCCGACCATGAGAAATGGTCGATGACGCGGCTTGACAAGGCATTTTTTTTGAAATGGTCAAGTGGGAGCTTTTCGAGACTTAACGATGAAGGCTATGAAGACGATTTCTCAAGATCAAGACATGACAAAAAATTAACCATGACAATTGGATAAATGTGCCCAATATGTTTAATCTTTTGTCTTGATGTTTATGCATTATTTTATGCTTATTTAAATTGTGTTTAAATTTGCGATGCATGAGAAAATATTTTGAAAAATCTCACTTTCGAAAATTACTAAGTATGTTTAAACAATTAATTGATAATTTTATTCCGGATAATAAAATTGAATTAATTTTGACCTCCATGATTTATTTATTTGTGAATTCTTTTGGAAAAATTCCTCCCACGGGACGGTCAAAAGATAGCTTTCACATGAATAAATTCCAAATAGATGATTGTGGATTCTGTATTTAATCATGGTTATTACTTAGGTATAAAATTGATATGCATATATACTTCTCCCGTCCCCGCAATTTTATATTGGTCAAGTGGGAGCCAACTATTAATCTGGATATTAAAGGTTTGTAACTGTTCTTGTTTGCAACCTGCTTGAATGTGTTTAAATAATGACCCACCCCATGTGGCTTATTTAAACTGTTTTGAGATGTTGACTGATGCATGTTCATATTTTTTTGAGATTTTAATATGAAACATGTGATCGAACCTTGTGATATATTTGTGCTTATGCATATTATTATTTATTTCAGTTCAGCATGTTGTAACCTTTTAATCCACTGCTATTATACTTAAAGTCAATAGAATAAGTATGGAAACTATATTGATTGGAAACGAAAAATTATAATTGTCCTAACTGCACAAAAGCACAAGTAGATTCTTGACACACCAAAATCAGATGAGCCAACTAACGAGTCAAAAATGCGGGACTCGTCAGATCACCTTACAGAGATTTAAATCAATTGAAATGGTGGAGGGCAAACCCGTAAGGGATTACGTTCTCAAAATAAATGGCCCATCTGAACAAACTTGAGGTTCTGAGTGCAGATTATAATCTGGAGACTCAGATGAATTTGGTACTTCACTCTCTGCCCAAAAGTTTCTGAGCATTTTGGCCTCGCTAGCTGATTTGTTGCAAGCTTTGGTCTCGGCAGAGATGTTGATGGGGCACCAAACTCAAGCTTTGAACGGCAAGTGGTCCATCTTCATCTTCTAGGCCAAGGGTAGGCAAGAAGAAGAAGAGAACCAAAAGCCATAAGCAATAAAACTCAACTGTTGCCAAGGGTAATGGTAAGATGGGGAATGCTTGTGGTGTCAAGGAAAATCCAAAGAGGAAGTGCTTAAGCTGCGGTGAAAGAGGACAATGGAGGTTTGCCTGTTCCAACCCCAAAAGGGCCGGAAAGAAAGGTAATTCTCACGCACTAATTGTTGAAACTTGTTTAGCGGCGTATACTTCTCATTCGTGGGTAGTTGATACGGGATCCACTAATCATGTTTGCTTCACGGGTTCAATCTGATCCGACAACTTAGTGGCAGTGAGATCCTCATCACATTGGGCGATGCTACGAGAGTGGCAGCTGAAGCAGTGGGAGAAGTGCACCTGTTTTTTGTGGACATAGTTTTAATTTTAAGAGATGTTCTTTATGTTCCCAGTTTTAGAAAGAATTCACTTTCAGTTTCTAAAAATTCTGTTAATGGATACTTAGTTTCTTCTAATAAGAATGACATCATTTCTTGAAATGATGAGTGTATCTGTTTTGAGACATTGATGGAAAATCTTTATACAATTAATTGTGCACACCACTCACGAAATGCATCCTATAACACATCAAGCAAGTTTCCGATAAAAAAAGAAAAACGGAAAGCGAGACACTTCTATGGCATCTAAGATTGGGACATATTAATCCAAAGAGGATCCAAAGGTTGGTAGAAGACGGTTCACTGGAGTCTCTCCAAGTTGAACCAATTCCAACCTGCGAATCATGTTTGGAGGGTAAAATGACCAAGAGGGCATTCAGAGCCAAGGGGAATAGAGCCAAAGAAGTGTTAGAAATCGTTCACACAGACGTTTGTGGTCCAATGTCAACCAAAGCAAGAGGAGGTTGTGAGTATTTAGGTCACTTTTATTGATGACTACTCAAGGTACGACTATATTTTCCTTATGAAGCATAAATCGAGACCTTTGAGAAATTCAAAGAATTTAAGGCTCAAGCAGAGAATCATAGGGAAAAACGTATCAAGTCTCTACGATCCGTCGTGGAGGCGCAGTACCTCAAATGATGAGTTTTGAACTACTTGTTCGATGAAGGGATTGCATCCCACCGATCGCACCCTAACCCTCAACAAAATGGGGTTGCAGAGCGAAGAAACAACTCTCTTTTGAAATGGTTAGATCAATGATGAGTTATGCAGATCTTCCCAAGTCGCTTACGGGGTCTTGCCTTGAAAACAAATTACATTCTGAACTTGGTGCCATCCAAATCGGGTTCCCAAAACTCCCAAAGAATTGTGGACCGGCGCAAAGCCTAGTTTGAGACACATGAGAATTTGGGGGTGTCCCGCCTCACGTGTTGGACAAGGAAGCCTAAAAATCGGATCCTCGATCGTAATTAAGGTTGTTTATAGGATACACCAAGGAACAAAAGGGTGTATGTTCTATGGTCCCGAAGATCAAAAAAGTGGTAATAAGCACCCACTTTAGATTTTTGAAGAAGACTATATGAACGAAAAGAAGACCCGTATGAGATTACCTTAAGTGAGCTAAGGGGGCTAACCTCATTGCCAACCGCATAATATGACATACCAAAACGACACACTTACACAATCGAACCCTCGTCAGAAGTGGGAGGGTTGTAAGACGTTCGAGATTCATGGGGATAGGAGAGTCCTCGGAATTGATTCCCGGACAAGACGAATTAGACCCATGGACATATGATGAGGCAATCCAAGACAAGGATGCGGTTTCTTGGTAAAAGGCAATGAAAGCAGAAATGAGTTCTATGGAGCATAACAGAGTGTGGGAGCTAGTCGAACCACTAAATGGGGTCAAACTCATTGGTTGCAAGTGAGTATACAAGAGAAAAAGGGGACCGGATGGGAAGTTGGAAACCTTCAAGGCAAGGCTTGTGGTAAAAGGTTATACTCAGAAAGAAGGGATCGACTATGAGGAAACCTTTTCACCAGTGAGTAATGCTCAAGTCCATCCCCGATTCTCTTGTCGATTCTTTACAAGATCTCGATTTTGAAATCTGACAAATAGATGTCAAGACAGCTTTCCTTAATGGAAGTCTTGATGAAGAAATCTATATGCAACAACCCTAAGGCTACATTGGAAAGGGCCAAGAACACCTAGTTTGTAAGCTCATGAAGTCCATTTACGGACTCAAACAAGCATCCAGAGCTTGGAAACAATGTTTTGATCATGTAATAAAGTCTTATGGGTTTGATCAAAACGAGTTCGAAAGTTGTGTGTACAAAAAGCGTGTCGGAACTGCATTGGTATTCTTAGTACTATCGTGAGATCGACATTCGATCATCGGGAGCGATGTAAAGGTGTTATCGACGTAAAAGGCATGACTTTCAAAAACGCTTTGATATGAAGGACTTAGGGAAAGCCGTGCACATCCTTGGGATCAAGATCACTCGAGATCGCAAGAAAAAATGATGATGGGCTTATCGCAAAGCTTCATACATAGACACCGCCTTGAAACGATTCAAAGATGTAGGATTCCAAGAAAGGCTTCGTACCTTTCAGGCATGAAATCCATCTATCCAAGGAAATGTGCCCTAAGACAGAAAAGGAGATAGATGACATGAAAGGCATTCCTTATGCTTCGGCTGTCGGAAGCCTTATGTATGCAATGCTGTGCATGAGACCGGATATCTGCTTTGTCGTTGGCATGGTAGCAAGATATCAAAGTAACCCGGGAAAGAACATTGACGGACGATTAAAAACATCTCAAGTATCTCGAAAAAAGAACTCGAGATAGAATATTGGTTTATCAGTCAGATAGTCTAATCCCCATCGGCTACAAGGACTCGGATTTCCAATCAGACAAAGATTCCAGAAACTATCTGCCTCAGTTAGTGTGCTTTCATTTGGGAAGTGTATCCATGAAATGGACGAGTGTGAAGTAGAAATGCATCACTGACTCAACCATGGAAGCCGGGTAAGTAGCTGTTTGTGAAGCAGTGAAGGAACCAGTTTGGCTCTAGACCTTCTTAGTGGACTTGGATGGAGTTCCGAATTTGTCTAGCAATATTTGCTAGGGGCAGTTGCAAATTCAAGGGAACCAAGAGTTCACGAGTCAAACAAGCACACTGAAGGAAAGAAATCTTAGACTAGAAATCGTTAAGAGAGGAGATGAAGAGGTGGCTAAGATCGCGTCAGAAGACAACCTAGCTGATCCATTCACAAAGGGTCTGCCTTAGAATACATTCGAGAGACATGTGAAAGGAATGGGTGTCAAGACCGTTGCCAATTTGCTTTGAGTATAAGTGGGAGATTTATTAGGTTCGTAGGTGACATTAGTTGTCACGCATCACACGAGACATGCTGTAGTATACTTAAAAGCAGACTTTGAGTATAAGTGGGAGATTGTTGGGATTATACTGATAAGTATGTTTTTACTTTGTATAATCAGACTGAATTTCGGACTTATTTACTGAAATAAATTGTTTATCACTGATGCTTTAAATATCATCGAATGTTACATATATTTACTGCATAACTGTTCAATAAATAGTACGTGTTACATTGTAGTTAATTTAGTGATACCAGATCACATAAGATTAAATTAACAGTCCCTTGTAACTAAAAGTACAATATTCACGACCTAGATGGAAATGAACAATCCATCGTGAAAGGTTGAAGTGTAAGACTCAGATTGGTTTGTCTTGACCAAGAGATTACACTAGTGCATGTCGAATGCACTGAAGAGGACCTACAGGAGGACAAATTCTTCAGAACTGAACTAGGAAGAATTAGACCTCAGTGGTTAGTTATTTCTTAATCTTCGTCCCTTAAATAGGATTGATTGTGGTTAGTAACTATTGCTTTGACTTATTACGGGTAGAGAATCAAGGAGATTCAATACTTTATATCTTGGACAATATTATTGGTCACATGCAATTGCTAAGATTTAATACGGAGAATCGTGTGCAAGTACGCTTGTTCGATTTGCCCCCTTGGGAGGTTCATAAGTTTTATCATACCAGATCTTGCAAGTGGAACTAGTTTTCGGTATGGATAATAATGTTGAACCGTTTCTTTACCAAGGATAAAAGATATTAATTAATGGAAATCTATTTCAGTGGCTTGAATTAATTAATGGGCTAGATAATCTTAAACACGGAAAATAATAACCGGGAGCCATATTAACTGTAATATGGGTTAAGATGGATAGTCCAATATTAATTATGTAGTGGGATTAATTAATATTTATGAGCTTGAATAATATTGTGGCTCAATATTGATAATTCAAGATCCATTGGAAGGTCCAATCTTAATTCTCCTAAAGGCCCCTCAAGTAGCCCAACATAAAGTCCAATAACTGAAAAATGTGTTTAAAAATAAAATAATTTTTTGTTGCATTATTTTCCTTGAATTTCGAAATTATTAAAGAAAAAGAGGGAGAAGAATTTTCTTGAAAATATTTTATGGAAAGGAGATAAGTATTCTTGGAATAAAAGATTATCCCATAAATTCAAGAAATCTCCCACTTGGTTTTTTTAATTGTAATTTTTGAAATATATAGAGTAATAATAGGAAGAAGGATTTTCTTGATTTTCTTGAAAAGATTTTATGGAAAAAGATATGTATTCTTGGAATACAAGAATATCTCATAAATTCAAGAAAGATCCAATCTTGAAAAGTCTCCTATTAATTTCGAAAAAAATGGGTTAAATAAGGGTGTGAGATTTTTGTGGAAAAATACACATGGAAAGAAGAATATATAGATATACTCAAGATTTCTTGGAGATCAAGAAAAAATCTTTTCTAACCCTATTTTGAGCCCTAAGTTTCGTTCCCCTCTCTATTATAAATAGGGGATGAATGTTTCATCCCCAGTGAACACGAAAATTGGTTTTTCGGAAAAATATCAGTGTCAATAAAATATCAAATATTTTGAAACGTCGACAGATTGTGTATTTTCGAAAAATGTCAATTGTGAGTGTACAATTCCATGTGCTGGAAAAATTAGTAAATCCACAAAGGTGGTGCAACAAATTTTATTTTCCCTTTTGTTAATTGTTCATGAAGTTTCTTCCAATCGGATTGATTGACGAAAGCAAACTAGTGAATACTTGGGAAGACTTTTTGGTGTATTTAATCGACGAGACCATTGCCACTCCAAGAGGTTAGTTCACGTAAACCCGTAGCAATTCCTCATGCGTAGGATTTATGTGAATTGTTTATATGCATAATTTGTTGTTGAATTATTATTTGAATTAATATAGAATTAATTCATGCTAGTAATAATTGTCAAAATTAAATTTGTATTTAAATATTCATCCCAAATAAATTTGGACAATTAATTCCCCAACCTAGACAACCTTATAAAATTATAAGGTGAACAAGTTGATGGACAGAAAAGCTACAATGAATAAATCCACACGAAACTCCTAGTTAAGAACGGACCCTATCAAATCAATTAAATTGTTAGATTAGTCAGACACATAAATTATTGAACCAGTCATATATGTTAAATGAATTACTATTATCCTTTGACTATATGAAAAGATCAAATCAACAAACAAACTAAAATGTATATTTTGTAGTCTTTTACATATTATTATACTATACACGACTTTAGTTACATTTTTTTTAATTAATTTAGAGAAATAAGATTAATATTATGGTTTTACTCATTTCTATTTTTTTAATCATGACCTGAAAAATACTAGTAAAATTACTAATTTGAGCATGAAAATCATTTCCTATCAATTAGATACTTAGTAAATAGGAAATTATGGTCTAAAATATAAAAAATATAAATTTAAGTATGTAATTATATGTAATTATTTTTTAGAGAATCATTTTTTAGATGGTCCATAATAAGAGTCATATTTCCTTTTAGAATATGATTGAGTATGAGCTCCACAAATTCATATAGATCATGTAGTATATAATAAGACTAAATGAGATCTCTCATATACACCTTTGCCATTATTTTTTGTATATATATATAATGTCTTCTTATTTTTCATTGACATGAAATTAATTTTTTTCTGAGACCGTAATTTATGAAAATATCATTGGGCAAGTGAAAACTACAAAATGTCAAATATGATATTAAAATTTGTGAGTTCTAAATATATATATTCATGTTTGAATTGACAAAACTCTAAGAACTGAATTTTAATTATGAGTTATGTCACTATAGATCATTTTTTATCATTAAAATTTTTAAGTTATAGAAACCTTAATACCAGAATTGTTGTCATTAAATGTCTGTGTTCTTGCTAATAAAACCAATGAAAGATTAGAATTATTAATTCATCAAATCAATCAAGTCAAGGCACACTAAAAGATTATTTGTGTATTTAGATTTTATGATCAATTATGAAGATTTTTGGGATGAGTTTTCATGGAAACATCGGGTTCATGATTATCCTATACACGCTGGTTTACCAGTCTACACCTAATAATAATAAGTCAATACACGTAAATTCATTTTAAATGATAATGAGCCTGTCATAAAATCTTATCAAATTAATTTTTATCTAATGTTATACAATTTATTCATACCACCTACGTACCATGGTAATATTTTAGTTCCTTTAAATATTACATGGAGTTAAGTTTGACTTAATAAAATCAGAAACAAACTATATACTAATTAGTATATAATATAGATATCCAGGTGACAAATAAATAGCATTAGTTTTATTATACTACTATACACTTTTCAATTATCATGTAACTCACACCTTTTTTTGGAACTCGTTTACGGATTATAAATTAAATATGTGGGTTCTCTGAAAATTACAGGTATATCATCCATATTTATTATTTATAAACTTTAAGATCATCGTATTAATTAATGTAAGATTTTTATTTGCAAAACAGAGTAATTTTTGCATCTTTAATTTGCCTGGTTAACGGAAAAATGAACCAATAAAAGAAAACGACAAGAAAGTTTAAACCGATGTAACAAGTATCTGATTTGGTTTTGAATTAGTCAAGAATTTTAGAAAACCATTTATTTCTTCTAAAGAATGTACATACATCAATAAATAAATTTCAACTGAGTTCCTTTCCTTTTTTCCACTCCTGGTCATGGTTTCACTATATATTTCATTCTCTAACTTTTAATACGTGTACATGTAATTTAATTAATCGTTGATTTGCTTAAATATGAAAAATAATGTAGATGATATAATACCGCTTAATTTCCCAACAGATCCATAAACTAACGATATGAATTTGAATCAGAAATAGTCCCATAATTTTGACTTCAAATAAATTTAGTCTCATAAATTTTTTTGTCATTCGATTTAGTCTCAATAACTTTGACAATGTCCAATGTTAGTCTCAAATCAGTCGGAACAACGTCGTTTTGCCGTTTCAATTTGGGATTTTCCGGTGGATACTGTGACTAGGCTACTACGTATTTCTTTTTCTTTTCTTTTTTTGTTAACACCTAGAATTTCAGGCATATAATTAAAAATTAAAAAATAAAACTTAAAATTAAAACATAATTGACTCTTAAAAATACACGTGACAGTCCAGTCACAACATTCACCTGAAAGCCCCAAATTGAAACGGTAAAACGTCGTTGTTCCGACTGGTTTGAGATTAAAATTGGACATCGTCAAAGTTATTGTGACAAAATTGACAAAAAAGAAAAATATGAGACTAAATCTATTTAAGGCCGAAATTATGAGATTATTTGTGATTCAAATTCCTAAAAATATCTAGAAGAAAAGTAAAAATGACAAGTATATAGTCTAAAAGCGAATAGAAAATCATCAAATATGGCCGAGTCAAGTGTCATGCGTTTTACATAATATATATCCACCATCAAACTTCAGCTACCTCCTCCTTCTTCTTCTTCTTCAAACAAAAACACACACACGAAATTGAATTGAGTTAAAGAGAAATTGTAATGTTTATAGTCGAAAATGGGGTGCCTAAAAACGGTGCTACATTTGATGATGCAAATCATGACTATAACAATAATATTAGTGGAGTGCCAACAGCAAGTTGTTGAAAATGATTACAACGGAATCAACACCACTCAGCTCGATGATCCGGCGGCGCTCAGCCGCTTCACGGCGGTGGTCTATGACCGTCTCTCCGGCGTCACCTCCAATCTCATTCATAGTGAGATTGCACAAAAGGCCTCCTTCTGTGTCACCGACCCGTAATTTTCCCTCTCTTGCTCGATTTATAAATTTTCCGTATTACGAAATTAATATAAATGAATTGATTTGATGCTTCTCTACGAATTTTAATTTACGAAACTAATATAAATGAATTGATTTGGTGACTTTGCGAATTTAAACTTTTAGATGAAATGAAATTTTTCGATTGCGAATTAATTTGTTGGTTGGTGCAGGGAGGAAGATTGGAACAGGTCGTTTAATTACTCTTCTAATTTGGATTTCTTATCCAAGTGCATTCTCAAAACTCAAGGTAGCGTGTGATATTATTTTCCTTGATTTTTGTGTTTCTTATTTATTATTAATACCAATAATGATAATATTAATAATAGTGTACTATTCAAATATCTAATTTTTCTCATTTATTCTTTTTTTTTTTTTCAAATCTAATCTATATCTTATCTTAACCGTTAAAAACTCAAATTTATTCTCAATATTCTACACTTTGAATTATTTTAATTTTTTTATTTTTTTAAAATTCAATCTTATCTTAACTACCAACAATTTTACTAACTATTTTAAATATTTTAATTTTAGTTTTTAATTAAATCTTACATGTCTAATATTATCTTGACCATCCAATAAATTTACTGTCACTTTTCTTCTTTTTCTTCTTCAATTATTATATATTTTTAAATTAAATTTTGATCTAATCTTATTTTAATCATCCTAAGTATTTAATTTTTTCAATTTGATTAAAAACAATATTCAATCCCGCGTAATACGCGGGAACACATACTAGTAGGAGTGATAATTCCTAATTTAGTGATTTTTCTTTTAAATTTTTGTGTTTTTTTTACAAAAATAGCGGTAGTACCATTTTTGTCATATCCAAAAAAATATCGACATCAATTATAATCATTATATTTTCACATCTAATCATATTTCTATTTTTTTATAAGTTCATACAAAATAAATAAGGATTAATTACAAATTCAATCTATACTATTTTTTTTTTTTACAAATTACAGTCTGTACTATTTTTTTTAACAAAACGTAATATGTACAAGTAAAAATTGACTGATTCTAACTCGAGACTCGTTTTTTGTTAAACTTTCCGACTAAATATCGCCTACAAATAATATGTTGTATATGTGACAATGCTAAAAAAAAATATTTTAACAAACATCAAATTGAAAAAAATCTATAGAAAGATTTAAAAAAAATGAGGGGTTAGAAATATTTCAAAAAACAATAAATAAGTGCCACTTAGATTGGTGTCTCATTGAGAATTTGGCATTTTCAAGAATTGAGTTTGATGAAACATTCATCATAATGCAGGGGACTTGCCACAGAGAATTTGTAATGCAGCAGAGCTGAAATTCTACTTCAGCAATTTCATAGCAAACACAAAATCAGCTGCCACATTTCTGAAGCCCAACAGGAACTGTAATTCAAGGGAATGGGTTTCGGGCTGCGAGCCCGGGTGGGCATGTAGCGCCGGCCTTCAACCCGTCAATTTTAGAAACACCCAACAAATGCCGGCCCGAACCTCTAATTGTCAGCCCTGCTGTGAAGGTTTCTTCTGCCCTCAGGGTCTTACCTGCATGATTCGTAAGTGCCCCGCAAATTTCCCTTTTGTTTTCCTTGAATGCCACTTCTTCTTCATTTTAACTAATACTGTTCACTCAAAACAACTAATACTTTTTTAGTTAAACAACTAATACCATTTGAAAATGCAGTTGATGCAACTAATACTGATTCGTAAGTGCCCCACCAATTTCCCCTCTTTTTCTTGAATACCACTTCTTCATTTTAACTAATATTGTTCAATGAAAACATTAACTAATACTATTCAGTGAAAACAACTAATACCTTTTAGTTAAACAACTAATACCATTTGAAACTTCACTTGATGCAACTAATACTGATTCGTAAGTGCCCCACCAATTTCCCCTCTTTTTCTTGAATACGGCTCTTGCACTTCTTCATTTTAACTAATACTGTTCAGTGAAAACAACTAATACCATTTGAAGTATTTGTCCTTGATTTTGATTTACGGTTACATACGGGTGAAATAAATGCAATTCGAACATGAGACAGAGAGAGAGAGATGGATCTTGCAGCTCTTGATATTAATCTATGTTTGCAAATCCATAAGAAAAAGATGAAGTATAAAGTTATTTGATTGTTATGATGTCTGAAGTATAGTTTATGGTTTCTTCATTCTTGCATGTTTGCAGCTTGTCCATTGGGAGCTTATTGCCCTATGGCTACATTCAACGCATCAACGGGCATATGCGACCCGTAAGTCTATACTCATAACTACATTATCACAATCATAGTTTGTGCATTGTGTACTTATTGATTAACTTGTGCAGATATATGTATCAATTGCCTCCTGGAAAGGAGAATCACACATGTGGAGGGGCTAATATTTGGGCAGACGTTAGCAGAGGGGGTTCGATGTTCTGTTCTGCAGGATCTTATTGTCCGACCAACACACAAGAAATCCCTTGTGCTAGCAGGTCTCGATTTCTATCCCATTCTTGAGGCACTAGTTTAGTAATCAATGATCATGCATGTTTTTGCTCGATCAGTTGTAGTTTCTTTTCGTTCATTGAAGTTATTTTGCTTTGTCTGTGACTCCAGGCATTTCTGTCGTTTAGGATCTGCTGTTCAAAAGCGTAAGTCCCTAGTTGAAGCTCGTTTAATTGCAATTTGTTGAATGTGACGAGTTCTGTGCTTTGTTAAGCGTGTAATTGATCGATGAAACAAAACCTTGCAGCATGCTACAAGTTGACTTCATGTGATCCCAACTCAAAGAATCAGAATATAACGAAATATGGGCTGATACTGATTGTAAGTTTATGGCTTTTGAAATGTGAATATTAGGATAAAAATTGAAGAATTAGCTGATGGATTAGACATTCTTGTTTTTTTAGGTTGGTGTTAGCGTTATCCTATTCGTTTTCTACAATTGCTACGAGCAAGTCATCAACCTAAGGGAAAGACGATACACCCGATCCAGGGAAGTTGCTATTAAAAGTGTGAAGGAGAATGTTCAAGCACAAGCAAGATGGCAAGTGGCAAAGGGTGCAATTAGAAAGAGAGCAATTGAATTGTCCCGTTCATTTTCGCGTCGAACTAATGCCGTATCCAATGACCAGGTTAGAATTCTGGTAAAAACATATTCACAATTGCACTATGCAACTGGTGCACAGCTAATACTGTTCAATGAAAACAACTAATACCTTTTAATAAAACAAACTAATACCTTCTGGTGCTGCTCAGCTGCGTGGTGCTATATCTGGACGAAGGGAAATAGAAGCCGGTTATCCTCCAATTCAGGAGACTGAAGATTATCATGATAGTTTTCAAGATTCCAATCAAGAAGGGGAGGACAAGGACAAGAAGAAGAAGGTAAAAACGAGACACATTCGGACTGACACCCAGATTTTTAGATATGCGTATTCTCAACTTGAAAAGGAGAAAGCAGAACAGCAACGGGATAAGGACATTACCTTCTCGGGAGTAATCTCAATGGAGATAGATAATGAGAACCAGAGAAGACCTCCAATCGAGATTTCTTTCAGAAGTCTTACTGTCACCTTGAAACAGAAAAAGAGACGTCTTTTAAGATCCGTCACCGGAGAAATCCTCCCTGGTCGAATTACAGCTCTCATGGGTCCATCAGGTGCAGGAAAAACAACTTTGCTTTCAGCATTGGCTGGAAAAACAGTTGGATGCTCGATATCTGGCTTAGTTCTTATAAATGGAAAGGCTGAATCTATAAGCTCGTATAAAAAGATTGTTGGATTTGTGCCACAGGATGACGTCGTGCATGGGAATTTGACCGTGGAAGAGAATATATGGTTCAGTGCCAATTGCAGGTACGTATAATGCTACGTATTGTTGTATATTTTTGTGGTAGCAAGTAGTTATGTTCGATTTGTTTGAAGACTTTCAGCTGATTTACCAAGAAAGGAAAAGGTGCTCGTTGTTGAAAGAGTCATCGAGTCCCTTGGTTTGCAACCAGTGCGAAACTCCTTGGTTGGCACTGTGGAGAAACGAGGCATCTCTGGAGGTCAGAAGAAGCGCGTAAATGTAGGTCTAGAGCTAGTAATGGAACCTTCACTTCTATTCTTAGACGAACCCACCTCTGGATTGGACAGCTCGTCTTCTCAGCTTCTTCTCAGAGCACTCAAGCGTGAAGCTATAGAGGGCGTAAACATTTGCATGGTCGTCCACCAACCTAGGTAAAAAAAAACGAGTTTTCTTTGGTACATTTGGTTTGAGGTTTCGTGAGCTAAAGATCCTTTTTTTTTCTTTTGCAGCTATTCGTTATTTAATATGTTTGATGATTTGATACTTCTAGCAAAGGGAGGTCTCACTGTGTATCATGGATCAGTTAGGGATGTCGAAGATTACTTTTCAGGTCTCGGTATTCATGTCCCTGAACGCATTAATCCACCCGACTATTTTATAGATGTTTTGGAGGGAATGGTGAAACTACACACGAGCTCGGGTGTGACTTATGAAGAGCTTCCTATGAGATGGATGCTCCACAAAGGTTATCCCGTACCTTCGGATATGCAGAAGAGTTCCTCTACTGTTGATGTTCCTGCAATGTATGCTAATTCAGGAACGCAAGAGAATAATGGTTCAGGCTCTGAGCAACTCTCCTTTTTGGGGGAGTTCTGCCAAAACCTGAAATATAAAGTCGAAGCACTATTTGATGCGATAAAGAACAACTTCTCCAAGTCTAAGGATTTATCTCAGAGGAGAACTCCTTCTGTTCTGCTACAGTATAGACACTTTCTTGGAAGGCAAGTTTATTATGACATGGTATTAGTTATTTTCACTGAAAAGTATTAGTTGTTTTACTGAAAAGTGATAATTGACTTGATGACTTCTTCAGGATGGCTAAACAACGACTCCGAGAAGCTAGAATCCAAGCAATAGACTATCTCATATTGTTGCTTGCTGGTGCTTGTTTGGGTCTGATCTCCAAATCTGGCGATGAAAACTTCGGTGCACCTGGTTATACTTACACCATCATAGCTACTTGTGAGTTTAACACTACCATTTACATTTGAGACAGTCTTTTTGTTTACCATTTTGCCCTTGCTCATCTTACAGTTACTTTTCTCCTACTTATTCTGTCAGCACTACTATGCAAGATTGCGCCCCCTGAGAACGTTTTCTCTGGACAAGTTGCAGTACCGTAGGGAACGTGCTTCGGGAATCAGTAGCCTCGCTCATTTCATTGCCAAAGATACAATAGACCATTTCAGTACACTAATCAAGCCATTGGTCTACTTATCCATGTTTTATTTCTTCAGCAATCCGAGATCGTTATTCGCAGACAATTACATTGTCTTGCTCTGCCTCGTTTTACTGTGTGACGGGTATTGCTTACACGTTGGCGATTTTCCTCGAACCTGGTCCATCTCAGCTGGTGATCAATCACTCTTGCTCAAAAAAAAAAAAGCTAATGATTTTTTTTTTCTTTCTTTTTGGCTAACAAGAATCTTCCTCATTGTGCAGTGTTCTGTACTTCTACCAGTGGTTCTCACTCTTGTTTCCACTCAGCCGAAAGACAGTCAATTTCTCAAGATTTTGACACGATTGTGTTATCCAAGCTGGGCTTTAGAAGCATTTATAGTCTCGAACGCAAAGAGGTATGTCGAAATTGCTTCATTTATCATCAAGTTACATCACATTGTTCTTATACTACTCAGATGATTCGATCAAAATTCATTCTGATGAGAGTGAAACCACTATATCATGAAGCAAATCAGTGCATTTTGTGTGTATTTTTTAATAGTATTAGTTGTTTCATTTCAAAGTATTAGTTGTTATACTATAAAGTGATAGTTGTGAATCAGTTGTACCATAAAATTGTTTTATATAAGATCAACTCCTACATCATTGCCTACTTTTTAGGAAATATATGAGAAATCATCATTCTTAGTATCTGATTACTTGCAGGTATTACGGAGTATGGATGATACAACGGTGTGGGGCTCTTATGAAAACGCACTACAGTCTCCACGACTGGCCTCTTTGTATATCGCTTCTTCTGGTAACGGGTGCAGCTTGTCGCGCTTTGGCTTTCATTGGTATGTTAGCTTTACAAAAGAAGTGAGATCAAAAGTAGTTCTTCAAATGCAGAAATATGAGCTTGTAAGAATTTGATATGTTTGGGATGCTTTGATCAAAATCCCAGTTAGCATAATAGCTCTAATTAGATGAGAAAATATACAAAAAATTGAGGCACTAAGGCAAATTGATCTGAGTTGTAGATACATCTTTTTGTTCCCTTAATTTTATGTAAATCTCAATGTACATAAATGCATATAGGCATACATGTATATTCTTTATGTTTATATCAAACATGTGAGCAAAATACTGTATGTAGAGATGTCATGGTTGTAACTTTCTGTACTCTCCATTTATTTGCCTTTTTTTAAAAATAGTTGTTCAACCTTTTCAAATATTATTATAATCGAGGTGGGAAATAATTATTAGAGCCGTAAGGATAAAATAATTGATTAAAATTAGTGATTATAAAAAAAATTAATTAATAATAGAAGTTGATAGTATTTGTAAAAATATTTAGAAAAAAAATAATATTTATAAAAAAAAGTTAATAGTATATAAATTACCAAAAACATCCATCTTCCAACTTTTAGCTTATAACTTTTGACAATTTATTTATGAGGTGTTTGCAACCTCAACAGGATAAGGTAGAAGCATTTTTTTAGAAATATGTGTGACCCAATTTTTTAAAAATATAAATGTTTTTACTTTTTGAGTTTTGGTTACAAACAAGCACTTAATCTAATAAAAGAAAAGCAAGACACTCCAAATTATTTTTGTACACAATTCTAAGTGATTATAATCACTTACTATAATTTTTCTAAAAGACCTTGAACATCTTATATTTAGGGTGTCATATAGAAAAAGAGTTGGTCGACCATGAACAAGTTTCATACTATGAACTTAAACTATTTGACTCATTTTAACACATTTTTTTAACCCACTAAATTTGATTTATATCATATCCTGGATAGGTTCACATATCCCTAAAGTTTGCTATAGAAAAATAGACTCTCTTTCCAAATTTAAGAAGTCGTAATAAATTTCAAGAAAAAAAATACTAGTCATATCTAATATCACAGAATAAATATTTCCCTATTTTAGTGTAATTTTAACTCAATTGCTAAAAAGTAATTTTCATGGAAGGTAGTCCTTTTTTTTTTCATAAAAACAATTTTCACATATAAGAGCGGTTAAAAATATTAATTTAAATAATAAAATTATACTACCCCAGTCCCAAAGAAACGTGCACGTTTACTGTTTTCACGTGTTTTTGCGAGCGAGTTTTTTTATTATTATTTGAAATGATAAAATAATTTTTAAAGATGCATGCAATAGATGAGAGGTAGATCTATAATACCCCTCTTTAAAAATCACTTTATCATTTGAAATACTAATAAACAATTCGCTCACAAAAACTCGATAATAAAGTAGGTGTGCACGTTTTTATGGGATGGAGGGAGTATTAGTTTATATGATGAAAATTAGTATATTATTATGTATTAATGCGTTTCTTCTAAAAAGTTCATTGTGCAGATTTATACCATGCAAATCACACTAATATTAGTCAACATTAAAAACCTGTGAGAATAACCCATCTCTAATCAATCCAAAAAAATCATCTGTCTTGGGTTTTAACTGATTCTTATGGATTTCGCTTCCTACAAATTTGCATAAAAGTATTTGTTTTTTTTATATGAACTACTAGTAACTTTTTTATTATATCATTTGGTTTTTATTTGTAGATCCTGATGTCTCATTAGAATGTGGATCAAAATTGTAGAAGGCATATAGAGTTCTTACCAATAAACCAATAAAGTATTCCAGTAGAGTAACTGTAATTCAAAGGTAAGAGAGTAGAAAAAATAGGGAAAAATTACTAATATTTACAAAATTTTTATGTAAATTAATAATAGAAACAAATAAAATTTTGCATATATAGCTAAAGTTACATGCAAAATTGCAAATGCACCTACATATATGCAACCATTTTGTACCTATTACTAAATTGCAATCCTGAAATGTACCTATCAGTAAGTCTGCCAAAAAAAAGTATACTTACATACAATCAATCAATGATGTTTACATCTCCCTGTTCGAACCTTGATTGATCATGTAATTCCTTTCATTAATGAATTTATTTTATCGGACAAAAAAAAACACCAAACTATGCTCATCTTCCTTGATATATTCATATAAACTCCATTGAGAATGGCCAGAAGGCTTGTATTGTATCTTACTGAGCTTGAAAATTGGCACTCAGAAAAGTGTATGAACTTTGGATTCCAGATTGCACTGCACAAAAGAGCTGCATGAGCTAGCGAGAGCGTTTTCTTTTTTACTTCCAAACAATGTCCCCTAAAAACTGAAGAGCAGGTACTCCCCTGATTTCGACATCAACAAGAGGTGCCTCGATCATTGTCAAGCTGGACAGCTCCGCATCACTCTTGATCGAGCTGAGAGCTCGGGTTTGATCCTGAAATTTGTTAAGTTAAATCTACGTAAAATGTGGTAGATGGGACTTCCGTTCTCAAATTCAATGTAATCCTTTTGGTCATTGAAATAGATACGACAGAAAGTTGTTTCTATAGGGGGTGTTTTCAAAAAATTACAAGTGATTATAATCACATAGAATCCATAATTTAAGAGCTAAAAAGGTATGCTTCTTATATGATTCCAGCTTCTCATTAATATTCTACTCTAATCAAATGTTTTATAAAACGCTAATCAATTTCACTATTAAGCAATTTTTCCACAATCACTAAATTAAATCACTTCCTTCAAAAGTAGAAACATATTTTTTTGCAAACACCCTCGTAGTTGCAAACACCAGCTAATAGCTTCCAGAATAACTTTTTTCAAATGTTGTGAGCAACTTTTGAAAAAAAAAAGAAGTGATTTTGCCTCATTTCTTAGAGTTTACAAACACCGCCATATTGTAGTAGTTATAACGACAAGCTGAGAATGGGATTGTGGATTTGAGAAGATGAAAAAGTTTGTATATTTATACCTTCCTCTTCATTGCACAGAATTTGCAGTCGGAGGTAGATGCGGGAAGAATTTGGTTAACGACGAGCCTCTTAACAGGAACACTTTCTTTCTTCAACGAAGCACATAATCTTGATGATTCACTGATTGCCATCACCTGATAAGTTTAAAGATTTTTTAATTAAGACATCAAAGCAAGCATAAATTCTCAGTGGTATTCTACCAAACATAATTCCATAACCTCTAAATAGTAATAGTTTTTATAAACATTATTTGTTAGGAATCATGCAAAATGCACTATATTTGAACTCTAACTCCAAATTGAAGAATTGTAGAAAGTAAATTATTAAGATAACAGCAGCTTAAATATGCAATTACCGTGGGAATAGTTACAATTACAAACTCTGTAGAGCTTGTATCGCGGAAAAGATCTCTCACTTTTATCATTCGCTCCCTTAGTTTCTCTAATTTGTCAGCCTACAAGACAAACCAGTGAACTTTAGCAATCCATTCACATTGAAAAAGCATGTTGCATGCTAGCAAACATGATGAAGAAGCTTACACTATCTGGTCGGTTTTCTTCCTGGCCAAATACAGATTTTATGGCTGAAGTAGCCGAAGCAATCTTCTGCCTTAACTGCATAACATTGCCAGACAAAAAGTTGAGCTCTTGAGGACCAAGCAACGAATAAACAAAAACAGAGGCAAAAGAATTAAAATAATGTATTTTCTTCTTTACAACACATTCAATTTGTAAAAAGGCTATGAAAGTTAGGCTATGTATCAACATACCACTGAGGCCATATTACTTGTGGTTCCATATTAAACTCAGTTATATCTTTGTCGGGGACATTAATTTGTAAAAAGGCTACAAAAATTAAAGCTAAAAAGAGTTCAACAATAGTACAATACTCAAAATTGCCTGAGGAAGTTTTGAATTGTTATACATCTTGGGTTCCATATGCATATTACTAGTTATATATCTTGGACTGCATTCAAAAGTATTACCTTCAATATCTTCCCAATCGATGCGTCCAAGAAATCTGGCAATGACAAAAGCCGCAGTGTATGACCCTGCAGAACAGCCCATCAGCACAAAGGACCTCCCAATAATATAGTCAAATTAGAATGAGTCGGTCTTATGTAAAACAGTTTTACGGTACAACTGATTTGCAACTATCACATTATAGTATGACAACTAATGCTTTTGATTGAAACAACTAATACTGACAAACAAGTTGCACGGTAAATCTGGTTTACTCAAGACTCTGCTAATTAGAATTAGGTATTGTTCTCCTCACCGTTGGAGCAGTATCAAACACGACCCGTGTGAACATGTTGTATTCTTGTGAGTCAAGGAATTGCATAACCTGGGAAATAAATTATCTAATCAGCCATGGTAGCAGAAAAAATTGAAGTTTCCTACCTACAAAATGGAAGCATGAAATCCAATTTAATCATCAAGCATGCCTTTGAAATTGCAATAGCTTCATCTAGTCCAGGAGGAGGTGTATCCAGTAACTCTCCAAGCTTTAGATCCCCAAGCTAGGGCCACACAGAATCCAACAGTTAATAGGAAGTTATTGAGAGGCCAATGAAGGTAAGTGGTAAATAAAACAGGACTCAAACTGAAAGTTGTTCCATAGCAATCCAAACAACCATAAATCAATTTGCTACTATGGATTTCAGATCCATCCTCAAATCATTAGATCCAAACACGTCTTATATCGTGCAGCAGAACCTGTGTGATATTTTCCTTGGATACCCATGAAGATGTAGAAGTATATTTATATGTAATTGGGTTGGGAAAAAAAAAAACTAGGAAGGAAATGACATCTATTATTTCTTCTTTTCATAAATAGTTGAATTAAAAATTGTATTTCGACCATGGACAAGGTTACCTGGTCAGCAATCATCCCGAGACCCATGCCATCCATGAAATCTTTGACTCCACCACTTCCACCATTGCTCTTGGCGGCAGTTTGAAACTCTTCTTTTGCCTTTTCAGGGTTTATCTGTCCCATCAACACATTCAATTTTTCCAATTCAGACACAACGAGAGATTGTCTTTCGATCAGATTAACAGACTAAGACTTGATTTCTAGAGAAAACTCACCTCAAGGGCAAAAAGTGGAGAAATGGGACCTTCAACAGGTACTAGCGTCCCCCCAGTTAAATCCTGAGTGAAAAGAAATTGAAGTTAACAACATTGATATTGATTCTTTCTTTTTTCGGTGGGGGGTGATGACTTTTTTTAAAGAACTTGACGCAAAAAACTAAAATATTACTATAATAGAAGAAATCACTATTCAAACCTGAGCAAAAGAGTCGCTTAAGGAATGTGCAGGATCAGTTGAAACCACCAGGGTAGGATGACCGTTATTTGCAAACTTAACAGCAAGTGCTGCAGCACAGCTAGTCTTTCCAACTCCCCCTTTTCCACCGAGCATGTAATATTTGCGTTGAGTTCCTGAGACCATTTCATCAAAACCAGCAACTGATTCTGTTGGAGCAGCAACTGCTTTCACTGCCAAAAGATATTCCCACGGTGAAGGTTTCATCACTCTCAGCTAGCCAAAGAGGAAACCATGTGCAGTGCAGATCATAATCAACTAACATTGTAAATTGAAATGCATTTTTTAGCAACTAAATTAATGAAGCTCATCAATAGCTTCATGATGAGTACTACTACTAAGAAATTTGGCCTCATTGGTAAGTCAGTCCAAATTAAACCCTCGAGACGAAATTATACCGTCTTTTATATGGGGTACAAGGAAGTCACTTATGAACATACTACCCAAACTTTTAACTATTGAAAACACTTCTATACATATCTAAGCAATAATATGATTCAGCACATAATGATTCAGAAAACATCCCCATAACTAGAAAAAACAAAGCTTTTATCACTGGTCAATCATCTTCATACCTCATTTATGATTCTATCCATCAATTCTGAAATAGCATTTAAATTAAATAATCCATTAACATCACCAAAATCATCAAATTTAACACTAGTGTGCCTCCAAACCAAAAGTAATAGGGGCAATCAATTCTCATATCACTGTAGAACTAATCCGAACACAGCAAATAAAGCTTCATACTAAACCCCATAGCAAATAAAGCTTCACACTAAACCCCATAAAATAATTACTAACTAATTCTTCTGGAAATTAAGAAGATATTATAGTAGGCTTCGAATTCAAAAACTAACCTTGGATAATTTTTCTGGGTTTGTTTCCCGCGACGGAGAGAGGCACAAAATTGGAGCTAAAACTTGGCTTGATTTTCAAGTAAGGGGCAAAATGAGGTTTGAATAAGTGAGAATAACAATAATTATCGGTCACAGTGGCAGCCATAGGTCTGAAATGCGTAAAATTGGTAGCAGAAGAAGCAGAGCAAGCCATGGCTGTTAATTTTGAGAGAGAGAGAGAGGTTACAGAGAGAGAGTTGAAAAATTGAATAGCTTTAACACGTGCGTTGCTGTGTACCCGTTTCTGGAGATCCGGCCTGTTTAACCTGCCCATGTTTGATTTCATAAAAATGTTTACAAAATTAGGGTTGGTTTGGTATGAGTTGGTAATAGTAATGGTAATAAATATTATTTGATAGAAATGAGTAACTTGCATTGGGCTTTTTGGACTTGCAAGTATTTTATTTTTTCGTTTGAACTGCAGAGTACTTGCATTGGGCTTTTTGGACTGCATAGTAATTAGCTCGATAGGAAGAGTTTTGTATAGACTTGATTAATGCTATGAATTTTATTTTTAATTTATGGAATTTGATCCTACCTAGGATATAATACGGGTCAAGTTTAGTGATTTTGAAAAATGTGTTGGAAATGAGTGAAATGAATCAAATAATTTAAGTCCATAGCATAGACCTAGTTCATGGGAGATCAACTCATATTATTGAGGGTCAATCACTCTTAAGTTTTTTTTTAAAGAGAAAAATAATGTTATTAGAGAGTCAAAAGATCGGACTCAACAGTAGCAACAATGTTGTCCCGAATATGAACAGAAAAGAAAGTAGAAACGCAAGAAAAAAACAAAAATAGCCAAACGATGGGCTACAAAATTTCCAACACGCCTAGTCCAGGCAAACGTAACTCTATCAAATACAGACACCAGCTCCGAAATATCCTGTATCACTCACCCAAAATAGCTCAGATCCTGTCTCGGACATATCAACAATAAATGACAATCTGAGCATCAGACCCAACCTCCACATCACGAATCTCACGGTCACTAGCATATTGCAACCCCCGCCTAATCGTCAATCTCCATCACACCAACATCGAGCGCAGAGCAGCGCTCATTAAAGCATCACACCACCTGCCCTAAGTTGTTGATTATATTGTTATTGTTTGATCAGATAATCAACCATGGGTATCAAGGAGGGTTGAGTAAGTAATTAAATGAGTGGAATTTGGTAATAAAAATTGAATAATCAATTATTTATTTATATTCTCATTATGAGTGTGTCAATATTGTCAAGTAATTAATGAGAATGCTTTTTTTAATTAATGAGAATGTTTCCTATTACTCCTTTCATTATCCCCAATCAAATTGGCCCTTAATTAATAATGTAATACTATATGTTAAAATTAATCTATAAATTCAACTAATAATGACAAAATCTTCTATTCATGGGGTAGACGTTCATGTATATTTTTAAGTAATATTAATTGTTTTATCAAAAAAAATATTAATTCATCAGTATTAAGTATTTAGATTACACGATAATTATTATTTTTACAAAAATGCATTAATTGTATGCAAATGCCGTACGACTAGATTTGTATACAAATTAAAATAATTTTGGTTCGATTCGATATTAGTATTCGAAATTTTATGACTTGAATTTTGATTACAAATATTCGTTTCGATTTGATTACTATTCAAATACAAAATTTTGATATACAATACAATATTCGTAAATATCGAATTAAATATAAAAACATATATATTTATATATTACATATGTGTGTATATATAATATTTACAATATATATTATTTCTTAGTCCCAAGTATTTATTTATTATAGACCTCGTACTATGCGGTTTTAGAAAAATTTAATATTATTAAATAAATTATATATTTTTTTATTTATTGTATACTTACACGATTTTCCATCAGAATCGAGACAGAGTATTTTAAATTATTATTTGTTTTTTACTCTGGAGACTGTAACATATAACTGTCCATATGTAAAAATTGACTTTGGAGGGTAGACACCTATTGTCGACAATGATTGATCTTGACTTTTATTTTATTATCATCGCGAAACACAAAAGAATTGAAAACTGACTCCTTTAAATTTTGTTGGGAGATGAATTTAATAGAAGGTTTTTTTATTATATCCCAAAATTCCTGATACACTTACTCGTTTTTTTAGTTACTTTACTATTTGATAAAATTCAATAATCTCACTTAATAT
The DNA here is from genome assembly GCA_037126765.1 of Stenogyne calaminthoides. NCBI lineage: Eukaryota > Viridiplantae > Streptophyta > Magnoliopsida > Lamiales > Lamiaceae > Stenogyne > Stenogyne calaminthoides. Next base: position 33,721,912 of record JBBCBC010000011.1, read on the forward strand.
ATAATTTCACATCCAAAGTACTTATATTTTAGATTCAAGTGCGGAGTTATTATCGAGTCCATATAATAATTTTTTCTAAAGTAAGGGTATGTTTGATTAAATTTATTTTAAATAATTTATAAGTTCTAATATTTTATAGAAAAATTTAAGAACTTATAAAATGTTTGGATAATAAAACATATATAATTTAGAAGGAATATTTTTTTGAATAAAATTTTATTATAAAATAATTACTCGTACTTTAATTTATGATGTTGAGACCTCCTCAAATTATCGTGGAACATATGTACGCTGCCACAAGATCACATAATTTGGAATTTGGATCATTTGCACCGTGACATCACATATACCCATGTGAGTGTGGTGTGTGTGCGTGTGTTATCTAATGGTCCATGTGCAATCTAGTTTCGCCGTGGGGTAAAATAATTAATTTTAAAAAAAATAAATATAAAATAACTAACATATCCTTACAATATATTTTTTTAATAAAAAAATTTAAATTTTACACTTAACATTGTATCCTATTTATATTAATTGATGTTAATGAACAAATTAATTAAAGGTGTTCGTGATTATTCGAAATTGAAAAGTTTGTATTAGTGAATCTCAATTCTTGCGGAATCATCAATTTTTTTCCCCAAAAATAAATTTAATAAGAACCCTAATTTATTTTTTCTTTCAAGAGAAAATCAAGTATCCAGATTAATTTCTTATCACGCCATACACAAATTTACGATGAAGAACCATGGAAATTGTTTTGCTTTAGAGAATGTTTTACAAGAACCATGTGCAATCCACCAGTGCGTCGGTCAACCATAGTTCATCCAGGAACTACTTTATATCTTTCTAATTATCAAGAATCAACTCAAACACATATAGCATACAATTCAATACACATATTTTAATCTTTATATTAATGGACGAGTTTTTAGTTAATTTTTTAAAATTCATATCACATCAGAGATCCTTTTAATTTGGCAAAGGTGTCGGTAGGTATATTGCTCTTCATTTAGGCTTATTTAATGTGATTTATGCGTTTGATGCCTATTAGGGCTAAATTAATTATAAGTTTTCGTTTATGTTTATGATTTTAGTATGCTAAAAATATTTTAATTTAAAAAATAAAAGTAGAATTTTATAATTAATGAATTTTATTAAGTATAAGGATAATTTGGTCATTTTAAACTTTTTTCAACTATTTTTAATTTTTTTAGTAGCGCGATTACAGATATAGAAAAAACTTAAAAACGCACTAACGCCAAGAAATCATATAAAATGAATCTCATTCATTGGATCAACAATCCAATGGTAATAAAGAATTTTCTGACGTCAGGAAGGGCGAAATAGTTTCTGACGGTAGAATATCCCTTCTTTTATTCAAATATTTAATTCTTTCCATTATTTTATATTTTTTAAATTTCTAATAGAATGATATCTTGTCTTAATAAATTTAAATTTATAATTTTCTCATTATTTTGCATTTTTATTTTTTTAATTAAAAAATTTCAAATATAATCATATCCCAATATCCATTTTTTTTACTATTCTCCATTTTTTAAAAATCTAAAATAGGTACTAATATACAATTTATTTTTGTATGTATAGCTAAAATATTATTATAATTAAATTGAATCAATTTGATTAAATAAACATTTAAAATACTTGATCTCAAATTGATACTCAATCCGTCCCGAAATAATTTGTACCATATGGTAGATACACAAAATAAGAAAATGTAATAATGAGTAGGGTTTTGAGGGATAATTTTATAAATCTTTATGTAATAAAGAAAATAGAGACACACTTGTGGGAAACCGTCTCACTGTATGACATAACATAATTTTGAGCATCGACACTTTAACACTTTGGGGGGGAATAATGTTCATTTGTGCTAGGTTGTACTCCGTCTTATGTATGAAATCGAGTTTTTGTCAAATAATTAAATGAATTGAATTGTGTGTATGTGTGGACCCAGAAATAATGATATTTTGTGTAAAATTGTGTATATTGTGTAAAAATACAATACAAAAATCAAAATTTAAAAATCAAAAGGACCAAAAGGTTAAGTGTGTAAATTACAAAATAAAAAAAAAATGTAAAAGTCAATAAGACCAAAATCAAAATATGGTAAAGTTAGGAAAAAACTTTTTGGGACTTTTGTTTAAATGGCCTAGTCAACACAAAATCTCATTTAAAAAGTCTTCCTTCATAATCTTTTATTTAAATAGCCCTCTTTTATAAAAATGGGGATTTGCGTAATAATTAGTATTTTATAGACTTTTATTAAAATAAATATAAGTTTAGGGTTTTTTTTGTGAAAGAATAATACAATTTTCTTTATTCGCGTTTTTTCACGCTCTTCACTCTCTTCACGCCATATATATTTTTTTACTTTGATTTGTTATTTTTCTTTGCTTCCCTCCATGGCCAAGAATGATGATTGCAGTTATTAAATAAATAAACTATGATGATTCATATAAGTTATCATCCATCTTGTTAAATATATTTTTCCAGTGTGACTGGTTTGCACAATTAAAGAACAGATTCACATAGGAGATAAAATTAACGCCGCATAGAGTGATTTGTTAGTTGAATTTGGTCCTTTATGGATTTTCCTGCGACATGAACTTTTATAGCCAGCATAGTCAACGAAGAGAGAGAAAAAAGGGGTATGGGGATGGAGATGATTAACATAGCTGCAAGAGGTTAATTATATTAACAGAGCACAAAGGGATTTGTAAGTTTTAACTTGTCATTACTTCCACTAAGTGTCAAAGTGTATCTACAAATATTAATGAAAAAGAAGACAATTATAATAGAATAAAATATGATATATAAAATATATTTTTGTAACTTAAATGTATCATTTTTTATTAAAGAGTATCACTTTTCTATATGTGATAACATTTCAACTGAAAAATGATAATATTTTTTTATTAAAAGTGTACGTATCACTTTTCACTTAAATATTATCACTTTTAATTGAATTATTTATCATTTTTCAAAAAGTAATAGATTTTTAAATGAAGAGTGCAATATTTCATATATTAGGTTTTATTCAATCATTTAATCGAACATGTTCTATTCTATGCCCGATTTTTTATTATGTGTAAACCACTCTTAATAATGGTATTTTTTCGTAGAGACATTGATTATATTATATAAGTAAACCACCCTTAATGTTCAAAATGTTTAAAAAAAAAATAAAGGTAGGAGATATATATATAAGTATCACCAACCTTAACGACACAGTAATTCTACAAATTACTCTTATCTGCATCATTATTTTGGTAGATAGTTGGTTAGAGAGAGTGGTGATTCACTTCCAAACAAATGTATAAAATAATTTATGTACCTAAAAATGGGATTAGAAGGTTGAATGAGTTTCTTTTAATATCAACAAAGCATTTAAGGCAAGCTTTTAATTAAGAAGAAAAAGTAGGCATACTCTAGCTAATGCAGAAAAGAAGAAACTCCATAAATGATTATATATATGCAATACCTTAAAAAAACAAGATAGTTTGAGTAAATAAAAATTGAGGGCCTTTCTAGTGATGTGTTGCTGATTAACAGTAATATGCCATATGTCTTGAAGAGAGAAAAAAAAAAGGAAAAGTAAATTAGTAATGCTATCTTTTTTGCTCACATACTATCACAAGGCATGGGAATAAGCAATTTTCCAAATAACACCACTACATAAATTGTTTGTTCCGAAAAAAACACAAAATTTCTCAATTCTAGGGTCAATGGAGCAGCTTAAAAATTACAATGCACTCATATGGTGATCATAGGGGCAATGGTGCAACTTAAAACTCTCAAGTGATAATCTCAATTACTCGTTCAATTTAAGAACACCATTAGAGAAACAAAATTCTCTTATGCATTATTTCAAACACAAAAAAAAAATGCATAGCTGATTTTATCATTTCTTGTTCACATTCACCCCAATAAATAAGAGTCTCTTAGGCAGCTTTAAGATACCATGAATATCGGTGAACGATTCAAATGCTTATAGAGTAGTCACTATGATATATTTTGATGTGTTCAAAATTCTTTGCAAGAACAATATTAAAGGGGAAATACCAACTAATCTTATAAATAAGGAATATCAACTGACACTCTAGTGACAAGTGCAACACATAATATGTACTAAATATATGCCACCAAATTGTCTAGTATAAAAAAAATTGCAAAGCATTTAAATGCCAAAAAGGTAAGACACAAAAAATGCAACTAGTTTCAAGGGTGTACAGCTAAAAACTAAAGTATCTGATGCATCACTATTATAAGAAAAGTCGCCCCCCTCAGGCCAACAAATCAAAATAAATGAATCAAACAAGCAAGTAAAAAAATCAATTCAAGAACCTCAGATTGTCGTCATTAATCACTTCTATTAACATCAAAACAAGAATCATCGAAATTGTATCAGAATACATTTTCCCGATATTTTCGTTCCATAGCACGAATCATATAACCACAATTGTATCAAACATCTTACCTTAACGCTAATTGAATATAATTTGGAGACTATAGAATACTTGTATCAAACAAGGAATTCTCACTTTCTTTATGTCCGCGCCCGCGCCCAAAAACATCATTTCCTTCGCGCAAATGAAGGAAAGGGTTTCAATTGGGAATGAGATTGAAGAAGTGAAAAATTAGAGTTCAATTTATGATTTTCAGGTTTTGAGGCGCCAGCGACAAGAGAAATCAAACAAAAAGAAAACGTTGGATTCAGAATTTTGAGACGTTGCTCCATTGGGTTTTTCAGCGTTGTGTTGGAAATGAAAAGTTGCTTAGAATTTGTGGTCAATGTGCAAAAAATGAGAAGTTTTAGGTCATAATCTGAAATTATAATTTTATTTCAATTTTTTTAAACGGAAGAGAAATAGATGTTTAGTCAAAGGCCATTTGGACAAAATTTCATCTTAATGAGGCTACTGCAACTAATTTCCCAAACTTTAGTTTTTTTCCTTAAAGCTATCTTTTGAGTTACTTTCATAGGAAATAGGCAGATTCACATATTCCACCAAATGTATTTCATAAAGCATAACATCATTAAGAGCAATATTCGGTTAGATTACAACCTTAAAAAAAAAAAATTGAATGGCAAAAGGGAAGAAATCTAGAAAATTTAAGGCAAAGGAGCTCGCAATTGACATTAATTATTATGTCCTCAATTTAAACATTTCTACTACCCAGAAATTCATTTAAGCATGGAAGGAAAGAAGATAACCTAACTACAGAAACAGCATAGGACATACAAATAAGCGTACATAATCCAATCTTCTCTGTCAGCCAGAGTTTTTCGCTCGGTTTTAAAATAGCAGTCTCATCATTCCATTTGGTATCATTGGATTCCATATGTGAAAGAAGATGAAAATCAACTTTATGGAATCGGATGACCAACACAAAAGACATGCATCTAACTTGTATGTGTTTTCTTCTCAATGCTTGACTTGCTAAGAACTATAACGCCAATTACTATAAGCACAGCACCTGAAAACCACTGCAATGGAGTACATGCATTACAAAAGTGACTAATCTTATTGCTTTCTTTTTACCAGTATCAGAAAATTAGGCTCTTTGAAATCGTTTTGAGTTGACATGAAGAAATATCTTCGCAAAATGACACATTGCAAGTAGAGCATAACATGTTTTTATTCAATCACATGGAATCTACAAATACATATACATACTTTTTTCTTATTAAAAATATTATGTTAATTTCAATGCAGTGATTAAATGATATGGAATGGGCTCGAGAGGACATCTTGTTATTTGGTGTCGAAAGGGGAGGAGGGTGTGGAGCTGAACTGAGGAGTGAAAATACCATTATCCCAAAAGATGGTTACCAAACCCTATTTTTTTTCTAATTAAGAAAATTAAAAAGTTGTCATGCTTTCTGCCATTGTCCGATTTAGAACTAACTAAAACATGGTCTTAGTTTGCACCAAGATTTTCTGTGGTAGATAGAACAATTTTTCATACTCATACATGACAAAAGTTTTCTGTTTTAATTTTTTACCAGAATAGTAAGAACAACAACCATCATCAACAAAGGCAGCAGTAAGACCACAAGCAAGGGGAGGAACTCGAGCCCATACACTAGATAACAAAATATGACTGGGAACTCCGTAACTGTCTATATTTAACTACTTCTCAATACCAATACCATCTTCCAAACATGAGTAATATCAGCCTGACTACCAGTTCCAATATAAGCTAGTTTTTTGTCCCAAATGTATTGCAAGAACTTTAAGCAGAAGAAAAAAAGGGTAACATGGAGAGTCATGAATCAGATCATATCAGCCAGAAAACTTCAATAGCAATAAGCTCTACGATAACAATATTAAAAACATGTTCTCCATTACAGCTTCCAAACATAGCTAGTAAATTACAAAATTGTCCAGTTTCAGAAATTAAGGTTTTGTAACCTCATAATGAAGTTAGACTCGATCATTAATTGGTTTTAAAGTATTATCGTGCCATGGCTATTAGGGAATTAACGCCTATGGCTTTCTCAAAAACAGATATTATTTATGTTATAATCTAATTAATATTTGGACAGAGGCCCTATAAATTTTTCAGTAGTTCATATTCATGAATGAACGAGCATCAGCTGAGAGAAAGCTTGTAAGAAAAAAATTTACCTCAAGAGGTAGTGCCTCTCCGAAGAGAAAAAATCCAGACGTCCCGGAAACAAGAAAGTTTGTTGCGAAGTTTGTCACCGTAGCTTGTAAGGAAGAGAGGGACTTCATGCTATTAACATAGCATCCCCACATTATAACATTGCAAATTACAACCAGAGCATATTTCAACTGTCAATTAGGAGATGTCAGTTAAAGGTTCAATGAACTGCGAACAAATTGTTAGTCAATGCGAAGAACCAAAAGGCAATTCATTAATGTTCCATATGCATGAGACTATCAAAATTATTACTTGATCCCTTTCTTTTTCTCAATGTAATAAGACAAGAAGTAGATGAACTCGACTGCATTTTTTATATCAGCACAAAATATAAAGCAAAATCTAATGTCATATCATGAAGCCCCATATCAGTATCTTTTTACTGGAAACTAATACTTTAGTCAAACCCCGTCTTTTGCTCTCCTTAACCACTTTCAACTACACAACATATTCAATTAATCAATAATTACTTAGAAAGAAACAGGGACAGCAGGTAAATGTGTAAATGGATAATATTACTAGCTATTGATACATCTTACAGTCTCGCCAGAACTTGTCATTTATAAAGCAGTTTAGGTATATAGAACACAAAAGTTGATAGGTTATACAGAATTTCTACACAAAATTGCAGCAGCAAGGATAACCATAGCAATTGGTAAATCGGGACAGATACGTACACAAATTTCTATTAAAATAGATAAAATCTGAAGATCAAACCGCGCAATGCCTACAGTCAATTGGAGCAGACTCTAGTGAATCTAATCATAGTATTTAAACCCAAAATTAATTAATGATTAACGGATCGAAGAATTTACCAGGGACGAAAAATATTTAGCAGAAATGGCAGCAAAAGCAGCGTTAGTTCCGGCCGACACTGCCCAGGCATAGCCTTTCTTCCTTTCGCTCTCCATCCCTAACTTCACGCCCAGATGAGAATTCAATTGAGCAATAGTCTTGCCCGCATTCAGGGACGGATCCTTCCTGGATTTTTATTTAAAATTATTTGTTTATATGATGCACAGATCCATTTTGTAGCACATAGTGATGATGGCCAATTTGGTTTGGAGTAGGGCATTTAACCTTGATTGATGGTTGAGGTCAAGGGTCAAACCCTATTACAAATAAGAAAGTAATCTAAATGTACAAAAAATGAAAGTAAAATGTAATACGATGGGAAATTGTCTCGTCTTAAACTCTACACGTATTGTTTGGTCAGGATTACCCAAAGTTATTCTTGTGATGAACATCTTATTTACAATATTCCTTCCATAAATTATTTCTACTTCAAGAATATGATTTTCAAGTTTTTAACAACTAACCTCGTGTCATTGCACAAATATAAAATTTAATCAATATTTCTTGAAAGCATTATATTATATTATTGTTCAAATTTAGCTATTAAAATTGTGAAAATTTTGGTTCTTTTCCGGGCTGAGGTAACAAAATGTCTATTTGGTGATAATTTGCTCCATGTAATTTAAAAACCTAAGGTGCACGGCCTATGTTTATGAAATGATCAAAACTTTATGTCCATAGAAGTAAAGTTGAACATCAAATTGTAGGCACATATGTTTTTTTAAAGAAAGTTATTCAGTATTTCTGATGGTGCTTTCATCATTAGCGGTTGAATTTTTCCGTTTGAGCAATATAATAGAAACTTTGAAGTGTTCTCATTCTTTTTTTTTTACCACTCCGTTCTCCGAACCACATATTTGCATTGCAGTAAATACACAAGTATATAGCATCATTAAAATCGAGATGTATTGAAACCAAAAAAATTGAAATGTTAAATATTGTTAACACTTAAAAACTTCGATTTATAATGAAAAATATTACGTTAAGATTATCATATATATTTTCAATTTTAATCCCGGTATTGCTTCTATAGCGTGCAACACAACCTCGCTTTCATAGTCCTAAGATAAAAGTTATATTTAGAAAATCTGAAATAACTTATTAGTTTAAATGCATAAGAAATAAACAAAAACGATCATAGATACTTTATATATTATAAATAGGTATATTATCAATTTCTGAAGTACTTTTAGAATTTTCTTCATCTAATGGGGCATTTGGATGTCAATGTTCTTCAAACTTTGCTTTCGTCAAGAATAATATTGTTATTTTGAACTTTCACTACAAAAAAAGACGGATTTTGCGATTTTTTCAAAAAAATTAATTGTATATCCTAAATTATTTTTTTTTTAGCAATTTTTTAAATTAACTTTATTCATCGACTTATCTAATTTAATTATTTAATAAATTTTAAAAAATTATAAAAATATTTTAACTTTATAAATCTTAATTAAATTATGTCATATTATATTAAAATTGCATAAATTTTAATGGATATAGTTGTCATAGGACCTCGTAAGAAAGCATCAAACCGCTTGGGCACTTGCTTTCTTGCGTTTTACTCAATGAAATTAATTGTATATGTCCTAATTTTTTTTAAATTTTTTAAATTACTTTATTCCACTTATCTAATTTAATTATTTAATAACTTTTAAAAAATTATAATTATATTTTACTTTATAAATCTTAATTAAATTATGTCATATTATATTAAAATTGTATTTTTAATGGATATTGTTGTCATAGAACCGACAAATTGAGCCCAGCCCGATGGGCTGACCCAACCAACCCAACCCGTAAGTATGTGTCAAAATTATAGGCCCAAAAAACACAGGCCTATTTGCGCTGTAATAAATGGACTTAGATTCAATTTGGCCTGGCCCGATTGGCCCGACATCCTAATTTATTTAATAAATAATTTATGTTTTTTTACTAAGAATTAGACTATGTATTTTATAAAATTGTGTTATTGTTGAAGGATTTGATCTAATTGGATAATAATTTTTAAATTTATATGTTTATATATAGATTATTAATATGAAGCATTTGAAAATTTATTTTTAAATTATGTGTTTTGATTCAACATAATCCTTGTGTGTGAGAAAAATATTCACTTGTCAATTTCTTATATTATCAGAGACTTCAAATGTCTATAATATTTTTTTTATGTTAATTTTTGTCTTTAAAAAAATTAAATTTAGTTCATGTATATTTATTTTAATAAAAAAATAAAAATTTGGACATTGGTAGGGCCTGGCCCGTTAGCATAGCCCGCCCAATTTGATGTAAGGTTTGGGCTATACTTTTATAGGCCAATGAGAATTTGGGGCCGCTCGACCCGAAATTAAGAACATCATCAATTGGGTTGATGGGTTTGGGCCAGGGCGTCCAATTGCCAGCTCTAATTGTTGATAGCTAAAATAACAAGAAATAAAGGTGTGGAATATGGCTTATGGTGTGGAATATAGCTAATCAAACAATAAATGCTCAAATGATGAACAATGAGTTGAATATCAAGCATTCAATGTAAACATTAAATGCAAGAGAGAATAAGGCAGAATGTGTGCATTTTGTGTGCATTAAATTCGGTGGTTGTGAGGGCTTTTAATGCCCATATTTATAATACAGTGGAGAGTGTATCTCACGTGATGTTGACCTTGTTCGGCACATTAAATGAGGAGATCTCCATTTAATGCTCGAAATCAAGGAAAACAAACAATGCTAAGATTTCCTAGGAATTTGAGGGAGTTCGCTGAGCTCGGCGTGGTGACATCTGTCGAATCCCATGATCTCTGCTGAATTCTCTAATAATTCCCGTATTTAGGTGGTTTAGCTTGTCCTATCGCAATTGTCCGCCGATATCTTTTCCATGTTGGGAAGATATGCTTCTCCATAGCTCTATCTGAATGTCCTTTCGCATTAACTCCTCACGCATTTTAAAACCTAGGAAAGAGACACGTACATGTCGTGACACACGAACATGTCGAGCTCAACGTCCCACACCTCGGTCTGATTCTTGATCAATCAGATTGGGCGAGCCCGCTATGTGTAAAATGAGCTCGCTCAGAGATTTAAAATTACTGTGGACAATCTTCTGTCTGGGCCGGACTGAGATGGGCCTTAAATCTGGTGACCTGAGTTGGGCCTCAATTAGATATATTAATGGGCCTGTGAGGCCGCATTAATATAAACACAACAATTACCCCTCAGATCGCTGCTCGCAACGTAGTGATGACGGGGGGCGAGCTGACTTCGATCAAATATTTGAATTGGCAAACAATCAAAATATGGACATCTACTAACCTTACGGTGGGTGCGTATTCGAGGCGACTTTTCGAATGACTGCCTGGGAAGCTGGTGTCGTACACCACTTTATTGAAGTCTTGGTCGGTGCGTGAGTCACACACTATCAATTGAAACGGTGCGACTGGGGAGAGAAGTGTGAGATTGAAGCGACTGCGCCCATCTTGGGAAGGGCAATTTGAAATTCGAGCTCTGATTTAGCCCTAATTTCTTTCTATAAATTGCGATCTCTCTCTCTCTCTCCTCTTCTCATTTTTACTCTCTCTTTCGAAATTTCAAGAGCTCTACAAATCCCCAATCTCCTCGTCTTCTCCGGCAAAGTCTAGCGTGTGTTCTTCTACGATGTCGATTTAGGTAATAATATTCAAACTTCCTACTCTTTCCTGTCTCGATTTTGAATGTCGGGAGTTAGTAGTGCAAGTTCTGGCAATCTCTATGATTCCGGCGAGTTGAGGCCTAACCGTGGGCGGAGGGCCATCGTAGTTGTTTCTTCTTCTTCTTCGAGTCTAATGATCGGATAAATACTGTGTCGGAATTGCCTTCCGATTCTGACGGTGGTGACCCCCAAGCTTTGGCCATGGTTTTACGAGCAGAAGAGCTGATGGGGCCCTCCGATCATGGTGATGATACATGGGAAGAAAACGGATGAGCTGGTTCTGGCGATTGGGAAAGTGGTAGAAATGATCAGGGTCGAGTTTGATGCCCTAAGGTTTGAGAGCCTGCCCGAGGGCACCCCTTTCACCTTCGACTACCAAGCTTACTGCTAGTTGTACCGTTGTGTTGCCCTTGCACAACCTCATTAATCATTTATGCCTGACTTCTGGATGGCGAGCAAAATTTCAACTCAAACACTGAATTTCGAGATCGAGGGACTATGCACTAGATATGAAGTTCCTGAAGATGTTTATTTCTACGTCCCGAGCAAGAATGAGCTAGCTAGCCAACCTCCGAAGGGATGTATCGCAATAAATGTGGACTTGATGGACGCAGAGATTTGATTTTCGTTGCACCCGATCGTCAATATATTCCTCAATTATTGGAATATATCTTTGACCTATATTGCCCCCAATGGGTGGGGTACCTTTTTCAGACTCCTGGCCTTGTTTGGCGAGATTCAGCCGTCAGTCTTCCCTTCGCCTGCCGAGCTCAATTATTGTAACCCAATCAAAAAAGGGAGATGGTGAGTGGTATTTTTATTTGAAAGCTCGAGCGTGGTGGAAAATAGTCGAGGAAGTGCCGAACAAGGTTTTCCATTGGAAAGAGGAGTTCTGGTTTGTGGGTGGTGACTGAAAAAGTTCGGTCGATGACATTGGTGGCCCAACTCGCATCGATATTCCTTGCAACTATCGAGCTCGAGCCAGTAAGTTATATTTTTATTTCAATTGAGCTCGTCTTGGACTGACCTAACTCTCTTATTTCTTGCGCAGATCAACCTCTCCTTAAGGAGAATTAGCTGAGCAAGGACTTCACAGTCCACTTATTCCAAGTCAGTTGTTTCGACATCGGCCTTCGAATTGTTCCTCGCCGACCGAGAACTCGTTCTGGAAGAAGATCGGGCATTTTCTCTATCCTAATCACATCCGAGCTCAGATCGACGCTGGTACGGAAACTTCCGACCTCTTCTTCATTTGTTTAATGAGCTGGGAAACTAACTTTTGTTCTCTTAGCGCCAGTACTTGTCACTATCGCATTCGTCGACTCGCCCTTTTGCTGAAGAATGAACGACTTCAACCCAATCAAACTCGCTGGACACAACCAGAGAGTCCTGGCCAAAGCCAAAATTGGTCATCCCTCGACTCCCGGTCGTGGCCGAGCTGGGGCCCCACAGACCTTTTCCTCAGGCCGCCAAGGATCTCGCCGAGTAGGGGGCCAAAAGAGGAGCCGGGCTGAGGGCTCAGCCCCATCCACCCTGGTTGGTCAAGGCTCGACGGTCCCTCGAGCAGTTCGCCAAAGGGGTTGGTGGATGAGCAGACACCTCCGACTTCCCCTGTGCTTGAAGTGGGAGGGTCGAGTCCGCACGTTCCTCCCCCAATTCACCGTACTGTGGTTCCTGCTCCCCATCCTCGGGAAGATGGAGACCGATCTTATCTGGGTTGGTTGCGCTCCCGTGCCCACTCCTAAGATTCGACCGCTTCCCTTGTTTTATAAATATGAAAACTTTGCGTCTTAATCTGATCAATTTTTAGGGTTTTTTTTGCCCTAATTTGAATTAACATACTCTTTTTTGCCTCTTTGACCAAATAACTATCTATTATGTCATTTCCAGATAATTTTACCCTTCATCATTTAATACTTTTTCCAACATTAAAAACTCATTCCCCCCACTACATTTTAGTTTCCTATCTCATTCCTCTAAGGTGCATCCAAACAAATCCCATTCCCGGCCCGACGCGAACCCAACCAATCTTCGCCCGAACCCAACTCGACCACATTGCGCGACCCAAGCCGGGTTCGGGGATGAGATTTGTTTGGATGCACCTTAGAGGAATGGGATAGGAAACAAAAATGTAGAAGTGTATGAGTTTTTAATGTTGGAATGAGAATTAAATGATGAAGGGTAATATTGTCAAAAAATAGTATGGTATTTTTGCATATATTCTGTTATTTTTATAAAATATTGGCAAAAATGCACTATATTGATAATTCAAACTATTTTTTTGTCATTTTATAACATATTTATTCTATATTAAAAAAAGCCATGCATGAGAGTCGCGCTTGCTACCTACTCGGAGGGATGAACATTAACTTAGTTAGGACAATAAAAAAGGGCAATTTTTTTTTTATCAATATACGGCAAAAAGAAGGTTGTCTCTTATCTTTATATGAGCAGATGATTAATTAATATGATAATTGGGAACAATTAATTAGCACTTTACTCCTACCCTTTTTGCTCTTGATGGGTTAGTCGTGGCTAAGGTCAGAAACTAAGATTGAGAAGACACTATGCCAAATTTAGCTTTTAACAGAGATGTTGTCACAGGTGTAATCGTTATTGTATTCTGCATGATTATCTGTATATTTTTCCCATCCATGATCATATACTATGTCATCCTTTGGTTCAATTCATTTTATAAGCAGCTAAAGAAAAAAACAAAATTACCATGGTGAATGATCAAGGACATTAAATATTTAAAATATATACGGATCTAGGAATCAATGGTGGGGTGGGCTAAACAAAATAATTTATTTATTATAAATTTATATATAAAAAATATTATTATACATGTATTCTTTTATCTAAGGATATAATTCAATAGGGAGAAAAAATAGACATTTAAACTCATGGCACATCAACATAAAATCATATAAAATTCAAGAGGCACACTTACGTGAGACATAACATAATTTGGGTAATAACGCGTCAACACTTTGGAATGAATGAATGTTGATTTGTGATAATTTGTACCACATCTCATGTATGAGACTGTCTCATACGAATTTTTATCTTAATTAATTTAATTTGTAAAATAAATTGATCAGAAATGATACATACTTTTTTTTTAAATGATACAATTTGAAACTTTTGTGTTAAATAGATGATTGATGCACACTTGCATGAGACGGTCTCACGGTGAGATGGAATATAATTTGGCCATTGTCGCTTTAACATTTTGGGTGGGGTGGATGTTAATTTTAGCTAATTTGTACCCCTTCTCATGTATAAAACTGTCTCATATGAATTTTTATCGAGTTGATTTACTTTTGATGAAATAAACTGGATGAATCTTGAACTTTCAATTTAATTTTAAGAATATATGATTGACTTCTATTTAAATTGAACTAAGTAGGTCTCGATTAAAAAATAAAAGATTCAAAATAATTATACATAATACATGCATAATAATATGGAATTCTCAAGAGATTGCCCAAGTATGTCTCAATTAAAAAAAAAAATTCAAAATAATTATACATAATACATGCATAATAATATGGAATTCACAAAAAATTGCCCTGGGCTGGAGCATAGTGCATCATGCACATAGATCCGTCCATGTATATATATATATATATTTTTCAATAAAGTGTCTCTTGGTTCATTATTAATGCTGAGAAGAAATTAAGATGTTTAGATAGAAGTAATGCTCCCACTAATTCAAGAAATTAAGTAGATAAATTAAGGTGGATTCACGGCTAATTATGAGACCATTTCAATAAAGGTGGAGAATTACGGGACGAATTTAGTTTCTATCCCAAACAATTGCGCGCAGTACTGACCGGCCGGTGAGGTTCCCAGATCATTTGCAAGGCGTAGAACCATTCCTGAACATTTAACAATGTTGTGATATCCATAGAAGCTTTCGACCACCTCATTTTCTATTGGGTTTGTCACAAGGAAAAATGCATGGGATTGTACTACAGGAGCTGATATAGAAATCCATGCATTTTCTATATATTCTTCCAGTTTTGGTGTATACCCTTTCGAGTACCACTTCGCTTCTTTTGTATATGCTCTGCATAAATCTCCCCACTGCAACATGAATAGCATCATATATACATGTAAAGATAGGTCATCCGTGAAACTTGTTCATACTATCACACTTAAAAATTAATATTATACCACATATCAACTGATATCTTTATACGTACTTATAAATTGATATCATAGGAGTTTGAATTACAAATAGTCCCATAATTTTTGCCTCAAATAGATTTAGTCTCATGCATAAGTTTTTTGTCGTCGATTTAGTCTCAATAACTTTGACAATGTCCAATTTTACTTCCAATTTGATCGAAAAACTCAAAACGACGTTGTTTTGTTGTTTCAATTTGGGGCTTTCCGGCGGATGCTGTGACTGGACTGCCACATGTATTTTTAAGTGTGTTTGACTAATTATTGTCGTCAATTCTGTTTTAATTGTAAGTTTTTTTTATTTTTTATAATTATATGTCTGAAATTTCAGCTATTAAAAAAAATACATGCTGCGGACGAATAGTTCCATATTAAAAATGACAAAACGACGCCATTTTGAGTTTTTCAATCAAAATTGGAACTAAAATTGGATATTATCAAAGTTATTGGGACTAAAATGACGACAAAAAAATTTATGGAACTAAATCCATTTGAAACCAAACTTATGGAACTAATTGTGATTCAAACTTATATCATAGCATTAAATGTTATTGGTATTAGTTTATAAAAGAAATAATATAAATTTATAAGTGCATTGATATGATCAGTTTCATAGTATGAACAAATTTCACATGAGAATTTGTGGCATATAAATCAAGATACATATAATAATAAAACGTAAAAAGTGGAACAAATTAATCATCTGACTAAAATTTTTTAAGGTTAACTATATATATATATATATATTTAAACATGAAGTTGATATATCTCACAGATTTTCTTATATGTGGAATTATGAGAGTGCCTTTTTCTTTGAGGACATTGTATGCCATCTCATTAACGAAGTTGTTGAGTGCCAAGAAACAGATTTGCATATACTCAGGGAGTTGATCCATAGCGTTAATATCCCATCTGATATATCAGGAAGACAAAAGCTAATTAATTAATTAATTTCTAATTACAGGAGGTTGAATATAATTAATTAAGAAAAAAATTATTGGCTAAAATGCCCTCGGAGTAGGAGGTTATTTTTAAATAGAGTTTTATATAAAGAAAATAATATTTTTTTAAAAAATAATACATTCAATATAATACTTATTATATTACATGTATGTAAATTAATTAACAAATTCATATATCTAATTAATATGAATTTGACTAAAATATATACATACACTTTTAAAGCATATAAAATACGTGTATCAACTAATATGCATGTATATAGGAACTAAACAATAGTTATTGTTGACACGTGTATTATAAATATTTGTTCAAGACATGTATAATTTTCATAAAATAATACATTTTTTCTATTTCAAGCGGATGACACCCAAAGTTGATAAACGAACTCAAATCATAGGTAAATATTTTAGGTCATCTTAATTGTAATGATATATAAATTTTTATATATAATGTAATTTATTCTTATATGGAGGCATAAATCCTTAAGACGGAGACCGGAAAAAAAAGTTTTATTACAATGTGGAGTTTATTCCTAAAGATAATTGATCCTAAGTTGGGATCATGAATTTTTTTTATTACTATAGAGAGTTTATTCATATGTACAGTACTCCTATAAGGGGTTTTTACTGTAGTTGAAACTCTTTTTTGTCTTGTTACGACACATTTATTTTTACTAAAAAGAGTCGTGCATGAACCGCATATAAATAGCGACATGTGCGACCTAATGGGAGGGATGAGATGAATTTAACAAGAATAAATATGTCATAAAAGAGTAAACAAATATTTTTTTAGCAAGAGAGGACAAAAAAAAAAAATTATGTACATAGAAAGTCTAATATACCCCTTATTTCAATCTATTGAAATTTGATGAATAAAAAAATATCATGATTAAACAACTCCTTCACACATTTCAATCAATATTTCATTTCACACTCCCCACCCGGACACCTTTTCCTACTTTTTCTTTTGTCATGTGGACTTTCCCATCACCACTTTCCCCATGAGCCCCAAATATTATTTTCTTATTTTATTTATCAATTTATCTTTTCCTTATACTTTATTTATGAGTATTTTATAAATTTTAATTTCTAATAATATTTTAACATTTCATTTTTAACATAAAATAAAAATATAAAAATCTTAACACTTAGATATAATATATTTTCCGTCTCTTATCTTTTTAATTTTTTTCTCATTTTATATATCATCTTTATTTTTAATTGAACAAAAAATGCTTCTTATTATTTTAATAATTAATAAAATAATTTTATTAAATATTTGTCTATCTTTATATGTCACAGTTTTTTTGGAATATATATTTCATATTTTTATTTAAATAATAAATCAAAATTAATTTTAAAAAAATGCAGGTGAACGAAAAATTGGATTGTTCAGAAAAAAAAGTTAAATTGTTGCATATATGCCCAAAAAATGCATTGTTAAAAAAATATTGCATATACACAAAAAAATTTGCAGACAAACATAATACATTATATATAAAACATATTTTTATACACTAAAAAAATTACATACAAACATAATATATTGCATATAAAACGTATTTTTATACACGTAAATTACATTGCACACACGCGTAAAATATTACATACACGCGTAAATATTGTGTATACACTTAAGCAATTGCATTTTCCCATTGTATGTGCCCAGAAAAATTCCAATCATTCTTCCCAAAACACAAAATGGTTTTGTAAATGTTGAGAATCACAAAAAAATGTTGACAATCCTCCCTTCATTCTTCAAAGTTCAAACAATCAAACTCACTACACAAATCAAATCATTCTAAAATAAGAACTCCCAATTAAAATCAACAATAAAGAACTCCCAACAATAAAGAACTCCCAAAAATAAGAACTCCCAATTAAGAACTCCCAAAAATTAATCAAACTCGTAGTTCCAAACTCGGCCAAAAAATCCATCTCCACGTCAATTGCTATACAAGACTAAGCGGAATAACCAAACTCACCAAAAAATCAATTGACTCGGCCTAGAACTCGGAAGACTCGGCGAACTCAGTCCCAATTCGGAGCGCGAACTCAGTGAGTTGCGGATCTGAACCAGGGGTTTGCTCGCGTCCGCTCTGGAGAATAGCCCAAGCACGCCGTCGCAGCCCCTCCTCCATCACCGACGAAACAAACCAAGCCCATCGTCGCAACCCCTCCCCCACCTCCGCCGTCGCCATTCCCGCGGCATCTTCCATTCTCCATCCCACACCAGAAACCTAGATCTATTTTCCACCGCCGCAAAAAGTGAAACCCCCCTCCACCACCGTTAAAAACCAAAACACCACCACCACCATAAAACCCCTAAAATCAAAAACCTATTTCTATTCCCCCACCACCGAACCCCCCGTCCCCCTCCAAACGCCGCCATCCCCACCTTTCAAACCATCATCGCAAAACCGCCACCACTCCATCCCCCCCATCGTTACAGAAAACCCCACACGGCGGATCCGCCCATATATATACAAATCCACCACCACCGCCGCCATCACAACACCGCCACCCCCTAGATCCACACCACCACCGCCGCCATCACAACCGTGAACTCTCGCCACCATCGGTGCCTTGTGCTTTCATACCACCATCGCCGTCGTGTGCTCTCATACCACCACCGCAGTGGAGAGAGATAGGGAGAGAAGATGAGAAAGTTTGGGAGAGAGAGAGATATGGGATTAGTGTGAATAAATCGGACAAAATTTATGATGTGGGGGCAATGTGTAGAGAGAGAGACCGAGAGAAAATAGTAGAGAGAGAAGAAAAAGAAAAAGTGATGGGATTTGGAGAGAGAGACCGGTTGAATATAGAGATAGAGAGAGAGAGAGTTTGTGCGTATGAAGGGTAATATGGGTAAAAAAATGTACTAGACTGCTATTTTAAAAGGGGTTTGTACCCCATTTCTAGAGGGTGTCCATTTTGTGCACTAGACTGCAATTACCCCTATTTTATAAGTTACTTTTTTCAATTTCTTTTGTTCCCCCTTATTTTTTTAACTATAAATGTGCTTTCTACATATAGGGATTAATGCATCAAATTTGTAATCCATTTTAAGTACATTGATTACTTAAATTGACAACTCAGCCTTTAAGTATGGCTCGTGTAATTGCAATTTAACGGTCAATTTTAATTGGGAGATGAGTGAGGGCAAACGAAGTATATACGTAGCTTAGTCCCTCCACCCAAACTTATTTATCTCTTTACTTTTCGACACAAATTTTAATATAAGAGTTATTATTTATCTCTTTACTTTCGACACGAGTTTTAATATAAGAGTTATTTAGTATTTAAAGTGATGAAATAATTTTTGGAATTGAGAGTATTGCAGTCATTTCTATTTTAATAATAAAATAGATAATTTTTTTTTTGGTTAAAAACAATTACATAAGATGTAATTTTGAGATGTTGAGAGGAGATAATTGAAAATGATGTAGTTATTTTGTGACAAAAACTTGTATAAACCTGGTTCATGCTATGAACTTTGGTTTTTTAATTCATGACATTTGACCCTACCAAAGGTATAAAACGGGTCAAGTTTAATGGTTTATAAAAATATTTTGGAAATGAGTAAAATGGGTCAAATAATCTAAGTTCATAATATAAATTTGATTTATGGAAGACCAATTTGATTTAAGGTATAAAATTGTGATTTCCATTGTTATTCTTAACTAATTACTCCAGTAATTACTAAATGTATATTACAAATATTTTCCGAACTAATACATAATTAATTGTCCTGAGAACTTAGCAAATGTAAGGGCAAAATAGAAAAATAAATTTTTTTATATAAAAAATTAAATTTATTTTTGTGGGATAGAGATAATATTAGTTTGAGTCGGTAAAATAAGTGAGCTCCATAATTAAAATGACGAGTTTGAATGGGCATTCTGTGACACTGTCCCTATATTTTGTACTTAAAATTTGTCAAAATGAATTTTTACTTAGGGCTCCGTTTGGTATGACTAGAATGATAATGGTAATGAGTATCATTGATGGGTCAATCAATAATGGTTATTGATTGCATTGTTATTGCTTGGTTACAACATCAACAATGAGTATCATGTGAGGTGAGTTGAGTTGGTGAGGACAATCAATTGTTTACTTTTATTCCCATTACCGATGTATCAAACCTACCAAATAATATCAATAGAAGTAATTCATATTATCCACTTTCATTACCCCCAACCAAGCGTGACCCTTAATGTGATTTGTGAAGTCGTACACGGAACAAAGCATATCTCTACCTTGTTCACACACAACTAAATTATTTTTTGGAGTGTAAATTAAAACCTAAAGTCATAAGGTCACATGTCGATTTAGATGCCGAAGCCCTAATAAAAACTTTGTTAGGATAAAACTTTCCTTAAGACAAAACCATTAGTCAAGAAAAAAAGGAAAATTCCTCTAAAAGAAATTACGTCAAAGTTTCCATTCCGAACAAAGCTTTACATTTCAACCAAAGTTCTGTATTTCCTTTTTTGGCAAGTTGGTTATTCAAAATTATGTCAATTATCACTCAATGAATATTAAAATACACATTTTTATTTATTTCTTCCACTTTTTACTTTTTTTTGCACATCCCACCAACCAACAATACGTATCTTATTTAATAATGTCATTGATATTACCCGACTTGGTATAATAAAACCAAATAATAACAACACATGCTGACTAACTGGGTGTCGTTATATGATATAAAATATTGGCAAGATCATCTTTTGTGTATCAGATGCATTGTGCATTAGGGAATTGTATATAAACGAATTAATTTTATATCTTTTTATAAGTTCGTACTTTTAGATGAGACTAAATTCTTTCATGATATTAGAGCCTCCAGGCTTACACCACGTCCTGAGTTCAAATTTCGCTGACAGTAAAATTTTACCCACATTAAATTATATTTGTTGAGTTCAAATTTTCACCATGAACTCAAATGAAATTTATTAAATTATGTGTTTTATTTTTACTGACACACGTTGTATGTTTCAATGTATATAAGTTGTATTTTTTAAAAACATGCTTAAATTGCACATTGCATAAAAGACTATTCCACAATATTAATAAGGGAAGTAAAATACACCGTTTTACAATTGAAAAATTTTAAAAGATATAATTTATTCATTTTAAATTATGTGTTTTTTTAGTTTTTTTATTTTATTTTTTTTTTGGGGTATGTTTCAATGTATATAAAAATGTATTTTTTGAAAACATTTAAAGCTTAAATTGCATCATTCATGCATAAAATTACTTATTCCAAAAGATAAAATTAAATTTGAAGGGAGGTAAAATACACCGTTTTACAATTGAAAAATTAATGTAATTAGAGCTGATTTTTCCTCATTTCCTTTTATAGGCTTTGTTTTTTTAGTAGCTGAATTTTTATTTTATTTTTTTGGGGTGCGGGGAACTTATCTCTGAGTATATTTTAAAATTGTAATTTATTAATAACTCAAGATGTGAAAGAGCGAGAGATGAGAGAGAATATAAATCAATTTTTTTATTTTTGTTAAGGTTTAGGAAGAAGTAGAGGAAGCCTTAATTATGATGGTGTCTTGAGAAATTTTTCTGCTGCAAATTATTTAATGAACATATGAATTGGTAAAAAATTATCTGATGAAAATTATTAGCAGGAAAAGACAGAGGGAGGAATAGCGATTGAGAGAAAAGTGGACAGAGAGAATAAGGTTGTGCTTGCTTGTAAAACTCTTTTTTCATTTTTATGAGAATTTTTTTTTTTTTTAATGAATAGTTATGAAAAATTAGAGTGTGGTTGGATGTAAAAAAAGTGTAATGATTATAGTTGATGTGACATATTTGTTGAAAATAAGAGTGTGAATGGATGTATTTTTTTTTTTTTTTGAATAGTTGGTATGATGAAATTTAATTTATATTGTTTTAATTATTTTTTATTTTAAATATATTTAATAATACATGTTAAAAATTTTAGTTTATCCTTTTTATTATTTTAAATATAAAAATAAGATAAATATTATTTTAATTTTTTTACTCTGTAGGTTCCATTTTTATTTGAACTTTTACCAAAAAGATTCGTCTCAAGTTTAATTGAACATTTTTATAAAGAGACATACTTGCATATAATCTCGGGGTGAGGCGAACATAATTTTGAAAGATTTAGTCTTTAACTCTTTGAAAGAGATGAATTTTGTTTTGTGTTAAATACTTATATCTCAGTCTCATGTGCGAGATTGTCTTATATACGAGTTTTTATCTTTTATAATCAAGTTATAAAATAATTATATATATATATATCCCTCAAACGTCTCAATATTATGTCTTAAGATATATCATTAATTTATTCATACCAAAGTCAACTTTTCTCAACATTATTTTATACAAATATTATTATTTTATCATTTAATCCCTTTTAAAAAGCAATTTTATTCCTTTTTATAATAACAGATAATTCATATATTAACACCCGATAAATGTGTAAATAAGAATGAGACTAAAAGAAACACTACTTTTTATTAATAAATCAAAAAATCATTTATAATAATAAATTAAATATTTTGATAAAAAATTATATGAGACGGTCTTATACATGAGTCACCTCTCCAAAAGTGTTAAAGAGTCAACGCTTAACTTATACTTCATCTTCACCGTGAGATGGGCTCATACAAGTGTCCCTCTTTATCAAATATGTATAGATTTAATAATATCAATCTATTTAAATTATTTAGACAAGATTAATAAATTATTACACTAATTTTCCTGGCTTTCTAGCACCATATCGAGGCGGTTGAAGAAAGAGAAGATGGGGATGAGGAAAAGTGGGGAGGATGGGGATGACAAAACGTGGGGTGGGAATAAAGTAAAATCTGACACATTTTTATTTTTGGAGAAAAAAACATGTACAAATGAGTGTATTTTTTTATATTTATATGTTGTGTATGTATATATTATAAGTGCGTCTATTTAAAGAAAAAAACAGTTTTATATGTCCCAACAGTTTTATATGTCCCATCATTCTTCACTTAATGTCGGGAGTAAAAAAAATTTCCAGTTTTCCAAAAAAAAATCGAGAATATACTGTTGATGTTTTAGGAAATTTTGAAGACAATGAAATAATTTTGAGTGAATAGGAAAAAAAAGTGAGATTTTTTTCAAGAAAGGGGAAATTGAAAAAATAAATGGAAAAAAAAATCCCATCCAAGCACAACCTAAGTCCTTGCTAAAATATAGGGATGCGATATTCTAATTATTTTAATTAATATTATTTATTTATGTTGGAATTTAGAGACACGTAAACACATAATACATGCGTGACGAAAATTAAAGTTCACCAACAACGAACAAGTAATTGCATAATTGAATACGTATAAACATAAAGAGAAATCTTACAGTAAATCGTACGCATATTTCTCTAATATGATATTCACGTAATCCCCGTTTACGGACTTGCACAGATTTGCCAGCGTTGAATCTGAGACGGAATTTGCTAAGAAAATTCATATTCTAAATTTTATAGAGAAATATAAATTAACGTTATTTGTGAATTCCCAATAATTCATATATATAGGGAGAGACCCAACTTAAATCTTAAGCTTACCTGATTAGGAAATAAAATACCTAATCTTATAAAATAAATCTCCCAGATTTATTTCCCAAATATGAAATCTCTGCGGATTTAATTCTCATGTATATCAAATCTCTATGATTTGATTCCATATATATTAAATCCTATAATAATATTTCATATATTATTATTGGGAATTCCTATTTAATTAAATCCAATTTAATTAAATATTAATAATAATTAATTATAAATTAATCTATTATTAATTAATTCTCCATAAATTAAATATTAAATCTAATCTAACATTTAATCAACCAACTATAATCCGTAAAAGGGAACTACTTGTTGTGTGACCCATTGACCCTCATATATCGAGCGATTAGTCAAACTAACGGTCTTAATTGAACTCTAGACAATAAATTAGACATTCTCAATATATGAGGTACGTTGCGAGAAACGTGCAACTACCTGTAACTGAAACATGGACTATTACGATTTCCTCCTTCCAATCGCGAATACTCGATTAAGTCTTGAACATGATGAAGTCTCTATTCAAATAACTTAATCATATTATCTCTAATCAATAATTGATCATGTATGTCACACTTAGCCACAAAGTCTAAGTTGACGTGCATCGGCCGATGACTTTGATCCAATTATGATGAGAAGATGAGTATTCTCTCTAAATCCACATTGAGGAATGAATCTTATTCTTGACTCAACTACCACGCACATGCACTTCGAGATGAACATAATCCAAGTCATATCTACCCATAGACGGGTGCAAGCGTCGGTCATGGTCAAAGTTCATCACTCCACACATGTCGTGCGTATTGACCTCAAGTCAAAGGATCATCACATCGCTCCCACTAATCGAGACACCCGTAGACACATATTGTGGACTTACATCAAACGGTTTCTCGGATGGGTATATCAATACCCTCTAAGGTATTTGTGCATCCATCATGAGTTACCTATTATCTCGTAGTAAGAGAGATCTTACTACACTCTCTAAGAGTATGATGCAGATCGCACATCAATCTCCATTGCATCATCAATATCTCATTCTTGATGATCCTTGACCGGGCCCATTTGAGAATCATGTTTAAGTCATCTGAGTTCTCACAACCTCAATGACAGCAATGACTCATGGGAACACTTGTATGAATAAATGCAAACAATCAAACATAATATTCAAACAAGTGTATTTTCATACATTAATATTAAATGAACTATAATATTAAATCAAACTGAATATCATCGAGTATTATGTCCTTATAATAGATTGTCTCTAGGACACTAACACTAACAATTTAGTGGTCCAGGGATGAGATGGCGCAGTAAAAAAAAAAAATTGGAGATGGGATGCCACATGAGCCATTAGGCTCCATATCAAAATTATATATATATATATATATATATATATATATATATATATATATGTGTGTATTTTTATATGCAATTTTGGCTGCATGTATAAAAAAAATTATCTTTTAGTAATTTTTCAAATTTCTTTTGTAGCAAAGCATTAACTCTTTTATTAGAGTATGTATTATATTTGGACGAAATAGAGTAGTTTAAGTGATTATAACACCATTATTTATGTCGTGAGATTATGGATTTAAGTCACCATTTGTTCAATAAAAAAAAGCATATTATATTTGAAATAATTATTAATATTCATTAAATAAAGAACACATGAAAAACTTTTGATTTTTCATCTTCGAATATTATTAATTCACGCGCGCAGTTCCTCCTTAGTCCTAATACGTCGATTTCTCAATGTACCCATTTTTGGTTTCTTCACCAAATATACTATTAGTAGGTGAGACATTGATAATGAACTCACTCGGAATCGGATTATTGTAAAACGGCGTGAAAAGAAAGAGGATCTAGTGTGAAAATTTTCATGTATAAAAATCTATAAAATTGCCCTAAATCAATCATCTACATCATAAACATTAAATAATGAACCCTAAATTATGACCTATTCGGGTCGGGTGAACCATGAACCACTTAGGCCTAGTGAACCATGATACATTCAATTTTGTCTTACCTTCACCAATTACAGAATTTGGTTGTAAATTAAAGTTTTTTCATGTATGAAAATTTTCATACTAGACTTTGTCGAAAAGAAATACACCTAAGTTCATAAATTTAGCTCAACTATCACGGACATGCACTTCGAGATGAACCCAATTCAAGTCATA
Source organism: Stenogyne calaminthoides (assembly GCA_037126765.1). Lineage (NCBI taxonomy): Eukaryota > Viridiplantae > Streptophyta > Magnoliopsida > Lamiales > Lamiaceae > Stenogyne > Stenogyne calaminthoides. The sequence goes on from JBBCBC010000011.1 coordinate 33,748,054, forward strand.
TCTACCCATAGACGGGTGCAAGCGTCGGTCATGGTCAAAGTTCATCACTCCACACATGTCGTGCGTATTGACCTCAAGTCAAAGGATCATCACATCGCTCCCACTAATCGAGACACCCGTAGACACATATTGTGGACTTACATCAAACGGTTTCTCGGATGGGTATATCAATACCCTCTAAGGTATTTGTGCATCCATCATGAGTTACCTATTATCTCGTAGTAAGAGAGATCTTACTGCACTCTCTAAGAGTATGATGCAGATCGCACATCAATCTCCATTGCATCATCAATATCACATTCTTGATGATCCTTGACCGGGCCCATTTGAGAATCATGTTTAAGTCATCTGAGTTCTCACAACCTCAATGACAGCAATGACTCATGGGAACACTTGTATGAATAAATGCAAACAATCAAACATAATATTCAAACAAGTGTATTGCCATACATTAATATTAAATTAACTATAATATTAAATCAAACTGAATATTATCGAGTATTATGTCCTTACAATAGATTGTCTCTAGGACACTAATACTAACAATCTCCCACTTGGACTAGAGTCAATCACCTACATGTCTAACCCCTAGACCATCAAATGTCTAGTGTGTACATGAACACTCAGTGTTTTGGTGAAATGATCTTCCAAATTTAATATGTGGGAATACATTTTAATTCAATTTCTCCTATCCTTATGATCTCTCGGATCAAATGATAAGTCTTGGTGCATGCTTGTTTTTGTTTGCTAATCTCGGTTCCTTTGCTTGCGCATTCTCACCAACGTTGTCTTAATACAACTTTATTAGACAACTGGCACTCGGAACTACCCCTAGTTCTTTTAAGAACTATAAAATTTAGACAGCCTCCTTGAGGATCCAGAAGGGCTATCAAACCCAATACCCTTCTTATCAGTTGGCTTCTGAAAGTAGCTTGTTATTTCATCAACATTTTTAGAAGATTTTCCAAAAATCTCTACTTTCTTTCGCAAACTGTCCTCACTTTGTTTTAGACTCTCATGCAGTCGGAAGAGTTCATCAAACTTAACTTGGAGGATTTTGAGATCATCAGCTTGTTGTTTGTTAATAGCTTGTTGTTCCTTAACCGTTTACCTATCGGAAGAGTGACTTTCTTCGAACTCCATTCTGCGGTCATCTTACGAAACGATCTCAATCGATTTGATTCGGCGACTTTACTTGCAACATTATCCTTAACAAGTTGAATGTTCTCTGCCCTCAGCTTATCGTTCTCAGCTTTCACTATAGTATAAGTGTCTACTGTATTAGACATATCATCAAGCAATTGCTCATTGTAGAGCTGTAGGTCAATCTCTCCAGCAGGTGTGCTTAGCACAACAGGTGTGGAAACAGAAAACACAGAAGGTTTAGAAGTTACCTCAGTTTGATCAGCATCCTTGGCCATGAGGCATATGTCGTCATCAGATGAGAACATCAGATCGTCAAGTTGTCTAAATCATCAGCAGTGGTCATCAGGCAGAAGTTTTCTACTGATGAGTAACCAGAATCATCTGAAGGCAGATAAGAATCATCTATTCTAGATGTATCAGCAAACATGGCTTTTCTGTCTCTGTATCTTTGCTCTCTTATGTTTCGCTTATCTTCTCTTTCTTTTGGAGTCAGGTCAGGGCAATCTGCACTGTAGTGACCTGGTTTCTGACAGTTGAAACATGCTCCAGATTCCATGGAATTTCTTCTGGCAGGTGAATCATTTCTTCCGCAGAATCTGTCTGGTGACTTCCCAGTTTGCCTGTGATCAGAATTCCTTCTTTCTGATCTGGTGTCTCTTCTATCATCAGAGCGATCATCCCTCTTCTTGTCTTCTCTGTGATAATCTCTATGATCATCTCTTCTGTCATCTGAATGGTTTCTTTCTTGTGATCTGTCAGTAGATCTCCTATCTCTTCCTCTGCTATTTTGATAATCTCTATAGATTTTCCGATACTTTCCTAATTGAATGTTGGATCTTTCAAACTTTCTGGTTATCAAAGCAATCTGTTCAGCCTGAATCATGATATTTCCAATAGGTTCAGTAGACTTTGAACTGTTGCTGGCCGCTTTGAATGCTACTGCTTTTGATGTGGTAGGTGTGGCTTCAGCAGACGACTCGTTTTCTTCTTCTTGGCCTCTTTCAATCAAGTCAAACTCATGGGCTTTTAGGCCCAGAAACAAGTTGCTTGGCTTCATCATCGCAATATCTTGGCAATCTTTTATCACAGTTACTTTCATGTCCCATTTCTTGGTCAGGGACCTCAAGATCTTGTAGTTGATATCTTTGTCAGACATTTCTCGTCCTAGTTCACGAAGCTTGTTGACTGACATGGTGATTCATCCATCGAGTTGATTTATGGTTTCATTTGGTTGCATCTTGAGCTTTTCAAACTTCACCAGTTCAGCTTGCAATCTGCTATCTTTAATCTGATCATTTCCTTCGCATATTTCTGCAAGAGTATCACACATCTGTTTTGTAGTCTTGAGATACTTGATATTCTCACGTGTTATCTTGTCCATAGTCTTCATGATAATGTGTCTGGCCACAGTATCCAGATTGGACAATTTTCTTTCCTCGACATCCATCAGTGAAGGACTCTTTCTGATTCTGGCTCCAGTTGGATATTCTGGATCACCTCCTTCAGCTGGGTTATTGTAATAAATAATGTTGGGTCCTTGTTCAAGACCTTCCATCATTCTGCTGCTTATCGCACCCAGATGGTTGCTCATGAGTATGGTCCAGTCGGCATACTCATCAATAGAGAACTTAGGCAGATCATGATACATACCCGAAGTATTATCCATGCTGAATAGTGAGTTTTGAAAACAAATGAGTTTTAAAAACAGGTTTTTCAAGATCAGTTCAAGTGACCACAATGGTTCTTCCTCAAGAACCAATGATATTCAAAGCCAGTGGTCCGTAGAACCACTGCTCTGATACCACTTGTAGGTCCCGAACGGGTTTTCGTGAGGGCAGAAGTCTAGAGGGGAGGGGTGAATATACTTCTGAAAACTCTTGCGTGAGATCACGTGTGAAAATCAAGTTTCTTGATCAGAGTGCGTGTGAATCAGTTTAGACTGATATCCAACTTACTGATCGCATAAGGGCAGATCAATTCTGTGTCTATCAGTTTAACTGATGTGCGGAAGCTAAATTTTACCCGTGTGAAAAACCAGTTTCGTTAAATCAGAATTCTGAGTTATCTGTTTTTAATCAGATGACAAAGTGTCAAATTGATCATATCATTTGCTTGATACAAATCTGATCCAGACTCAGAATATGCATGCAATATTTTAACAAGTAGTGTGCAAAGTGTAAAGCAGGTAAATAAGATAAGGCACACCAGATTTTTATAGTGGTTCAGACAACCTGTCCTACGTCCACTCTTCCCTATCAGTAGGGGCACCAACTTAACCAACTGGACTTAGTTTAATGTGTTAGTCCAACACAATACAATAGGTGTTTCAAGAGTTCTCACTCAACCAATCCCAGAAATCAGAAACTAGAAACCCTAGTCTGAAATCTTGCTAAACAAACTTAACCTAACTTTTTGGTTTGGGTATAAGATTTGTTGTGTTCCAGCTAGAATTCTATCCTAGTATTTGAGTAGCCTAACACTAAAGGATAAGAATTCTATACTAAGAACTTTATGGGATGAACACTTAGAATGAATCTTGATTTGTGTTCTTCGTGCGGAAATCTTGCTTGAGCTTGAGCTTGATAATAATTTATGTGACCTTACTATGAAGGTTGATCTCATATTTATAGACCTTGAAATCAAAGAGCCGTTGGAGAGCAATTTGAATCTCAGGTTATTTTAGGTAGCTTGCAGGCTTGATGTGACGTGCTTCAGGGACGGCATGGCCGAAAGCATGTAAATTTGTCCTTTCTAGACGTTTGACTGTGCAACACCGAATCCCGCATTATCAGCTCCGTGCATACCTGTTTCATTCTCATTGGTTAACAAGTACACTTGTTCAGTGTTTGCTTTACCAACTAAGGTTGACATTCTTCTTGTCTGATTAACTCGTGTGATCTGGTGAACCTCCAGTTGTCACCTGATATGAGTTGACCTGATCAGATAAAGTTGATCAGTCTACCTGATTGAGTCATCTAGTGCAAGTTGTCTTAGCTCAACTTAGCATTATACTTCATTCTTCTGATGTAGGTCTTCTGGTCTTGTTCTTCTGGTAGTCATCTGATCTTCAGGTCTTCCGATTCTTCAGCTTCATGTCTTTACCAGATTATTTGACTATCTGACTCGTCGATCTTCTGATCTTTTGACTCGTCTGATCTTCTGACTTGTCTTCAAGACTTAACCTATACATATTGAGTTCCCCTTCAATATGTGACATATTTAATACATCAGTTGTTCTATACAATTATTATCAACTGGTCACCTTAAACTGGTATCTAGATCATCAGTCAGCTAACAGGTCTGACTGGTCCTATTACAAGTGTTTTGGAACTTTCATCAAAACTCTAATTTTCCCAACAATTTCCCCCTTTTTGATGAAACCAAAACATTTGAGAAACCAATAACAGTTGATAAATTTATAAAGCAGTAAAGAACAGATAATCAGAAGACAATGAGAGTTTGTCTTAGGATCAGTAAAAATAAACTTTTCATTCATAAGATGCTGTCAGTTACAGATTACATGTGAAAAGTTTCTGCATTAAGTACAACTGATCCAAAAAAAAATCTTCTGACCATCAAACTTTGGGTATGTAACCCTCCGGCATCTCTCGTAGATCTTGTGGAACGTTGAAAATTTGATATAGCTTCCATTTGACATCGTTGATCTACTGGGGATCAGTTATGCGCGATTTGCTCAAGATGTCAAAGTAGAATCTTTGAAAGGTCAGTCTGTCAAATGAACCATCCACCTTTCTTGTGTAGTCCATCACTTCATAATCTTGATGGGAGATTCTTACATTAATCTTCCTGGCCTCATTCTCCAGATACTTCAAAAATTCTGGATGCTTGTTCTCCAACCAGTTCAGAAATTCTTCATCTGGTGATTCTTCCTTTGGCACCATGTCCAGAACAAAAGCATCCAAAAGCCATTCGCCTCTTATTTTGTTCCATTCTACGAATCTGTCAGCATGTGCAGCAGTTTTAGGAATGATATCATCGACCTTTGCTGACAGCTGAGGTTCCACGACTGGTTTCCCAGCTTGACCTTTCCTGACTCTAGAAGCATATCTCCTCTTCAACCCTTCTGCTTCAACCATTTTCTCTGCTTTTCTTTCTTCCTCACTCAGTCGAGCTTCTTCTGCGATCTGTTCCTTGGATAGTTTCACAACAAGTTCCTCATCAGCTTGTATCTGACTTGTTGTGCTCCTTGTAATTCTTCTTGCTTGAGCAGGTTTTGGAACAAATTCAGCTTTGGAAGGTCCAGCTCCTCCGGCCATCTTTCTTGCTCTTGATTTCTCTATTTTATTAGAAACTTCTTTAGCAAACAGATCCAGATGATCTAATCTTTGGCCATATGCTTCAATAGTTTGAATAAGCTCTTTTGTAGTTCTGATGAAGTCAGTTGGTTTCTCAATCTGCCCTTCCCCCTTTTTGGTTTGATCAAAAAGAGAATTTAGGTGAGAAGTCAGGGATCCAAAACTGACAGCAACGACTTGATTGAGATCAGAAGCATTAAGCCCTTGTGTCTAAGTAGTTAGTTCGTGAATCTTGGATACCAGCTCAGATTTTACGGCTTCAATGGCACTTGAAAAGGTGATAATCAGTTTATCCATCTTCTCCTCCGTCTTTTCCAACTTTTCGGTGGCTATTAGAAGAGATACCTGAAGTTGATCGACTCTGGCTATCTTCTCATCATAGGATTGTTTGAATTCATTATTCAGCCCAGTCATTGTTTGTTGAAATTGATCCTTCAAAGCTTCAATCTGGGAGATGGCAAACTCCCTTTGATCCTTCAGTTCACGCATACAAGCTTGCCTTTGATCAGATATTGTATTGTTAACCGAATTAGCCAATACTCCTTCAACTTCCTCTTTCAACTGATCCTTAAAGCATGATCTAATTTCCCTCAACTGATCAGATGTAATGTGTGTAGCAGGTATGCTTTGGATAGTCTGATCTGATGGAAGTTGAGTTGTAGTAGGCAGTTCAATAGTTGCCTCAGTTGCTTTTGCCTCTAGTGGCTGGTCTGGAACTGCATCACCAAGATCACCTTCATCGGCAATTCCTTCCTTAGCCATTTCGGCATCCTTAGATTCAGATACTTCAACATTAGTCTTCTCCAGATTAATCGTCAGAGGTTTACCCATCTTTATGTAAACCAATGCCTTTACTGCCTCATCAGAAATTAATTCAGCTGGTGAACCAACCCGGGCAGATTTCTTCATATCAAAATCATAATCGGCAAACTCATCAGCACCTTCGATCTGCTCAATGATGATCATGAAATCTGAGAAATTCTTCAATCTGAGATCCATCCATGTCAGGATTTCCAATACATCTTCCCTTACAGCCGGATGGGCTTCCAATTCTGGATACATATCATCGATCTCTTTCAATACGCATCTACGCCATCTTCCCAGTGATTGTCTTGGATGATCTGGATTCAGGAATCGAGTGCTCAGATTGAACAGGTGGGTGAATTGATGAAGTTTCTGGTGGAGGCAGATTAGCGGATTGTTGGCTGATTTGCTGAGTCCGATCTGGTTCTACAACAGGTGATCTGGCGTGTTCGCTTGTTGGAGAAGGAGATGGGGTCATGCGCTGAGCAGATAGAGTCCTGATTGGTGATTGAGCGCGAGATTGGGGTGATGGAGATATTGCCTTTCCCTTGTCTTTTCCCTGCTCTCCCTCAGATTGCTCCGGAGAGTTGTCTACCTGTGAAGCATGCTTCTCAGATCTTCTAGCTGATTTTGTCTGTTCATCAGGCTGGGATCTTTCTTCTTCTTCATCTGACTCATTTTCCAAGAAAAAAGTCATTGGTGCTTGCTTCACTCTCTTTGGCTTCTTCGCCAGTTCTTCGTCAGGATCCTCTTTCTCTTAGGTGGTTGAGCTGACGCAGCTGATGCAGTTTCTTTTCCCTTGCCTTTCCTGACTATCATTCTCAAGTCATCATCAGGAGGACCGAAAATGGCAGTAGTGCTGGTCAGAAATGCCCTGTAGTTCTTCAACCCATTCTGGTCCCATTGAACAGTTGGAAACTTGTCCCTCATAATGACTGCCACTTTATTCAGATTACTGATTATTTTGCGTAGAAAAACTTCTCTCTGTTCATTTACCCCGAACTTTGCTTGTTCTTGCAACAGAATCGCCTTCAGGAATCTTGCCCAGTTGATGTTTGTGGCTCCATCCACGATTGCTGCCATACAGTGCATTTTGACTGCAGTCAGCCCATCAGGGCTAAAAGAGATTCCCATGATTGTTTTTGAGAGAATATCAAATAGCAAACGATACTTTCTCTTCAGCATTGGTCTGACAATGTTTGCAGTGTGTTGTTTGTCAGCTTCTTTGAACAATTGTTCTCTGATCTGCTCATCTTCATTTTCTCTGTAGTGAGCAGGTGAAATTTTCCATTTGGGTAAGTTAAACAGCCTAATGATGTCTGCATTGGTGACTATAAACTCTTCACCATTGACAGATGATGACAGTTCATCGCCAGGTGTCACTACTTTCAAATTTCGAAGAAACTCCAGGGCTTCATATTGCATAACAGAATTGGAGTGGGCTGCACAGTATTGTTCGAGTCCGCATCCCTTTAGTAGTTGTTCCACCTCCATTGATTCTGGATCTCTTGTAATCCCAAACATCACATATTTATCTTCTACAATCTGATTGGATAGATTTGTGTAGTTACACATGATTTTCCCCATTATGTGTTTGGCCATCTAAACAAAAGAGATTTGTGTGAGATGTTTTTCTTTTGGAGGAATTAAGCACAAAAGCATAAAACAAATCACATATTTAAATCCTCAGATAGATAATCGATTTTGTTTTCTAATGATAAACATAGAGACTCCAAACTAGAGAGTGTATAGAACATACGGTAAATTTATACCCTACATATAACAACACCCAAATACATAAAGTTAAATAGACATTTAAGCGACAATTACTAGATTCTTGCTGCTTGCTTTTAGAAAAGATGAATCGCAAGAAATTATTTTGGAATTGCAGAGTGTAAGTGAATTTTTAGAAGATTTAGGGTAAAGAAGTTTTGAAGGGTTTTGACGAAGGCTATATATATTTGAAAAGGAGGGAAAACTAATTTAGAAAACCGAGATTGGAAAACCAAACGTTTGAACAAGATGAACAATTGAGATTAAGAGGTTTTTAAAAGTAATTGATCGTGCGGTCAGGGAATTCAAGCACGATTGCCTTTTTGGATTTAAAAACGCAATTAATACATATTCCCCACGTTTGCATTAAATGCTCTGCAAGGCGTGCGTCATTAAAATACGTGTACAGTAAAAGCATATAAGATCAGATAATTGCATATGAGTAAACAAAAAGACAAAGGAACATAAATGCGTATCTGATTGACTGATGTTGTAATCAGTCAATACCACATGAGTTTGTTCAGGTCTGACTGATTTCTGTTGATCTTAATTTCTGCCTAATCCTTTGTATTTTCCCATCAATATCTCACTTTTTCGATCGATTTCTTCATTTATATCGATCGATTGAAGTTCCCCTTCAATTATCCTTTTCCGATTAGTCCATCGATCCTTCCTGATCAGTTGAGATTCCATTTCTCAACTGATCCTCTTACCCTGGTCAGTTTCTTAACCAACTGGTCTTGGAGACTAGTCCACCAAAGATTTCTGGTGCACTTTCTCCTAAATCCAGAAGTCCTAGCTCATTACATAGTTCTCTGAATCTGACTTCAGCTAGTGACTTGGTTAAGATATCAACTCTCTGCTTATCAGTATGGATCTTTTCCATTATGATATTCTTCTTTTCCACGTGATCTCTTATGAAGTGATGTCTGACGTCCACATGCTTGCATCTTGTGTGTAGAACTGGATTCTGAGTAATTGCAATAAAGACTATTATCACACGAATATGGGCACGCTTAAATGCTACAATGTTATAATCCTCACCGATGATTTAGCCAGAAGCGATTTGGGAACAACAGCTTCCTGCGGCCATATATTCTGCTTCAGTAGTAGATGTGGCAACAGATGTCTGCTTCTTCGAAAACCAAGAGACCAGTTTACTTCCTAAGAACTAACATGTACCTGAGGTTGACTTTCTGTCTATTCTGCAACCTCCATAATCAGAATCAAAATACCCACTAAGCTCTAGATTATCATCTGATGGGTAGAATAAACCAAGGTTTACTGTCCCCTTCAGATACTTAAGAATCTGCTTAGCTGCTTCCAGGTGGCTTTGCATCGGATTTACCTGAAATCTGGCACATACACCTACTGCAAATGTTATATCTGGTCTACTGGCAGTCAGGTATAGTAAAGATCCAATGAGAGCCCTATATTCTTTCTGATTAGTTTTCTGACCATTCTCATCTGGATCCATTTTGAATCTAGTCATCATAGGAATTTTGGCTTCCTTACTGTTCTGAATTCCAAACTTAGCCAACAGATTCCTAGTGTACTTTGCCTGACAGATGAATATCCCTTTTGTATTTTGTTTAACTTGAAGACCTAGAAAGTAATTCATCTGACTCATCATAGACATCTTGAACTTCTCTTGCATCAGTTTGCTAAATTTATCATACAAGTTCTTGTTGGGAGATCCGAAGATGATATCGTCCACATAGATCTAAACCATCAGAAAGTCTTCACCATCTTCTATTATGAACAAGGTTCTGTCTATGATTCCTTTAGTGAATCCACTGTCTATCAGGAACTGAGATATTGTATCATACCAAGCTCGAGGAGCTTGTTTCAGGCCATAAAGAGCTTTTCTTAAACGGTACACTTGGTTACCTTTTTCAAAGCCTGGAGGTTGTTCGACATAAACTTCCTCTACTAGTACCCCATTTAAGAATGCACTCTTTACATCCATCTGATACACAATAAACCCTCTGTGGGCAGCATATGACAGAAACAGCCGAATGGCTTCCTGGCCAGCGGCTGGTGCAAAGGTCTAATCATAATAAATTCCTTCTGATTGTGAATACCCCTTCGCAACAAGTCTTGCCTTATTTCTGGTGATGACATTATTCTCATCCCTCTTGTTCTTGAATACCCACTTAGTGCCTATCACATCTTGATGGGTTGGTTTGTTTACCAATTTCCAAACCTGATTCCTCTCGAACTGCTCTAGTTCTTCTTGTAGAGCTTCTTCTGTTGTGGTCGGTTCTTTTAAAGATAGATAGCAACAATACATAGCACTTTCACCAACCTGATGTCTAGTTTGGACTCGGGCATTAAGATTGCCGATTATCTGATCAGTCGGATGGTCTTTCAACCAAGTCCTTCTTTTCTGATGTATATCAGTTTGGATATTTTCATCCTCTTCTGATATTGAGTCACTAGAGGTTGGGAGAGATACAGTAATAGGATCCACTTGGCATGGACAAGTCTCAGCTGATGTTGGAATCATCATATGCTAATGTTTGTCTGCAGGAACATCAGGTGTTCCCCCTTAACCAGATGGTTCAGTTGTTACTGTCTCAGCTGTAACAACTTCTTCATCGACAGTTGTACGTACCTTAGGGTATGATTGACCTAGTGAATCATTAAGATCAAGCTTAGGGACATACACTGTTACATGATCTGATCCATTTTATGAGCATCAGGTACTGGTTGATCTGGTACAACTTGTTCTGAGGCAGATTTCTCTTGTTCAGAAGATGTCTCATCAAAGACCACATGAGGTGTCTCCTCCACAACTAAGGTTCACCTACCCTGAATACCCTAAAATATACCCCTTTCTTGTTGGGGATTATCTTTGAAAAAGTATCCTAAGAATATACCCTCATCGACTTATTTTCAAATAAATTTTTTAACATCGACTGCTTTAAATATGATTGTTGTTAATATAAACATTTGACATATTCAATAATTAAATGCGTTGATTTAGTGATACCCGATCACGAATTAAATTAACGTTTGGAGTTGCATATTCAAAATGAACAACCATCGCGAAAGGTTGAGGTGTGTAAGCAACTTGTTTGACCAAGTGTTACTCTTTCATGGTTTGTCTTTGAATAGGACCTCTGGAGGATAAATTCTTGAGTTATGGTGTTAGACCTCGCAAATTGATGTTTCATGTTGTATACTAAACTTCACGTGAGCAAAATTGCTTTGACTTATCATGGGTAAAAAGAGTTTAGAAATTTTATCTTGGGCAATATTTATCCGATCCGATTTTCACAATACTAACACCCTTTTCATTCTCAGGGATCTCTTGAGTTTTATCATACCAAATCTTGCAAGTAATTAGTTTCTTTGATTGTAATTTGATTCTTCTTATAATTAAGAATACAATCCGAATTAAAATTGGAATAATCATCCACGATTACCAAGGTGTATTTGTGTTAAGATGGATAGTCTTGTTATTAGGTGGTGATTAATTAATATTTATGGGGTCCAAACAAATCCATGTGGGAGCGATATTCAAGATCCATTAGAAGGTCCAATCTTAATTCTCCTAAAAGGCCCCCGATCCCAACATATAGTCCAATAACCTATGAGGATTTAAAATAAATATTGTTGCTTATATTTCTTGATTTCCCTGAATAAAGAGGAGAAAGATTTTCTTTGAATTTTGTTATGGAATGAAGATATGTATTCTTGGAATCAAGATTATCTCATTAAATTCAATAAATTCATTATTCATTAGACCCTTTTTGGAAAATAGAGACATTTTCCTTGAAAAGATATATCTTGTTAGAAGATCCAAATCTTGATTCTTGCATACTCATTTTTTTTTGAAAATTCCATAAAGAAAGATGACTCATTTTTGTGGAATATTTTAATTATGCGAAAGAGCCAAGCTATATTCAAGATTTTCTTGGTGACCAAGAAAAGTTTATCCCAGAACTCTTCACAAAATTTCGTGCACGATTTTATTGGACAATTGTTCATTCCCAAGTACAATTCCATAGATCATTCATTTCGAACCACATTAGCAAAATTTTTCCTTTTGTTAATTGTTCGGTAGCTCCTTCCACCGATTGTCTTGATAAAAGAATACTTGGGAAGTCCTTTTGATTAGTCCGCGAGAACTCAACGCCATCCCGATCCGTTCACGTAAACCCGTAATTCCGAAACCGATAACAATACGTGTTTTATATGCTTTGCAACCATTATTTGAATTAATATAGGATTAATTCATCCTAGTAATAATTAATGAATTAAATTTGTATCAAATATTCACTCCAAGGTTCCCCAACACATCCGATCCTCTCTTCCCATTGTTGTGAAAAAACCAAATCTTTGATCATCACCAAATTTGGAGTTGCACAACCAACATTGGGCCTTCTTTGAGTGTTACGTTTCTATGAACCATACGGAGATGTTTGTTTCGATAATGTGCCTTGAGTTGTCCACTAAACTCGAAAAGTGTATAAAAGAGTTTAGATAGTTGCTTGTACACCTTTCCTTTATTAACAAACCCACTTGAACTCTTGAAGCGCAATCTTTGTTGTAGTTTCATTCTTCTTTAGAATACAATCCGTAGGATTGGAATCCCATCCACGATTACCAAGGTGTATTTGTTACCTTGGTGTAATCCAAACAAATACTCTGGCTGGATGCTAGTCCCCCCTTGAATGATAATCTTCAAGATCTTCATTATGGAGCCCTCAACGGGTCTCCTTGCTATCTTGTTAAGTCTACATAATCATACATCTTCTTCATGTGCTTTTGGAACTCTTAACAATCGATGATTTCTTGGACAATTGTTCGACTATGAGTAGAACATTCATTTCGAATCGCAAAATACTTGAGATTTTGATAGTGCATTGATTAATTTGTCTTCCGTTTTAATCCAAACCGGTTCTTGCCATGAGACTCGGATGTCATCATTCTCTAATTTTCAATCCTGAAAGGATAGGTTATCATCACCTACCATCAAAAGATTCATATCTCTTTTGCACAAATGGTTTCGCGGTTTTACCCTTGAGCTTGTTTTCGGTTAATAGTTGCTTTAACCCTTTATTAAACCCATTCAACACCTCCGAATCTTTTTAGGTACCCTGCGAGATTGTCCTTTCTAATTCTTAATCAAATGGTGATAAGGTTGAGATCTTTTCTCCAAAGAACATGATTCTTCTCTTCATGGTTCCTTCGAGATGACTATGAGTGTGAACCTGCTTGATCGACTTGAGGTCCATTTTTGTCCTTTTAATCCGGTGTGGTTGCGACGGACACTTGCCTTACCTATTCAAAAGATTCATATCTCTTTTTTCCTTCTTTTGATACATATTTTTGGCGGTTAGGAAGTTGTATCTTGTCCGGTAAATCTTCCTAAATTCAATTTTGAATCGTTGAACTTTTTCGGGTTGGACATATGAGGATCCGGTTGATGTAGGTCCCGAATCCATTTTTCGTTTCGAGGGACACTTGCCTTACCTATTCAATGTGTCTTTTCCTTCTTTGAGGGGGCGATTCGGGTGAATAGACTTGTCCATAAAAAATTCTTTTTTGAACGTGAGATCGGTGTGAAAGCGGTATGCGACGATTTTCGGGGCGGTCGGTTTGGGTGATATCCAACAACTTGATCGACGCTGATGGCGGATCGATTCGGTTTGTCTATCGCTTTAATCGATGTAATTGATGTCTTGAAGCTAAGTTAACACGTGTGAAAAACCGGTTTGCTCAAAAGCAGTTACGAGTGATCTGTTTTTTTTAGATCGATGACAAAGTGTCAAACCGATCGGATCGGTTATTGATGCAAATCGATCCGGACTTCGAGAATATGCATGTAAAGTTAAAACCAGGTAGTGTGCACGGTGTAAAGCAGATAAGAACAGATAAGGCACACCAGAATTTTATAGTGGTTCGGATAACTTGTCCTACGTCCACTCTTCCCTATCAGCAGGGGCACCAACTTAACCAACTTGGACTTAGTTTAATGTGTTAGTCCAATACAGTACAATCAGATGTTTCAAGAGTTCTCACTCAACCAATCCCAGAAATCAGAAACTAGAAACCCTAGTCTGAAATCTTGCTGAACAAACTTAACCTAACTTTGTGGGTTTGGGTATAAGATTTGTTGTGTTCCAACTGGAATTCTATCCTAGTATTTGAGTAGCCTAAAGCTAAAGGATAAGAATTCTATGCTAAGAACTATGTGATGAACACTTAGAAAATATTCTTGATTTTGTGTTCTTCGTGCGAAAATTGCGGATAGCTTGAGCTTGATGATAATTTCCGTCTTCTTACTATGAAGGTTGATCCCATATTTATAAACCTTGAAATCTAAGAGCCGTTGGAGAGCAATTTGAAATTCAGGCTATTTTAGGTAGTTTGCAGGCTTGATGTGACGTGCTCAGGAAGGTCATGCCGTCTTCGTGCAATTCTGTCCTTTCTAACCATTTGCCTTGATACGCCGTATCCTGCATCGTCAGATCTGTACATACGTGTCGATCTCTGAGTGGCCAAAAGGTACACCTATTCGGCTCCCTGTGAAGCCAACTATGTTGACATTCTTCTGGTCTGATTTTTTTTGTATGCATTAGATAAGTAGTTTTGCTTATCACTTTTCTGACTAGCCTTGATCTGATCAATATTCTTTTGATCAGTAAACTTGAGTCTTCTGATATGGTTGTCTTAGCTTCAACCTATCGACTCTGCTGATGTCTCCATAGAATAGGTCTTCTGGTCTGTCGCGTCTACATATATTTTCTTCTGATCCTCCCTTCTGATCTTGACCTAACTTATGCATTTTGAGTTCCTCCTCAAAATGTGACCTAGTCTAATTCATCAGTTGTCTAACATGTTCAGCCGGTTTCCTATCAAAACATCAGTCGACTAACAGGTTCGACTGGTCATATTACAACTGTTTTGGAACTTCCATCAAAACTATAAATTTCCAAACAATTTCCCCCTTTTTGATGGAACCAAAACATTACCCAGAAAGAATGCTGAACAATATTAAAGTTAAAGTAAAAGAGACAGTAAATCAGAAGACAAAGAGAGTTTGTCTTAAGATCAGAAAAATAGGAATTTTCATTAAGAATATCAGCATTACAAGTACAAGATAGACAAATCCTATTATGATCTTACAGAGTTGAGTCTCCTGATTCCTTCAGTATCTCTCTTCCATCGGAACAACACACATCTCGAAGAGCATTGTCTTGATTTCTGCAACATTGCTTTCTTCAAAGATATCATCTTGTGCCAAGCACATGTTCAAAGTTGCATTAAAGGCAATCTTGTCCAACTTTCCATCCGGAGTCTTCTTGTATTCCATGATTTCGACCTCAGGGGCAATTGGTATGCAACTTAGTTTCTTGGCCTCTCTCATGATGTTCTCATAGAATACTGGATGTTTGTTACTCAACCAATCTCTGAAGATTTCATTTATTTCAACATTGGTTGGAATAACCTGATTGATGTAAGCTGAGATATACCATTCTCCTTTGATTTTCTTCCATTCTGCCACCATATTCCTATCTGGCTTGACAATCACATCCACATCTCCGTCTAGAATTAGCTCTATAAGGTGTGATCCTTCACCAGCTTCAGCAATCAGCCATTTCTTCTTCTTCTATCTGTTTGACTTATCAAGGCTTGATGCTTCCTCCAACCTTTTCTTCCTATCCAGCTCAACTTTCCTCAGTTCCTCAACTTTTCTTCTTTCAGCAATATCCAACAGCTTTTTCTTCTTATCATCAGCAGCATCTTGCTTTCCTCAGTTCCTCAACTTTTCAACCTGACTGAGTCTGCCTTGTACTTCAGCATCTTTCTTTTCTTCCCCCTTTTTGGTTCCCTCAAAAAGCGTATTCCGTTCAGAGCTGAGATTACCAATAGTCTGAGTAAGAGATTGTTGCAGTGCCTTTAGAGCTTGAGACTCAATTCCAACATCAGATTTAACTTGTTCAACAACTGTCAGCATAGAAGTTTGAGCATTATCTACCACAGTGTTGACTTTGTCGAACAGATTCTCAAGCTTATCAGCAGAAGAGTTGGCCCTCTTAGTTGCATCTGTAAGATCACTTTGCAGTTTGGTCAGCTGAGCCATCTTCTCATTCATCATCAAGGTGAATTGCTGATTCCTGTGTTCCTCAATCTTAGCCAGGCGCTCGTTCACTTCCACCATCTTATCAGCTGTTGTATCTCTCATCTCTTCAGACATTCGCATGCAGTGAGAAGATACGTGTTCTCTTTCGGTTCTGATGGCTTTCTCTATCTGGCGGGGAATGAAGAGGCTGACATCATCTCTGAACATATGTGCCATGTTCGCCCTAAACGAGTTCTTGATGTATTTCATGAGGTTCTCTTCGAAGGATGGAGAAGTTTGGAGAATCTGTACTACCTGACCTGCTGATGTTGAGGGGCCTTTGACCTCCATATCTTCAGCTTGACTCCCTCCAACAGTCAGGTCTATCACGTGCTCGGCTAATTGTGCCTCAGCTGATGGGGACTGTGCCGCATCTCCCACAACAACTTCATCAACAGCTTCTTTAGGTTCCTCAATGATTCTTATCTCTTTTGCTGTCTTTGCAGTGTCTGCCATTTGCTCAAAGACTTCTTCAATACTGATCGGGCCTCCATCGCCAACCTTTTCTTCATCACCAGAATCATGCATTTGTCGCATTGCACGACTGTATTTGACCATCTTGTGGGTCATTTCTCTGTGGATTGGGGTATCTGGAATACCCAACTGTCTTGTAATCAATCCTGCTATTGCATCATCTAACAGTAGATCAGTAGCAGTCTCAACACCAGCAATCTTGTGCATTTGAAGCTCATATTCCAGAAAATGATGAATACCACCTTTCTGTTCAAACACTGTTCCAAAATCCTCAAACTTCTTTAGCCTGATATCCCTCCAGGTAAGCACATCCAGAACGGTGGCCTTTACATCAGGCTTGATGGCAAGCTCGGTGTATCTTTCCTCGATCATTTTCTCCAAACACCGTCTGATGATCTTCTCTGTAAAGGACATAATTTCTTCTGGCACGGCTGTTACTAATTCAGCATATTCTGGAGCCTCCGGATCAGGTGAAGAGGCCTCCAGATGGGCAGAATCAGGAGAAACAGGTTTGTCTGAGTGAACCTGCAGGGTTGTAGGCGACGACTCCGTTTGAGCAGGGCCTTTGGAGGCTTGTCCAGGACCTTTAGGCAGTCTGCTGATCGGAATGCGATCATCATCAGAATCAGAAGACTCATCCACCGGTATTATCTGCCTTTTTTGCTTTTCTTTACCACCAACTGCTGTAACTGGTGCTGATTTAGCCTTCTTGATGGCTGGTTCTTTGAATACAACTCCTTTTTCTGGTTTCCTGGTGGTTGCCTTTCTCTTCTGACCACCTTTGCCTGTCCTGCGAACCTCGGTTGCTGGTTTACCAGCAGCTTCTGCAACATCATCAGTTAGACCAGGTATCAGCCTGCTGACTAACAGCATCTTCTTATGCGTGAGTTTATAGGGGATCATTTCGTCCTCGCTCCAATCTCTGTCTCTCATTAGGTCAATCAGAATCAGAGAGACCTTATGGAACATTGTGATCTTAGCAGAGAGAACGACTTTCCCTTCTTCTACCACAAACTTGGCTGATTCCTCTAATAACCTTCTTTTAAAAAACTCCAGCCAGTTAATCTTGGCATTGTCGATGATGGCAGTCATGATTCGAGCCTTTTCCTGAGTGACAGCATCCAAACTGTAGGTAATTCCCACGATAACCTTCTGAACAATATCAAACAACAGTCGATATTTCAGCTTCAGAATCGGTTTCTTAAAACCCTTGGAATGATGAGCATCATCAGGGCGGAGAAGGTGTTTGATAATTGTACTATCTTCTGCGGCGAGATATTCATCATGCATAAATCCATCTGTCGGAGCTAGAAGTCGAAAAATCTTGTAAAGGTTATCATCGGTAATCTCCAGATGCTCTCCCTGGACCTCTGAGTACAACACCCCTTCATGGTCTCAAATTGTAGAGAAATTCAAGAGCACCATCCAACAAAATTGAATCTGCACTTGCAGAACAATATGTCTTCAATCCACAATCCTTTAGTAGTTTCAGAATTTCAAGAGACTCTGGATCTATGGTTGTTCTAAAATCGTCACATCTCTCTTCAATTACTTCGTCGGCAAAGTTCCTAAAGATTGGATCTTCAGGTTCCCGAGAAGCATGTGAAGAGGAGTGAGCAGTTTCTGCAACTTGTCTTACTTTAGGTGCCATTTCTGCAAAAAATTTGGAGTGGTTAGATTCGAGAATCTTGTGTACATAATCACCAATTTGAAAAAGAACGCACAATCATAGATTCTAGAATATTTACCAAAATAAACACGCAAATATGAATGTAAAATGCTAATAAATGGTGAGATGCAAAAAATGATTTGAGTTTGCGAGAAGTAAGATTTACATAGAATGTGATGAGTTTGTGAAGTGTGAAAATGATGAAATAAGGGTTTTAGAAGGAGAGAGAAAATGATGAAAAAGATTTTTCGTATCGGAAACCCAAGCGACGTTTAATCTAGATCGATGGTTTAGATTAAGCGGTTTTAAAGAAATTGAGATCGTGCGGTCAGGGAAAAAAAATAGGTCACAGCTTTTGGATTTAAAAATGCGTAATTAATGCATTTAATACATATTCCTCGCATCCGCATTAAATGCTTTGCAGGTCGTGCGTCATAAATATATATGTACAGTAAAAGTAAATATTATCAGATAATTTCATATGAATAAACAGAAAGACAAAGAAGCAGAAATGCGTATCTGATTGACTGATGTTGTAATCAGTCAATATCCCATGAAGTCTGTTCAGGTCTGACTGATTTCTGTTGATCTTATTTTCTACTTAATCCTCTGTATTTTCCCAACAATATCTCACTTATATGACCATATCTCTTCTGATTATATCTAATCAGTTGAAGTTCCCCCTTAACCTGCTAATCCTTTTCTAATCAGTTCCTGACTGATCCTTCCTGATCAGTTGAGATTCCATCTCTTAACTGATCCTTATTTTCTGGTCAGTCTCTTAACAAAATGGTCCTGGAGATCAGTCCACCAAAGATTTCTGGTGCACTTTCTCCTAAATCCAGAAGTCCTAGCTCATTACATAGTTCTCTGAATCTGACTTCAGCTAGTGGCTTGGTTAAGATATTAGCTCTCTGCTTGTCAGTATGGATCTTTTCCATTCTGATATTCTTCTTTTCCGCATGATCTCTTATGAAATGATGTCGGACATCCACATGCTTGCATCTTGTGTGTAAAACTGGATTCTGAGTGATTGCAATAGCACTATTACTGTCACATAATATTGGCACATTAATGTTATAATCCCTCAGCTACTGACTAAGCCAGAGCAGTTGGGAGCAACAGCTTCCTGCGGCCATTATTCTGCTTCAGTAGTAGATGTGGCAACAGATGTCTATTTCTTTGAGAACCAAGAGATCAGTTTATTTCCTAAGAACTGACATGTACCTGAGGTTGACTTTCTATCTATTCTGCAACCTCCATAATCAGAATCAGAATACCCACTAAGATCTAGATTATCATCTGATGGGTAGAATAAACCAAGCTTTATTGTTCCCTTCAGATACTTAAGAATCCACTTAGCTGCTTCCAGGTGGCTTTGCATCGGATTTGCCTGAAATCTGGCACATACACCTACTGCAAATGTTATATCTGGTCTGCTGGCAGTCAGGTATAATAAAGATCCAATGAGAGCCCTATATTCTTTCTGATTAGTTTTCTGACCATTCTCATCTGGATCCATCTTGAATCCAGTCATCATAAGAATTTTGGCTTCCTTACTATTCTGAATTCCAAATTTAGCCAACAGATTCCTAGTGTACTTTGCCTGACAGATGAATATCCCTTCTGTACTTTGCTTAACTTGAAGACCCAGAAAGTAATTCATCTGATCCATCATGGACATCTCGAACTTCCCTTGCATCAGTTTGCTAAATCTTTCACATAGGCTCTTGTCAGGAGATCTGAAGATGATATTGTCCACATAAATCTGAACCATCAGAATGTCTTCACCATCTTCTATTCTGAATAAGGTTCTATCCATTGTTCCTTTAGTGAATCCACTTTCTATCAAGAACTGAGATAGTGTATCATACCAGGCTCTAGGAGCTTGTTCCAGGCAATAAAGAGCTTTTCTTAAACGGTACACCTGGTTGCCTACTTCAAAGCCAGGGGGTTGTTCAACATAAACTTCCTCCACTAGTACCCCATTTAAGAATGCACTCTTTACATCCATCTGATACACAATAAACCTTCTGTGGGCAGCATATGCCAGAAACAGCCGAATGGCTTCCAGTCGAGCGACTGGTGCAAAGGTCTCATCATAATCAATCCCTTCTGATTGTGAATATCCCTTAGCAACAAGCCTTGCCTTATTTCTGGTGATGACATTGTTCTCATCCCTCTTGTTCTTGAATACCCACTTGGTGCCTATCACATCTTGATGAGTTGGTCTGTCTACCAGTTTCCAAACTTGATTCCTCTCGAACTGCTCTAATTTTTCTTGCATGGCTAGAATCCAGCTGGCATCTTGTAGAGCTTCTTCTATTGTGGTAGGTTCCTTCAAAGACGGATAGCAACAATACATGACACTTTCACCAACCTGATGTCTAGTTTGGACTCGGGCATTAGAATTGCCGATTATCTGATCAGTCGGATGGTTTTTCAACCAAGTCCTTCTTTTCTGATGTATATCAGTTTGGGCATTTTCATCCTCTTCTGATATTGAGTCACTAGAAGTTGGGAGTGGTATAGTAATAGGATCCACTTAACATGGACAAGTCTCAGCTGATGTTGGAATCAACATATGCTGATGTCTGTCCGCCGGAACATCTGGTGTTCCCCCTGAACCAGATGGTTCAGTTGATACTGTCTCAGCTGTACCAGCTTCTTCATCGACAGTTGTACGTACCTGAGGGTCTGATTGACCTGGTGAATCATTAAGATCAAGATTAGGAACATACACTGTTATGTGATCTGATCCATTTTCTTTGATACTTAACTGATCCATTTTCTGAGCATCAGTTACTGGTTGATCTGGTACTGTTTGTTCTGAGGCAGATTTATCTTCTTTAGAAGATGTCTCATCAAAGACCATATGTGGTGTTTCTTCCACAATTAGGGTTCGCCTGTTGAACACCCTGAAAGTCTTGCTGGTTGAGGAATATCCTAAGAATATACCCTCATCTGACTTGGCTTCAAAGGTTTTCAACTGACTCTTCCCATTGTTGTGAATGAAACATTTGCACCCAAAAACATGGAAGTAAGAAACACGAGGTTTTCTGCCCTTCCACAGTTCATAGGGTGTTTTGAAGTGAATCTTAGTCAGAGAACATCTGTTCTGAGTGTGATATGTTGTGTTGATAGCTTCTGCCCAGAAACGGTTTGGAGTTGCATGTTCAGCTAACATAGTGCGAACAATTTCTTTGAGTGTTATGTTCTCCATTCTGCTACGTCATTCTGTTGTGGTGTTCTGGCGGCTGATGTTTCATGTTGTATACCAAACTTAGTGCAAAAGTCAGTAATAAAGGAGTTCAGAAATTTTGTACCTTTATCTGATCTGATTTTTACAATACTGACACCCTTCTCATTATGCAATCTCTTGAGCAGCTCAGGTATCTTTGTTGTAGTCTCATTCTTCTTGTACAAGAATACAACCCAGGTAAACTTGGAATAATCATCCACGATTACCAGAGTGTATTTGCGTCCGCTGAGACTAAGTGGTGTAACTGGTCCAAAAAAATCCATGTTGAGCAGTTGCAATACTCTGCTGGATGCTGGTCCTGGGATCCCCTTGAATGAGGCTTTAACCTGTTTTTCCTTCTGACATGCGACACATGTCTGATCCTTAGAGAATACCTCATTTGGGAGACCCTCAACCAGAGACATCCTTGCTATTTTGTTAAGAGTCTTAAAGTTAAGATGACTCATTCTCTTGTGCCAGAGCCAACTGCTGCTTTTTGAGCTCTTAACAATCAGGCATGCATTTCTTGGACAACAGTTCCAATCTGCAGTGTAGATCGTTCCTTTTCTAGAACCAGTTAACAAAATCTATTGAGTAGCTCGATTCTTGATAATGCATTGATCAGTAGAGAACTCAACGCTGAATTCGTTATCGCAGAATTGTGAAACCGATAACAGGTTATGCTTCAAACCATCGACATACGAGACTCCAGTAACATGTACATCATCATTTTCAAAGGTTTCAATCCTTTGGTAAAACCAAAGTTATCATCACCAAAGTAGTACACGTGGGCCTTCTTGTTCTGTGTATGAACTGAGGAGATGTTTGTTTCCAGTCATGTGCCTTGAGCATCCACTATCGATGTACCAGATAGTTGTTTGTACACCTCCTTTATTAGACAAACCCACGCGAACCTGCAATCAAATCAGGCTTTAGGTACCCCTGTAAGATTGGGTCCTGAGGGGTTAGTGTTACCTTTCGGGATCCAAACAAACAGGGCACTTCTATGGTAATCTTCAAGATCAGAAGGCCTGATTTGTCTCCCATAAGCATCTACATAATCATACATCTCTTCATGTGTTTTCTGGTTAGTATGATTATGAGTGTGAACCTTGGATGAATCAGAAGACTTGGGATTTTTCCAATTTGTTTGTCTTATTTTAATCCAGTGCGGTTCAGGTGCAGATGTCCTGGTTTTCTAGTTGAAATGATAGGTACGACTGCTACCATCAAAAGATTCATATCTCTTTTGCACAAATGGTTTCTGCAGTTTACCCTTAGCATGCTGGTTAGGCAGCTTGACCTGATTAGGTATCAGATTGAATTCTCCCATGCGAGATTGTTCTTTTTGATTCCAAATCTGCTGACCAGGTTGAGGTCTCTTCGGAAGAACAGGGTTCTTCTGTTGATTCCTCGGCTGATGCTTGATCAGTTGAGGTCCATTTCTATTCCCTTTCTGATCAGGCACTCGCCTTACCTGTTCAGCAGGCCTGTTTCCCTTCTTTAATACAGATTTGGCATTTCGTGTATCTTGTCCAGTAACCTTCCTCGATTCACTTTTGGATTGTAAACCAGGTTGGACATATGAGGATCCAGAAGGGCTATCAAACCCAATACCCTTCTTATCAGTTGGCTTCCGAAAGTAGCTTATTATTTCATCAACATTTTTGGAAGCTTTTCCAAAGATCTCTACTTTCTTTCGCAAACTGTCCTCACTTTGTTTTAGACTCTCATGCAGTCGGAAGAGTTCATCAAACTTAGCTTGAAGGATTCTGAGATCATCAGCTTGCTGTTTGTTGATAGCTTGCTGTTCCTTGACCAGTTTACCCTGATTAGAAGAGCTGACTTTAAGAAACTCCAGTTCTGCAGTCATCTTCTGAGCAGTATCAACTAATTTCAGTTTACCTGTTTTTCCTAAAGCATTTTCCTTAGCAAGACTAATGTTCTCAGCCCTTAGCTTATCGTTCTCAGCTTCCACTATTGTATAAGTGTTTACTGCATTAGAGAGATCATCAAGCAATTGCTCATTGTAGAGCTACAGGTCAATCTCTCCAGCAGGTGTGCTCAGCACAACAGGTGTGGAAACAGAAATCACAGAAGGTTTAGAAGTTACCTCAGATTGATCAGCATCCTTGGCCATGAGGCAGATGTCGTCATCAGATCGTCGAAGTTGTCAAAATCATCAGCAGTGGTCATCAGGCAGAAGTCTTCTACAGATGAGTAACCAAAATCATCTGAAGGCAGATAAGAGTCATCTATCCCAGATGTATCAGCAATCATGGCTTTTCTGACTCTGTATCTCTGCTCTCTTCTATTCCGCTTATCTTCTCTTTCCTTTGGAGTCAGATCAGGGCATTCTACACTGTAGTGACCTGGTTTCTGATAGTTGAAACATGCTCCAGGTTCCACGGAATTTCTTCTACCAGGTGAGTCATTTCTTTTGTAGGATATGTCAGGTGACTTCCTAGTTTGCCTATAATCAGAATTCCTTCTTTTTTATCTGTTGTCTCTTTTATCATCAGAACAATCATCTCTCTTCTTTTCTTCTCTGCGGTCATCTCTATAATCATCTCTTCTGTCATTAGAATGATTTCTCTCTTGTGATCTGTCAGTAGATCTCCTATCTCTTCCTCTACTGTTTTGATAGTCTCTATAAAATTTTCGATACTTTCCCAGTTGAATATTTGATCTTTCAAGCTTTACGTCGTGAGCAATCTGCTCACCGACTCACAATATTTCCAATAAACTTCAGAGGGCTTCGAACTGCTGCCGGCTAGTCGCCTTTGAATCTGTTTTTTTTTTGAAGTGGCAGGTGTGGCTTCAGCAGGTGACTCTTCTTCTTCTTCTTAACCTCTTTCGATCAGATCAAATTCATGGGCCTTCAGACTGAGAAACAGGTTGATTGGCTTCATCTTAGCAATGTCTTGGCAATCTTTTATAACTGTTATTTTTATGTCCCATTTCTTGGTCAGGGACCTCAAGATTTTGTAGTTGATGTCTTTGTCAGACATTTCTTGTCCTTGTTCACGAAGCTTGTTGACTGACATTGTGATTCTTCCATCAAGCTGATTTATGGTCTCATTGGGCAGCATCTTGAGTTTTTCAAACTTTACCTGTTCAGCTTGCAATCTGCTGTCCTTGATCAAATTGTTTCCTTCGCACATCTCAGCAAGTGTATCCCACATCTGCTTCGCAGTCTTGAGATACTTGATCTTTTCACGTGTTATCTTGTTCATCGTCTTCATTATGATATGTCTGGCCACTGTATCCAGATTGGACAATTTCCTTTCCTCGGCATCCATTAGTGAAGGACTCTTTCTGATTCTGGCTCCGATTGGAAATTCTGGATCACCTCCTTCAGCTGGGTTGTTGTAGTAAATGATGATGGGTCCTTGTTCAAGAACTTCCATCATTCTGCTGCTTATCGCGCCCAGATGGTTGCTCATGAGTATGGTCCAGTCAGCATACTCATCAATGGAGAACTTAGGCAGATCATGATACATACCCGAGGTATTATCCATGCTGAATGTGAGTTTAGGAAACAGATGAGTTTTAAAACAGGTTTTTCAAAGATTTGTTCAAGTGACCACAATGATTCTTCCTCAAGAATCGATGATACTCAAAGCCAGTGGTCCATAGAACCACTGCTCTGATACCACTTGTAGGTCCCGAACGGGTTTTCGTGAGGGCAGAAGTCTAGAGGGGAGGGGTGAATAGACTTCTGAAAACTTTTGCGTGAGATCGGTGTCTGGCGGTATGCTCGATCATAGTGCGTGTGAATCAGTTTGGACTGATATCCAACTTACTTATCGCCTGAGGGCAGATCAGTTCGGTGTCTATCAGTTTAACTGATGTGCGGAAGCTAAGTTAACCCGTGTGAAAAACCAGTTTGCTCAAAACAGATTCTGAGTGATCTGGTTTAGATCAGATGACAAAGTGTCAAACTGATCAGATCATTTGCTTGATGCAAATCTGATCCAGACTCAGAATATGCATGTAAAGTTAAAACCAGGTAGTGTGCACAATGTAAAGCAGATAAGAACAGATAAGGCACACCATAATTTTATAGTGGTTCGGACAACTTGTCCTAAGTCCACTCTTCCCTATCAGCAGGGGCACCAACTTAACCAATTTGGACTTAGTTTAATGTGTTAGTCCAACACAGTACAATCAGATGTTTCAAGAGTTCTCACTCAACCAATCCCAGAAATCAGAAACTAGAAACCCTAGTCTGAAATCTTGTTGAACAAACTTAACCTAACTTTGTGGGTTTGGGTATAAGATTTGTTGTGTTCCAACTGGAATTCTATCCTAGTATTTGAGTAGCCTAAAGCTAAAGGATAAGAATTCTATGCTAAGAACTATGGGATGAACACTTAGAAAATATTCTTGATTTTGTGTTCTTCGTATGGAAATTTGATGATAATTTCCATCTTGATGATAATTTCCATCTTTATTACTATGCCATCTTAGAGAGCAATTTGAATTTCGCTTTTTAGCCGCTTTGATGTGACGCGTGATCGCCATATCCATCTTAAATGATCGTCATATCCGTTGTTTTTTGCTCGATACCATATCGTGTTGATCTCTGAGTGACCAAAAGGTACACCTATTCGGCTCCCTGTGAAGCCAACTATGTTGATATTCTTCTTGTCTGATCTTCATCGTATGCCTTGGTTAAGTAGTTTTGCTTATCACTTTTCTAACTAGTCTTGATCTGATCAGTATTCTTTTGATCAGTAAACTTGAGTCTTTTGATATGGTTGTCTTAGCTTCAACCTATCGACTCTGCTGATGTCTCCATAGAATAGGTCTTCTGGTCTGTCGCGTCTACAAATCTTTTCTTCTGATCCTTCCTTCTGATCTTGACCTAAATTATGTATTTTGAGTTCCTACTCAAAATGTGACCTAATCTAATTCATCAGCTGTCTAACATGTTCAACTGGTTTCCTATCAAAACATCAGTCGACTAACAGGTTCGACTGGTCCTATTACAACTGTTTTAGAACTTCCATCAAAACTATAGATTTCCCAACACAGAAGGGCTATCAAACCCAATACCCTTCTTATCAGTTGGCTTCCGAAAGTAGCTTGTTTTTTCATCAACATTTTTAGAAGCTTTTCCAAAAATCTCTACTTTCTTTCGCAAACTGTCCTCACTTTGTTTTAGACTCTCATGCAGTCGGAAGAGTTCATCAAACTTAGCTCGGAGGATTTTGAGATCATCAACTTACTGTTAGTTAATAGCTTGTTGTTCCTTAACCAGTTTACCCTGATCAGAAGAGCTGACTTTCAGAAACTCCAGTTCTGCAGTCATCTTCTTAACATTCTCAACTGATTTTAGTTCAGCAGTTTTACTTGCAGCATTATCCTTAACAAGAATGTTCTCTGCCATCAGCTTATCGTTCTCAGCTTCCACTATAGTATAAGTGTCTACTGCATTAGAGAGATCATCAAGCAATTGCTCATTGTAGAGTTGCAGGTCAATCTCTCCAGCAAGTGTGCTTAGCACAACAGGTGTGGAAAAAGAAAACACATAAGGTTTAGAAGTTACCTCAGTTTGATCAGCATCATTGGCCATGAGGCATATGTTGTCATCAGATGAGAACATCAGATCGTCAAAGTTGTCTAAATCATCAGCAGTGGTCATCAGGCCGAAGTCTTCTACAGATGAGTAACCAGAATCATCTGAAGGCAGATAAGAATCATCTATTCCAGATGTATTAGCAACCATGACTTTTATGTCTCTATATCTTTGCTCTCTTCTGTTTCGCTTATCTTCTCTTTCTTTTGGAGTCAGGTTAGGGCAATCTGCACTGTAGTGACCTGGTTTCTGATAGTTGAAACATACTCCAGATTCCATGGAATTTCTTCTGCCAGGTGAATCATTTCTTCTGTAGAATCTGTCTGGTGACTTCCCAGTTTGCCTGTGATCAGATTTCCTTCTTTCTGATCTGGTGTCTCTTCTGTCATTAGAGCGATCATCTCTATTCTTGTCTTCTCAGTGATCATCTCTATGATCATCTCTTCTGTCATCAGAACGGTTCCTCTCTTGTGATCTGTCAGTAGATCTCCTATATATTCCTCTGTTGTTCTGATAATCTATATAGAATTTCCTATACTTTCCCAGTTGAATGTTGGATCTTTCAAGCTTTCTTGTTAACAAAGCAATCTGTTCAGCCCGACTCATGATATTTCCAATAGGTTCAGTAGACTTCTAACTGTTGTTGGCCGCTTTGAATGCTACTGTTTTTGATGTGGCGGGTGTGGCTTCAGCAGACTGACTCGTCTTCTTCTTCTTGGCCTCTTTTAATCAGGTCAAACTCATGGGCTTTTAGGCTCTGAAACAGTTTGCTTGGCTTCATCTTCGTAATATCTTGTTAATCTTTTATCATAGTTACTTTCATGTCCCATTTCTTGGTCAGGGACCTCAAGATCTTTTAGTTAATATCTTTGTCCGACATTTCTCATCCTAGTTCACGAAGCTTGTTGACTGACATGGTGATTTGTCCATCGAGCTGATTTATGGATTCATTTGGCTACATCTTGAGCTTTTCAAACTTCACCAGTTTAACTTGCAATCTGCTATCTTTAATCTGATCATTTCCTTCGCATATTTCTGCAAGAGTATCCTACATCTGCTTGGCAGTCTTGAGATACTTGATCTTCTCACGTGTTATCTTGTTCATAGTCTTCATGATGATGTGTCTGGCCACAGTATCCAGATTGGACAATTTTCTTTCCTTGACATCCATCAGTTAAGGACTCTTTCTGGTTCTGGCTTCAGTTGGATATTCTGGATCACCTCCTTCAGCTGGGTTATTGTAATAAATAATGATGGGTTCTTGTTCAAGAACTTCCATCATTCTGCTGCTTATCGCACCCAGATGGTTGCTCATGAGTATGGTCCAATCGGCATACTCATCAATAGAGAACTTAGGCAGATCATGATACATACCCGAAGTATTATCCATGCTGAATAGTGAGTTTTGAAAATAGATGAGTTTTAAAAATAGGTTTTTCAAGATCAGTTCAAGTGACCACAATGGTTCTTCCTCAAGAACTGATGATATTCAAAGTCAGTGGTCCATAGAACCACTGCTCTGATACCACTTGTAGGCCCCGAATGGGTTTTCGTGAGGGCAGAAGTCTAGAGGGGAGGGGTGAATAGACTTTTGAAAACTCTTGCGTGAGATCAGGTGTGAAAATCAAGTTTCCTGATCAGAGTGCGTGTGAATCAGTTTGGACTGATATCCAACTTACTGATCGCATAAGGGCAGATTAGTTTGGTGTCTATCAGTTTAAGTGATGTACGGAAGCTAAATTTTACCCGTGTGAAAAACCAGTTTTGTTAAATCAGAATTTTGAGTTATCTATTTTTAATCAGATGACAAAGTGTCAAACTGGTCAGATCAGTTGCTTTATACAAATCTTATCCAAACTCAGAATATGCATGCAATATTTTAACAAGTAGTGTGCAAAGTGTAAAGCAGGTAAATCGGATAAGGCACACCAGATTTTTATAGTGGTTCGGACAACCTGTCCTACGTCCACTCTTCCCTATCAGTATGGGCACCAACTTAACCGACTGGACTTAGTTTAATGTGTTAGTCCAATACAGTACAACAGATGTTTCAAGAGTTCTCACTCAACCAATCCCAGAAATCAGAAACTAGAAACCCTAGTCTGAAATCTTACTAAACAAACTTAACCTAACTTTTTGGTTTGGGTATAAGATTTGTTGTGTTCCAACTAGAATTCTATCCTAGTATTTGAGTAGCATAACGCTAAAGGATAAGAATTCTATACTAAGAACTTTATGGAATGTGTTGGGATATTTTTGTTTTGATGAATTATGCCAAAACATTATCAACTTGTATTATTTAAATTAATCTACAGATAACAAGTTGAGGGGGAATGAGAGAACAAGTTAAGGGGGAACTCATGAAATCAGACGAAGATAATCGAGATCAGACGAGGCTGATCGAGATCAGATGAGTAGGATGTGTTCCGAGTTAACTGATGAGCTGAATAAGAAGAAGCATGTTGATTTGTGAGGAAGAAAAGTTGATGTAATGCTGTGCAGGAATCAGAAATCAAGCGAGAAGAAATCAGAAATCAAAAGAAGAAATGCGATCTGGTCAGGTAGGGTGCAATCTGATCAGGCAGCGTGCGATCTGATCAGGTAGGGTGCGATCTGATCAGGCAGTGTGCGATCTGATCAGGTAGCATGCGATCTGTCAAATAACGTACGATATGATCAGGTAACGTGCGATCTGATCAGGTAGCGTGCGATCTGGTCATGCAGCGTGCAGACTGATCAGGTAGCATGCGATCTGATCAGGTAACGTGCAACTGATCAGGTAGCGTGCAGACCAAATCAGGCGACCAGAATCAGAAGAGATGAATAGTAATCAAGCGAGCTGAAATCAGATCCGTTAGACAAACAAAAAGTTGTCCAATGAGAAGATGACAACACATATATGGATGTGGCATAAAGCTGCAAGCAACAGTGAAAAAGGACAAAGAAAAGCTGGAAGACTATTAGTATGGATTTGAATTTACTCTCCAACGGTAATATTCAAATCCAC
The DNA here is from genome assembly GCA_037126765.1 of Stenogyne calaminthoides. Classification (NCBI taxonomy): domain Eukaryota; kingdom Viridiplantae; phylum Streptophyta; class Magnoliopsida; order Lamiales; family Lamiaceae; genus Stenogyne; species Stenogyne calaminthoides. The sequence goes on from JBBCBC010000011.1 coordinate 33,778,205, forward strand.
ATTATAAATACATTGCACTATCTTCAAAAGAAGAAAATGGAGGATGCTGCAAAGTGAAGATTAAAGCAAAATATTCAAGCATCTCCATTCAAGAACACAGAGCATTAAATATCCAAATTTACCCAAGAGTGTTCTTCATTATATCTAAGCATAAATGTCATATCATAAGCTTAGAGATATTTTCCAATCCTTAGCTTAAAGGCTAAAACAATGTAAGGAAAAATCTCACCTAGTTGGAAATAACACCAAACCCAAACCCTTTCTTGAGAGAGAAAATTAGTGGTTAAGTGAGGTAGTTTATTGGCGATCCCGTGGGGGAGATAAGTCCCGAGAGAGTGAGAACTCATTAAACATCTATAGGTGATCCCGTGAGGGAGATAAGTCCCGTTGAGTGAGAGCTCCATAAATATATGTTGGTTAAGTTGGTGCCCCATGAAGGGAAGAGTGGATGTAGGACAAGTTAGTCCGAACCACTATAAAAATATGTGTGTTCTTATTTGCTTTCATATTAACTGTCATACATACTTTAGCAAATCTGCATAACACATTCACAAAAATTTTAAAGTCATGAGATTTTACGAGTTTTAAATCGGGTTTTTTTGGGACCAACAGGATGAACACTTAGAATGAATCTTGATTTGTGTTCTTCGTGCGGAAATCTTTCTTGAGCTTGAGCTTGATAATAATTTCCGTGACCTTACTATGAAGGTTGATCTCATATTTATAGATCTTGAAATCAAAGAGCCGTTGGAGAGCAATTTGAATCTCGTGCTATTTTAGGTAGCTTGCAGGCTTGATGTGACGTGCTTCAGGGACGGCATGGCCGAAAGCATATAAGTTTGTCCTTTCTAGCCGTTTGACTGCCAGTAAAGACCGAATCCCGTTTAATGTTCTCCGCATACATCTCATTCTCATTGGTTAACAAGTACAATTTGTTAAATAATTTACCAACTAAGGTTGACATTCTTCTTGTCTGATTAACTCGTATGATCTAGTGAACCTCCAGTTGTCACCGATATGAAATGACAATTGATCGATAAAGTTGATCGATCTACCTTTGAGTCATCCGTTCATTGTCTTAGCTCAACTTAGCACTCTACTTCATTCTTCTGATGTAGATCTTCTGGTCTTGTTCTTCTGGTAGTCATCTGATCTTCAGGTCTTCTGATTCTTTAGCTTCATATCTTTACCAGATTATTTGACTATCTGACTCGTCTGATCTTCTGATCTTTTGGCTCGTCTGATCTTCTGACTTGTCTTCAAGACTTAACCTATACATATTGAGTTCCCCTTCAATATGTGACCTATTTAATACATCGCATTCTATACAATCATTATCAACCGGGTCACCTTAAACCGGTATTTAGATCATCGATCCAAAATGTCATATCAAGTCCTCCCTTAAAATTGTTTGGAACTTTCATCAAAACTCTAATTTTCCCAACAATAGTTCATATGGCATGTGCTCAACCGATTTAGATGGAATCCTATTCAGAATGTAAATTGAGGTTTGTAACGCGTATCCCCATGAGAATGTCGGAAGAGAGGAAAAGCTCATCATGGACCTTACCATGTCTAACAGGGTTCGGTTTCTTCTCTCACGGATACACCATTCATCCGAGGTGTTCCAGGAGTCCATTATTATTTCGGATTCCTCAGAATCGTAATCAATGAATTCATGGCTAAGGTATTCACCTCCTCGATCTGATCGAGAAATCTTGATACTTTTACCAAGTTACTTCTCTACTTCAACCTTAAACTCTTTGAATTTCTCAAAAGATTCGAATTTGTGTTTCATAAGATACACGATCCGTATCTTGAGAAATCATCAGTAAAAGTGATGAAGTATCCGAAGTGACTCCTAGCTAGAGTGGGCGATGGTCCACATACATTGTTGTGGATCAGCTCTAGAACTTCTTTGGCACGTACACCTTTCCCAGAAAAAAGGTATGTTGATCATCTTGCCCTTGAGACAAGATTCACAATCTCCATAAGACTCAAAGTCAAATGGGGTTAAGTAGTCAACTTTCTTAACCTTGTAATTCCTTTCTCGTTTACATGATCAAGTCTACAATGCCACAAGTAAGTTGGGTTTTCATGATTACTAAGTTTGAGTCTTTTATTTTGTATATTAAGAACATTATATCCTTAATGCAACAAGTATAAACCATTCACCATTCCCATAAACCACACCATTCAACGTGAAATAACAATTATTATCACTAAAATGGAAGGAATAACCCTCAATGTCTAACATAGGAATGGAAATAATGTTGCGAGTAATAGGAAGAACGAAATGACAATCATTAAGTTCTAATCTAAAACCAAAGGGTAAGTCTAACACATAAGTCCCACACTTTCAGTAGCAACTCTTGCTTTCTGTTTCCACGTGTAAGAAGACTTCACCCGGCCTAACTGTCCTAAGACACATGAGCACCTTCACATTCGTACAAATGTGTGAGGCATATCCGGTATCTAATACCCAACAATTAGCGATATTTGTGGATATGTCTATCTTAATAACAAACATACATGTTCTAGTGCCAGAAGCACCCAAAGGCCTTTTTAGCAAACGAGAACCTTATAGTCCTTCTTCCAAAATGCCCTCTTCTACTTATAGTAGAGACACACATCCTTGTTTCTACCCACCGCTTCTTTTGAACACCATCTTAGTTATAGTGAACTCAAAAGTCTTGAGCACGCTAGAAGTTCAAGATGGTCGCATCCGCCTTATTCATATTGTAGTTCACAATGAAGCTAAAATATGAATCCAGAGAGCGACGGAGGATAAATATAAATGAAAACGTTGGTCTTTTAGCTCAAAGCCTAAATTAACAAGTTTATCAATTAGGTTCATCATCTTAAGCACATGAGGTGAAATCTTATCTCCTTTAGCTAAAGATTTGAACAGGATCTCTTATCACTTCATAAATCTCGAATCGAGATTCAGAATCAAAGAGATCCTTCGATGCTTGAGCATTTGAAGGACCAATTTTCTCATGTTGCCTTTTAGCAATTATCATGCCGAGCAACATCACACATTGATTCTGGGGAAGCATCCTTTTGATGCTTCTTCCGAAATCACGTCAAACGTGGTTTCCGAAGAACCAAATTTTGCATGGGTAACCCGGATTGTGCGTGTCCAACACATACTCAATCTTTTTTTGCCTTTTAAGACCAAACACATGTTTTAAGATCAAAAAAAAATTTGGCTAGCCAATTTTGTTTGTTTCAAAACACATCTCAATAATATTATATATTTCAACTAACCAAGAGAAATAAAATAAAACGAATTAAACATATAATTCATATGATCAATATTCAAAGAATCAAAATAAACATGGCCTTTTCAGGTTTATTTTGTCTCCATTATTTTCACATACTCAAAGACCTCATCGGAAGAGTACAAATTTATATCAGATATAAATTGTAATGGACTAGGATCCACATTCCTACTATTACAATATCTGTTTGGGCTGATTACCGCAATAGCATAACTGGTAGGTCTCCAAACCAATTGCAAAACTGCAAATCCTAGTTGATTGAACCTAGTTCAATCGGATGCCCCTTGACTTTCGTTTCCTGCTTGGGCTGGTGAAAAAAAAAGTCAAGTTGATTTACAACCATCAAGCGGCGACACTACGTGTCCGTATAAAAGTCCCATTAAATGTAGATCCGAGCAAAAGACTTGGGCCTTAAATACTCATTGGAACGAAATCTTTGATTTACTTTTAACTTTGATGGAAGGCATCGTTCAATTTAATGAAAATCATATTTTAGCGAGGATCATTTTAAAGGCGGAGTATTAATTGCTTAATCGAGATCCAACATGTTAATCTACATCACATTTGAGCACTTATTGGGTGCCGCCTACCCAAACGTGATTTACGTGGACTAACATTTATATGAGCGCCGTCTACCCAAACAATAGTACAGTCCGACAAGTATTGGGCACCGCCTACCCAAACAATTATAATGCGAACTATAAATGCGTTAACAATTTAATTAAATAAATAATTAACCAAGTGGGATTTAACAATTCCTTTAAAACGAATTTTAAAATCCAATTTTAAATTCAATTTTAAAATTATTAAAACTTTATCGAATTAATTCCAAGATCCAATTTTAAAATAAATTCAATAGTTATTAACCAATTATTAAAACAACTAAATTAATTCAATTAATCTTTAACTTATGGTCCAACCAACAAGATTAATTAATAATAACATTTTATTAGTTCAACTAATAAATTTTTTTAAGCCAAATTTAATTAATCCAAAATTAACAAATATATCAGTTTTAAAATTATTAATTTTAGGGGGCTCAGGTGCAAATTTCTAAAATTGCACGGGAAAGTCTGTTCAAATCAAATTTACAAAACAACCCTCTCACATCACCGCCCAAATCCGACAGCATCCAATCTTTAATTTGGGACAACCATTTCCAAACCCAAAACCAAAATCGACGATCCAAGTACCAAATTAACAAAATTATTCAGATTTCATCAAAACAATTTGTCCAAAAAAAATTCAGCACTGAAGCATCATCGAAAGGGAGCAAACGGGCAGGCAACGGTGAGGATTTCAGTGTCGCCGCATCGTCACCGTCAACGCGAGGCACACTCCGGTGACTTCTCCTCACATGCACGCGTGCAAGCAAGAGAAATCGGAGTCGCCCTTCACGCGCGTTGAGGAGGGCATCAACGTCGATTATTTCAGAAGACAAATCGCCGCCATTCACGGGCGGAGATGTCATCGCCGCGCGAATCGTACCCAGAACGCCGCCGCCGCTGCAATCGTCGAGACGAGTCGTCTTCTCCGTGGTCGAGATCCAATCTCATCGCGGTGAAGGGAATCGAATCGCCGACGCTGCAAGCGCGCGCGATATCGGGTCAGAATCGCCCCGTCGTGAATCGAGGCCGCCGTCGCGCTCAAGAAATTGGTCCCGCGTGGCCGTCGCGAGGCTTGGCGAGCAATCGCCGCCTCAAGCGATGCCGTGGGTCATGATTTCAAGGCCGAGCGGCGCTCAAATAGAATTAGGGTTTGGCCAAGTGACGCGAGCAGGAAGAAGCAGGAGGATGAAAATACGCAGGTTTCAACAATTAGAAAAAAGGGGGAGCATAATTCATCAATCAAAGTGGTGTACACAGACACCTAACAAATAGCAATGCAATTAAGGTGCTGTTCATTCAAAAACGACCGTGCCATGAATTATAAAAAAAATTATAAATCAAACAATCATGCAATTAATAAAGAGCTTGAAGTTCTGATACCACTGTTGGAATTTAGACGCACGTAAACACGTAATATATGTGCAGCGGAAATTAAAGTTCACCAACAACGAACACGTAATTGCATAATTGAATACGTATAAACATAAAGAGAAATCTTACAATAAATCTGTTGACGGTCAAATATTTTACGATTCTGATGTGGCTTGTTGAATTTGACCACCAAACAAATAAGTAATCGAACAAGAACACTGCGGGAAGAACCGTAGTTCTTCCCTGAAATGTGGGTGTAGGTATATAAATGGAATGAGGGAAACATTCCAGAGTCCTCTACAATGAAAGGTGAGGTCATTTATATAAAGAGGATCAGCACGACAAATCATAAAACATGACAAATCAATAAGCACGACAAATCACTAAGCACGACAAATCTTTAAGCACGACAGATCACGTGGTCTCGGTGGGACCTGCTGACGTGTGATAATTCGTCCTGCTGACGTGTGATAAATCTGGTGATGCTGATGTGTGATAAATCTGGTGACAACAATAGCCCCCAAGATCGGGCTGTGACGTTGTTCAGAGCTCGATCTTGTTTCATGTCTCGACCAGATTTTATCTTTTGTTGCTTCTGCAGTCACATTGTTTGCCTCCGAGCTTGCTCGGGTGCCGTATGAGATCTTGATCGTTCAGAATGAGCCCTTCTTGTTTTTGATCTTACCTTTAGTCATGATCACTATTCACTTTCGGTCGCGAGGCCAGCCCCCCTGCGAATTCTCATCACTGGCTCACCGCCGGGAGCGGGTATCCTCATGTTTCTTCGCCTTATTTAGTTGAGAATGCGCCCGTCACCAAAAGTCTTTAAATATCTAAGTGCCGGGAACTGCCTAACGAGTGAACATAAACTTTGCTCGTTAGTCTTTGTTTAAAGTTAGTCGTGCGAGGTCTTTTTTTCAGGTTTCAATGCGGAATAAAATGAAAATAAAACGAATGAATGAAAAAAAGGATATAAACATAATAAACTTTCAGGGGCGGGTAAAAACTGCCGTCTTAGATTCTTTGAGTAAATTTCATGAGACTCTATACGATCTGAGTCATTTTCCTTTTCTTCCATTTTGTCCTTAATCTCTTTTTTTTTATTGTTGATGGGTCGAAAATTATTATTGGGAAATAATAACCCCGCCCAAATTTTGAGATGGCAATGAGAGAGTTGGGATGGGATCCCGCCGAGATGAGCAGTCTTCGAGATGGCCCGTGAGAGGGAGCTTTATCGAAATCCCGCCGGAATGAGCAGTCTTCAGAGATGGCTCGTGAGAGAGCCAAAATGAGATCCTCGCCGCACAAGGTGTCTTCGTGAGATGGCTCATCAGAGAGAGCCGTAGATACTTGAGGGAGCTAGGAGAGTTTGTGCTCATCGTCGACCACTTACGGCCGAAGCGCCATTTACTTTTCCTCTCTCATTATATCGCCTTACTAGTCAGGCGATTTATAGGAGTAAATTTGCAAATTGTCGTCGACCACTTACTTAATATATCTCTACCGCTTGGGCTCATTTACCAACGATAAATTGTCCGATTGGCCGCGGTGGTCTTACAAGAGGGCCAAAGTCGATGAAGGCGAGCAGGTTAACGCTGATAGAGGCGGACCGGTCACGCCGAAACAAAGAGCCAACGCCGAGAAGGCGGGCAGGTCGATGCCGTAACGGCGATGAATGCCATAAAGGCGGTCGATCTCGTCGCCCGGGATGGCGAGGAGCGCTCGCCTGGCGAATACGACGCCGAGGCCGGAAGGCCACGCTTAAAAGGCGATGGGGTCGCGATTTAGAATACTTCGCTAAAATGGCGATCGTATATCGCCGAGGTAGTGGAAAGGCGACGCCCTTCCTTTGGTCGCCGCCGAAGGCATACGATTCATCGCCGCTGAAGGTGGAGAATACTCCTAAACATCTTCTTCGACATCGCTTTTTTGTAGCGGAAAGCCGTACGTATACATGGGGGTTGGGTCGCCGCCAGAAGGCCGGCGATTTTCAATTTGGAGGCGTTGAATTTGCTAAAACGGCGGATTCGACATTTGCCGAGGTACGGGAATGTTGAATATATGAAGGGGATTTTTCGAATTTTTTTTTTATCTTCATCAAATTCAAAAGAGAATTTTTTTGAAATGGATATCGACATCGTTCTTGATCAAGCAGTGATTTCAATCGTACCCTCCGTCGTACCGTGAAGGCCAACGATTGTTCGCCGGTCAAATATTTCGCTAAAAATGGGCGGATCGAAATTTGACCACCAAACAAATAAGTAATCGAAGACAAGAACATCGGGATGATAAGGCGTATTAACCCGCGAAATGTAGGTATAGGTATATAAATGGAATGAGAAATGAGATAGGCAGTCCTCTACAATGAAAGGTGAGGTCCTTTTTATATAAAGAGGACGTGCGACAAATCGTAAAAATATGACAAATCAATAAGCACGATAAATCACATAAGCCGCGATAAATCTTTAAAGCGCGACCGATCGGTATGGTCTCGGTGGGGCTCACGAGGATGTGATAATTCATCACTCTTGGCGTGTGATAAATCTGTGATCTTTGATGTGTGATAAATCTGGTGACAACAAAAATAGGTGCGGCATATTTCTCTACTATGGTATCCGTAATCCTCGTTCAATCGGACGAGACAGATTTGCCGGCGTTGGAATCGAGATGGAATCATCGCTAAGAAAATTCATATTCTAGATTTTATGGAGAAATATGAATTAACGTTATTTAATAATTCAAGAGCTCATATATATAGGCATAATCATCGCGGTCTTAAAATTGCCGCCGCCGGAGGCGGTATAAAATCGCCGAAAAGGTAAAATAAATCGCCGCCCGAAAAGGCGATTTCCCAAATATGCAAATCGCTCTGGTTTTTTTGTAATTTATATCAAATCTGCCGTTTTTCCAAATAATTAAATCATGATCTAATAATATATGTTCCACCGACTTCTTTGGTTTTTGATTGTTTTATTAAGGTGCAATCAACATGATCATCTTATTTAGTTCGCGACGATGGGTTAACTTATTTAACCCCCTTTTCTTATTTAAATGATCGTCTTTATTTAACATTTATCAACATTATTCGCTTTCGTCGTCTTATTTAGTTTGCGACCGGTACTCATCACTAATCTTTGTTCGGTATCCGTAAGCACGAGTCGTCTTATTTAGTTGAGAATGCAGACCCGTCACTAAACTTTCTTTGCGGTTCTAAGTCTGAACTTGCTTTAAACGGTGAACATAAACTTTGGCTCGTTAAATCTTTTTGTTCGGTCGTCCGACTTAGGTCACGACCTCTCGTAAACACGACCAAAAATAAATGAAAATAAACGAATGAATGAAAAGCCACGAGGACATAAACATAATAAACTTGGTGGGGTGGGTAAAAGTACTACTTCAGAGATTCTTTGAGTAGCTCATGAGACTCAAAACCCGAAGCATTTTCCTTTTCTTCCATTTGTTGTCCACCTTTTTTTTTTTTTATTGTTGTTGGGCCAAAAATTATTATTGATAAATAATAACCCCGCCCAAATTTTTAGACAATGAGATACATGGGCCCAATCCTTAATTAAAGAGTATAGGAGCTCAAAACTTTATCAAATAATGTAAGGGCCCAATTGTTTTTACGAGTAAGCTCAAGCACGGAGAGTAGGTCAAGCCTCAATAATTTCAAAAACTTGGCCCAACATTACTTAAAAGCTTGCACCTTTCTTTATAAAAAGCCTAATCATTTGATTAATAGGTTAAGCCCATAACCCATTTTATGAAATTTGTGCAAGCCCACACGTAGGAAACCACGCTCGGTTTCTCGTAAAATTTAGATCCATCAAAATTGAAGCGATATATCTCACCAGATGGGCTCATCTCCAACGCTAGATCTCGAGGCATCAACAATATCTCATTCATCAATGATGATTCTTGCGATGATGGGACCAGGCCATTTGCGAATCATGTTTAAGTCAAAATCGTTCTCACAACCTCAATGATGGCGCCGAATGACTCATGGGACACTTGCCATTGCCATAAAGGCAAACAATCAAACATATAATATTCAAATAAGGGTATTGCCATACATTAATATTAAATGAACTATAATATTAAATCAAAGATCAATATCGAGGCGAATATCACCATCTTCTTCATCTCCTCTTTTTTTTTGTGATGTGTATGTATACAATTTAGTGTTGTAACGATTTTTTTTTTTTTGGGGCTTTTTGGATTTGGAGGTGTTGATTTTGAACGAGGATTCGATTATTTGGTTTGGTCTGTATGTTGAATATATGACTAGGATTTTTGAATTTTTTCTTCGCAAATTCGAAGAGATTTTTTTTTGAAATTGGATATCGGTGTATTCTTGATCAACTGTGATTTCAATCGCATTTGGCTTCTAAAAAAAAAAATTGTTGACGGTCAAATATTTTACGATTCTCGATGTGGCTTGTTGAATTTGACCACCAAACAAATAAGTAATCGAACAAAGAACATCATGGGATAACCGTAGTTCTTCCCTGAAATGTGGGTGTAGGTATATAAATGGAATGAGGGAAACATTCCAGAGTCCTCTACAATGAAAGGTGAGGTCCTTTATATAAAGAGGACCAGCACGACAAATCATAAAGCATGACAAATCAATAAGCATGATAAATCACTAAGCACGATAAATCTTTAAGCACGACAGATCATGTGGTCTCGGTGGGACCTGCTGAAGTGTGATAATTTGCCCTGCTGACGTGTGATAAATCTGGTGATGCTGATGTGTGATAAATCTGGTGCCAACAAAATAGTACGCATATTTCTCTACTATGATATCCACGTAATCCTCATTCACGGACTTGCAGAGATTTGTCAGCGTTGAATCTGAGATGGAATTTGCTAAGAAAATTCATATTCTAGATTTTATGGAGAAATATGAATTAACGTTATTTGTGAATTCTCAAGAGCTCATATATATAGGGAGAGGCCCAGCTTAAATCTTAAGCTTACCTGATTAGGAAATAAAATCCCTAATCTTGTAAAATAAATCTCCCAGATTTATTTCCCAAATATGAAATATCTACGGATTTAATTCTCATGTATATCAAATCTCTACGATTTGATTCCAAATATATTAAATCCTATAATAATATTTCATATATTATTATTGGGAATTCATATTTAATTAAATCCAATTTAATTAAACATTAATAATAATTAATTCTAAATTAATCTATTATTATTTAATTCTTCATAAATTAAATATTAAGTCTAATTTAACATTTAATCAACCAACTATAATCCGTAAAAGGGAACTACTTTTTGTGTGACCCATAGCCCTCATATATTGAGCGATTAGTCAAACTAACGGTCTTAATTGAACCCTAGACAATAAATCAGACATTCTCAATATATGAGGTACGTTGCGAGAAACGTGCAACTACCTGTAACTGAAACATGGTCTATTACGATTTCCTCCTTTCATTTGCGAATACTCGATTAAGTCTTGAACATGATGAAGTGTCTATTCAAATAACTTAATCATATTATCTCTAATCAATAATTGATCATGTATGTCACACTTAGCCACAAAGTCTAAGTTGACGATCGGCCGATGACTTTGATCCAATTATGATGAGAAGATGAGTATTCTCTCTAAATCCACATTGAGGAATGAATCCTATGTTTGGCTCAACTACCACGCACATGCACTTCGAGATGAACCTAATCCAAACAATATCTACCTATAGACGGGTGCAAGCGTCGGTCATGGTCAAAGTTCATCACTCCACACATGTCGTGCGTATTGACCTCAAGTCAAAGGAGTATCGCATTGCTCCCACTAATCGAGACACCCGTAGACACATATTGTGGACTTACATCAAACGGTTTCTCGGATGGGTATATCAATACCCTCTAAGGTATTTGTGCATCCATCATGAGATACCTATTATCTCGTAGTAAGAGAGATCTTACTACACTCTCTAAGAGTATGATGCAGATCGCACACCAATCTCCATTGCATCATCAATATCTCATTCTTGATGATCCTTGACCGGGGCCATTTGAGAATCATGTTTAAGTCATCTGAGTTCTCACAACCTCAATGACAGCAATGACTCATGGGAACACTTGTATGAATAAATGCAAACAATCAAACATAATATTCAAATAAGTGTATTGCCATACATTAATATTAAATGAACTATAATATTAAATCAAACTGAATATCATCGAGTATTATGTCCTTACAATAGATTGTCTCTAAGACACTAACACTAACAATTTAGTGGTCCAGGGATGAGATGGCGCAGTTAAAAAAAAAAGAATTGGAGATGGGATGCCACATGAGCCATTAGGCTCCATATCAAAATTATATAATATATATATATATATATATATATATATATATATATATATATATATATATATGTGTGTGTGTGTGTATTTTTATATGCAATTTTGGCTGCATGTATAAAAAAAAATTATCTTTTAGTAATTTTTCAAATTTCTTTGGTAGCAAAGCATTAACTCTTTTATTAGAGTATGTATTATATTTGGACGAAATAGAGTAGTTTAAGTGATTATAGCACCATTATTTATGTCGTGAGATCATGGATTTAAGTCACAATTTGTTCAATAAAAAAAAAGCATATTATATTTGAAATAATTATTAATATTCATTAAATAAAGAACAGATGAAAAACTTTTGAATTTTCATCTTCGAATATTATTAATTCTCGCGCGCAGTTCCTCCTTAGTCCTAATACGTCGATTTCTCAGTGTACCCATTTTTGGTTTCTTCACCAAATATACTATTAGTAGGTGAGACATTGATAATGAACTCACTCAGAATCGGATTATTGTAAAACGGCGTGAAAAGAAAGAGGATTTAGTGTGAAAATTTTCATGTATAAAAATCTATAAAATTGTCCTAAATCATTTTACATCCTAAACATTAAATAATGAACCCTAAATTATGACCTATTCGGGCCGGGTGAACCATGAACCACTTTTTTCATGTATGAAATTTTCATAGTGAAAAGAAATACAATGATTCATTCAATTTTGTCTTACCTTCACCAATTACAGAATTTAATTGTAAATTAAAATTTTTTCATGTATGAAAATTTTCATACTAGACTTTGTCGAAAAGAAATACACCTAAGTTCATAAATTTAGCTCTCCCGGCGCCGAAAAGAAATACTCCAATTAATAGGTGTGCAAGATCAATTTGAATCAGTATATATATACACACACCCTAGAAATTAGCCCCGCGAGGGACTAGCTTCGCATGTTGAAATAAATTCTTTATGTAAAAATATAAAATAAAATTTTAATATTTTTTAATTATTTAATATTTTTATGATCAAAATTATTTATTAATCATAAAATAAAGTATAAATAAATATGCGAAAAGTGAAATTAATTTTTTTATACTTGATGACTTTATATAAAAACAAATGAATTTATAAATTTAAATTAAAAAAGATTGAAGTTACAAATATCAAAAGCTTCGTTGTAAGCTAACGCGGTTGCTTCCACCTTCACAGTGGCAGCGTCCTCAGATCTAAGTTTTTTTTTTTTGGGATGGGGGGGTCTGTCGGTCGGCGGCGGCGGCGGCGGGGTGGTTGGGGTTGAAATTTTTGGTTTTCAGAGTTTGGGGTTGAGCGGTGATTTATGTTTGGGGGCTGAGAAATGATTTAGGTTTTGGGGGAGGTTGGGGGTTTGGGTTTTTGTTGTGGATGGGGGCAAGAATGTCATTATACTCTATTTTGAAACCTCTTAGGGTGTGTTTTGAAACACTTAAAACAGCTTCCAAAAACACTTATTTTCAAAAAATGTGAGAGAGAGCTTTGAAAATAAGTGTTTATAAATTTTTAAAAAAACATTGAAGTTTAAATCTCTCCGGGTAGGGATGGCAACGGGCGCGTATGGCCAAACCCAGAACCCGCCCCCGCCAAAAAATCCCATAACCCAAACCGCCCCGCCCACGGGTTTTTTAACCCGCTCAACCCGCCCTACCAGGAACCCCATGGGGTTTAACCCGCCCCGCACATCTGATGTAAACTTTCTTTTTGAACCAATCTGATTCTCACCTCCCAAGTTATCATCATTTTCACCATCATCCTCTTGATCTTCATCTTCTCCTTCTCCAGAAGTCATATTCGTTGCTACATCACTTTCTTGAGGATTATTTAATGGAGCAGTCACTGAATTAGCTCCAACTCCTTCTCTAGACTCCATCTATTTTAAAAAATATAGATAGATTAGTATTTAAACAAATAAGCATGAAAATAAATAAATAAGCATGAAAATAAATAAGCAGCATAAAAGGAAAAAGGAAAAATGGACTGCAGTTACTCATTATTGCATTATAGTATAGATATCTTAGTGTAGTATACAATCTTATTAACAAACTTCTAAATCCTCTGCTCCATTATACTTTAACAAGACTTGAATTTCATATCAAATATTTACACTATCAAACACTTGAATTATAAGCTATACAGATTCAGATTACAAAATCACTTTCAATAGATACATTCGTATATACAGTCAACCACAACACACATATTTCTTTTTGGTAAAAGTTGTAAATTGATAGAGTAGCTAGCTAGTATTCCTTATTTTAACATGCTATAATTCATAATTTTTTCATTATTGCAATTCATATTTTAATTTACAACTGATTTGGTTTACCCTTTTCGAATTACCATTTTTTTTTTGTTTAGATCTTGCAACTAAGTACCTGTACCAACACATTATTTCTGTTTCTACTTAAAAAAAAAATTGTACTTGGTTTGCCGGCGAGTCACCGGTCGGCATCGCCATGAGAGGAAGTCGTGTGCGGTCCGCCACGAAGTCATGGTCTTTTCGGAGAAGGAAGCTTGGCGGGGCCGGTGGATCTGGCGCTGGGCCGGGTGATTGTGGCGGGGCGGGGCGCGGGCGGGCCGGGGAAGAGTGGTGGACTACGGGCCTTCGGCGGCGGTGTGTGGGCCGGACCGGCCGGTGATTGCGGTGGTGGGGTGGGGTGAGGAGAGGAGATGGAGGACGCCGCTCTAGTGAGAGGAAGTAGCAGAAACGGGAAAGTGGTGCAATGAAATTGGAAACAATTACAAACCCTATAAGATTAATTAATACATTATTACATTTAATAATAATATGTTATATATATATATATACGGGGCGGGTTTGCCTAAAACCACGACCCGCCCCGGCAAAAAACTCGTTTGACCGGATTTAACCCGCCCCGAAACCCGTTTGACCGGGTTTTAACCCGCCCCATCCGGGGTGGATTCGTGTCGGGTCCGAGTTTTAACCCGCCCCATTGCCATCCCTATCTCCGGCGCCTCCTCCGCCATAGCCGTTTCCTCTCCAGAGCCTTCTACGTCATAGTCGTTTCCTCTCCAACGCATAGAAATGTGATGCAACTCAAATCTGTTCTCCGAGGTGGTGCCTCCGCCGTACCTGGAGATGAAGGCGAAAATGTAAACGAAGAAGAGTACGAATACATATCTGGTTTTTTGTTTTTTGTAATTATTTAAATTTTGAGTTTTGTCTCTTAAATTTGAGATTTGTAGATTACAGATCTAAAACTTTTTATTGTTTTTTTTTATTGCTGAAACTTTTTCTGGGTTAGTGGTTTTCTTTTCATTTGCATTTCCATTGTTGTAATTCGAGGTGTATCCTCTCTGTTTTTATTTTTGGAAATCCACGAATAAAAAGGTTTATGTAGATGCTAATTCTTGAAACCCCATGTTAATTTTGGTTTGATAGAACAATTAAGTGGGATGAGTATTTAATAAAGTGTTGTCATCTTATTAAATTAAATCATTATTTCTGAATGACAGTTGAACTCAAAGAGCCTCTAAAATCTTCCACTATAGTGGTTTTTTTTACTTTGGTTTTGTTTTACTAGTTTTCGGTGTATATGTTTGTAGTTTTTTGCTATTTTCTGGGTTTTTCTGGGCTTATATGAGGAGTTTATAGGCGAGTGATCATATTGAAGAAATTCGATGATGGGTGGTTCATTCATGAGTTTCTTGATTGTTTTTTTTTTAAGATTTGAAGATGTTGAAGATGCAAACTGGAATTTTTTTTTTCCAAATATATATGCATATGTTCATGTATGGATACATATGTTCATGTATTTGTGCATATGTGTATGTATATTTGTGCATGTGTGCATGCATATTTGTGCATATGTGCATGTCGAAGAAGACGGAAATATGTAAATTTTTTAAATTTAGACCAAAATATGTAAAGACTCATTTTAGATATGTAAATTTTGATATTTGTCTTATAGATATGAAATTTTGTAATTTGTAAATGAAATTTTAAAATTTGAAAATGAAATAAAATGAAGGGAGAAGACTACCATAAATAAAATGTGATGTAAAGAAAGTGTGGAAAAAGTATTTTATTAGGAGTAGTATTTTGGACATAAGCTAAAAAGAAAGGAAGACTCATTTAAGGGCATTTATGCCAATTTATCTACTTTTGGAACCTAGTAGTAATGTTTTTAAAAGTTGGAACCTATTAGTAATAAAAGTGATAAAATGGAACCTAATAGTCATCCACTCTTTGTGTAGTTTCTCATCTGAATCGAGATACATAGAATTGTCACTGTGTGAAAATCCACTTGGAGATACAAACCTACACTCGAAAGAAATTGGCCCTAACTTTTATTTATCGTCACAAATTATAATATGATTGAAAATTATCTTCTCTTCAAATTTATAGACATTGTTTCGTCCTGATCACTCAATGTCATTCTTGTGATGAACATTTTATTCTCAATATTCCTTTCTGAAATTATTTCTGCTTTCAAAATATGATTTTAAAGTTTTGTGACAGCCAACCTTCTGCCATTGCACAAAGTTGAATTTTGGTCAATATTTTTTAGAAGCATTGTCGACATTAATTCCTTCTAAATCAAACGGTGGTTCAGTAGTCATGAACACTTAATATAGTTTAAACAATCAACAGAAATCAACTCTCCATTACCTCCAGACCGAAACTTATTCTGCAGACACTATCGAAAATCAAATATACCATAGTATCATAAGAAATATAGGCATAAACTTCTCATTAATAGACTTCACTTCACGATGTGTTGGTGCAAGTATTGTTCTATCCTCAAAGTATTTTGTGTATGTAAATTATGTTCTACGAATGGGTAAATACGCGATTAAAGAAAAATTTGTATTATTAAATTTTTTATCAAATACTTTAAAATTTATTTAGTTCAAATTAATTATATTAAATAATAGTAATGTTTTAAATTTTTTTAATTTTATATATGAAAAATACAAAAAGTATAATTTCTTATCTAAATTATAATTTAAAAGAAAAAATAAAAAAATATAATTATTTGGCATCAAATAAAAATAACAGTAATACATTAACATAATAAATTTAATTTTAATATAAGTTAATTTCCATCAAAATCAAAACAGTGTTTTTAATCTTTTTTGCGCTTTACCCTTGAGAACAGTGTTTTCATAACCAGACTGGTGGTCCAACTGCCTGGAAAAAATGACTACATAGTTTAAGTGAGGATACTATTTTAAATTTCACTGAATTACAAATCTATAGAATATTTGCATTACAAAAAAATGAGATTATAGCATACCAACTTTATTTTTTAAACTTTAATACGGCGGCGCACAACCTGGCACAGCTGGCCACGAGATCTCCCCTCCCTCATGCTTGGGTGGGCGATGATATTCCTAGACACATCTTGTCTTTAGCTCAGGATCAATGTTCCCAGTAATCTTTTATCTGTGAGCTCTCAAAAAAAAAAAAAACTTTATTTTCCTGTAAACATTAATAAACATATATATTTACTATATATAAATATTTGTGCTAAAGTAAAGACAATAAGCACGTTGGCCAAGAGGAAAATGGAATGAGATCACCTATTTTATAATTAGTGTTCCACTTTGTATTCCATAATATAGATAGATAACACGTGAAATAATAAAAAATTTCAAACGAAACACCATACCCTATATCCATGTGTTAAAAATCCAAAAGGGTGAAATATCAATTAAATATGAAAAATGAAACATGTGAATCGAACCAGAGAAATGCCTTCTTTTTTTATTTATTGTTCATGTTTCGAATTTGGACGATTACATAATGCCTTAATTAAATTCCTCTTTGACGTACACAATTCATTTTTCTTGCTTTATTCAAACAGCGGAGAGTTAAGTATCTATGATATTATTTTTTTAAGGGTCCTTCACAAGATACAATGTAGAGCGTTACATAGGTACAATTATTTTTTCCTATTTCTCATAGATATAAGTTTACTAGTATAAAAAATCAGTAGTGTCCTTTCACATCCAATGTGCAACTTAATTTTGCATACACATATCTATTGTGCACATGTGCAAGATTTTCTACCTGAGGGCGAAATTAGAAAGAGACGATAATCTCCAGCGTGACATGTCTAAAAGATCCTTCATTATCAAACGAGGCTTTGTAACGACAACGCCTCCATTGGATGCACCACCCCCTAACTTAAGACGGAGATTGAGTACGTCGGGCTCGTCATGCACTCAAGTTGTTGGATGACAACTAAAGCATTGAGCAGAAGGATTACGAGGAGAAGTTGAAAGAGATAGAAGTTGTGTGTAATTTAATTATCACCGCTATTATCAGAGCTCTGGTGGGACGCCAGTGGTGGCCAATGGAAGGAGGATGTGAACTGTGAAAAAGAAGCGGCCAAGTGAAGGAGTTTCTGTGAAAAAAGAAGCGACCTAAATTTTTAGGGTTAAAGTAGATCATAGACAGATGGGCTTGGGTTTGGGCTTTGGCTTGGGCCATAAATAATATAAGAAATATAAATTAAATCTCAAAGGCTTTTGAATTTTCAATAAAAATTATATTACAACTATAAAAACATTTTAAATAAATAATTAAATGTATATTTATTTTATAAAATTATTTTAACGGTTGGACCTGCGGTCCAACCGATCAAATCTGTTGAACCGACAACCAGTGCTCAATCCGATTTGATCGCCGATTCGGTTATGAAAACACTTATTTTGGTATGAATCTATAAATATATAAAAGTAGAAGTTTATCAAATTTTCAAGGATGCATATTTGAGCAAGTGTAGGTACACTTGTTTTATGGTGAATGAGTGAACTTCACTCTCTACCAAGGAGAATGATTTAATATCAACCAATGGGTTTTTTTTTTTTTACATTTTACTTTTCACCTACATTTTTTAAGTTTGATAAATTTTTTTATTACAAATGTATCTTTAACATATTAATTGTCAAATTAATCGTCTTTTTACGATCTTTAATTTGACATACATATAATTCAAATTCATATTTAAAATATGAATTTCAATGTTTTAAAATATTTATAATTGTGTGATTATATGAGTTTACTTTTTTTTTTTTTTTTTTTCTAATTTTCTAAATCTTAATCTTCTAAAACAATTTGAGTGTGTTATGAGTTGAATGGTTAATTAAGAAATATATATATATATATATATATATATATATATATTTTTTATAATAATGAGATACAAGTGAGTGTGGAAAATATTACTCCCTCCATCTCATAAAAGTTTGCCCCAACTTTTGGGCACACATATTAAGAAAAAAATGTAATTAGTTGAGTGTTGAGTGGTAATGTAGTAAACTCTTATGTATAAAGTAAATAAATTAATTGAATTGAGTGTATGAGTAGGCTCAAAAAATAATGGCATTGGTGTAAATATGTAAATATTGTGATGGTGAAATGTAAGTAAGAGATTTTGTTTTTTGAGTGTGCAAACTTTACGTCCCACAAAAAAAAAAAAATGGGCAAACTTTTTTGGGACGTTGAGTATTTTGAAATAAAATAACAATGATAATAAATATCTAATGATTTGACAGTGAAAACAGAGAACAAGTTGGGTGGGGAGAGAGTTTTCAGTGGGTTGATTATATATGCAATAACTTAAATATATGCATTTGTTTTGAGGTTGTGCATATCTTTTTGTTGAAAATTGGGGAAACTTTTAAAAAAAAAGAATGTGACTTTCCACTCCATTTTAGTAATTAAAGTTACTACTAGGTCCACTAATATATATTGAGTACTAAGAGGTCTAAAATAAATGATAGAAAGTCCTAAATACCCTTGTTTTAGTCACCCACTCTCTCTCAGTCCCCGTACTCTGATTTTTCTGTTGAAATACGAATCACACTTTCCAATGCAAAAAGTAAGATTTTCGTCTTCCTCCTTTCTACACTCCACCAAATGGGAGCTGACTCAAATTATTACACACCACTTTCCCAAAAACTTCTCTCTCTCTCTTTTTCTTTGCTTATTTTCTCTCTCAAAGCTTCTTTCATAATTGTTTCTATGGGAAAGCTTGTGTCCAAGAAAAAGGAGAGAAAAAATTCAAAAAAATCCCAAGAAAGACATGGAACCTGAGATTCGAGCTCTGGTGCGTTTTCAGTTCCGTTTGTGTTGTTCGGATTTTTTCTTTTCGGTTTGTGTTGTTTCAGTTAGGGTTTTTTGTTTGTTTGCAGAAAAATGGTGAAAAGAAAGCGTGCATCACCTAAAAAAGATGAAAAATGTGAAATTTTGAAGAAGACGAAACACAAGAAGAAGGGCCAAGAAGGTACTGCTGAAATTTTTCTCGATTAGCCATTAACCCCCTGTTTTTTATTTGTTGTTTTTTTTTTATTTTTTTGTGGGTATATTATTCTGGGTATATTTCTAAAATTCTTCTTCGTATTTATTTGTATTTCTGAAGATTTGTTTTTCTTTTTGATTTCAGATGCTAGAGAAAGTATTAGTAAAGTTTCTCCATCTAGAAAGACAAAAGGTAAAGGTAGTTCTCAAATTAATGTTTAAATGCTTTAATTTACAATTAAAAAATCTTGAGAACAGTAGGTAATGAACTTGTTCATGTAAAAAAATAAAGTATTCATCTTGAATCGAATATGTTCATTCTACTACTGAATATGTGCATGCTTACTAGATGATGCTTAGATTGTTGTATATGCTGGTATTTCTGTTATATGTGTGTGGCAGTGTGTTATATGTGTGTGTGGTAAGCAACTCAAATGTGATTATTTCATCCACCTGATAAACTTATTATATATGTAATGGTTTTTTTTCTGACAAAGAGTAGGCCATTATTCGTAGTGATGCAAAATTTGACAGCATTCAAGGTGAAAGGAAGTGTGAAAATGTTGAACATCGCCCTTAAAAATGATAAGTAAAAACCATATACCTATCTGAAAGGGCAAATATGAAAAAACTATGAATAACTCACCACAACAAACATGGGAAAACTATGAATAAGGGCAACTATTAGAGGTTCATCAATTGATGAATTTATGCATAATTTCATGAATATGTGCATGTTAAAATTTGGATATGTACTGGGCTTTGCATAATACACACATATATAATATAATCTGCATGTAGAATTAGTGCATATATGTTGCAAATAATCAATTGAGATTTAACTAAACAATAGAGAACTTATAACTTTGCACTGGGTTTATAGAAGGGGTGAATATGTCATGTGGTTCTGCATCTCTAGTTTTGTTTTTTTATGTTGAAGGGGGTAACTCCTATTCACTATCTATTTCTCTTTTCTCACACACATGCATTTTTCGATTCTTGATGTTGAATTATTTTGATTGTTCTGTTTTCATATGGAGGAAAAGTTGGGAGCTGCGTGGGATCTTGCTCCAACAAGTGCACCCAGCCACACCTTAGAAGAAGAATTTCTCATCTTTTAACCTTAAAATAGGATCATTCGTATCAGTTTCATGTTGTAAGAGTGTGACTAGATTAATAGGTCTTTTTTATGTTTCTGGAGTTCTTGTTATGTGTTGTTACCGAAGTGTAATTATATACTTAGGTAGGTGCTCATCATTAGGATGATATTAATTTTTCCCCCAATGTGTACATTTGCTCCATTGGGTAATAATAATTTAAATAATTCCCCAAAAAATGAAGCACCGAATTTGTTTTGTTTGTGTTGGAACAAAAAAATACATGAAACTTTAACTCAATTTGGGGTTGCAAAAAGAAAGACGTTATGTTTAAGAGTGTATGCAAATTAGGGATAATACTTTTAATTTATGTTTACAGGAATGAAAGCCTATTTTTCAATTACAATTTACACATCCACATAATTTTATCCTAAGAAAAACTATACAACTTTAAATTTTCATATCTATATATCTCCATCTTCGGTTCGACATGCACATATGCATAAAAAAAATATTCATAAGTTCATCAATTTATGAACTTATGCATCTCCAAAAATTCAGAACCACCATCCTCCATCTCCAAAAAATCAAATCTACATCCACTATCATACATCTAAAAAAATCAACAATTTCATCAGATTTTCAACAAATTCAAAATCTGAAATTTCAAACAAATAAATCCAAAAAAAAAAAATCAAATAAATCCAACTTAACCACTCAAAGTTGAATTAGTAAAACCCAGAAAATACCCATGTGCTCATACCAAACTCTAATACATCCATATATCTTCCTGATCTCACCTAAATAGACATATAGATAGATACATATAGACATATAGATAGATACATGAGATAAAATACAATTAGATGGTGCCGTGAAAACTACTATACCAGAGCATTAAATCTAAAAGGAAGGCTAATTAATACTCTCAAAAATTGTCAAAGCACAAGCATCTAATTAAGGAAACAGATTTATTTTGAGTGATCTTTTGCCACAATAATTTACAAATCCTTCAAACTAATAGTGAAAAAAAATCACAAATAAAGCCTTGACTTCTAAAAAAAATCCGAATCAGATCCATGGCGGCGAACAAATCGCGTCTCTCCTTGTCGCCTGACTCACTGATTTGCGCACCCCCAAGTGAACTCGAAACCGCCGACGCCTGTAAACGGTTGCGCGTTTAGGAGAAGAGATATTTGGCAGCAGCAAGAGCTTCGCGGTGGTGGCGGCGCCGTGGGGATTCGCCGGGCGGGCTGCGACGGTTGTGGTTTGGGTTGGGGGAAGGTGATTTGGTGATTTTGGGAGAGAGATGGAGAAAGAAGAGAAATGAGAGAAATTGAAAGCTATGTTTTAAAAACCGGAACCGGAAGTTGAGCCGGACGACCCCAAAAAAAGGTTTGGACCGGGGTCGGATCGGATTGAACCGGATTGAGCCGGTATGACGTCATAATAAATATTATATATATATAATATGCATAATTTTTTAAAAATTCAAAATTACATCCCATTTCATTACTTTTACCCACAAAAAGAATTTACTTTTTACATCTCATTTCATTATTTTTACTCCACAAAAATTTACTTTAATAATAAAGCAAAAAGATTACAATATTTCCAACCAAAAATAACTTTTACCACTCTAAATATTAATAAATAATTTTCACATTAAAACTCGTCTTAAAAACAAATGGATAAATAAATTTAGAATCGAAAGAGTATTAATTACTTGATATTTAAAATTTCGCAGATCAATACTAAAATATATAAGATTGAGATGATATTATAATTTTTATTTTTATTTTTTGACGTAAGAGATGATATTATAATTACACTTGAATTCATTAAATTTAATTTTTTAAAACCTTCTAAAATAATATTTTAAAATTTGAAAGACACTTAAATTCTTTTTAAGAAAAAATACATATTAATTGTATTTTATAATTGAAAAATGAAAAGCAAAGCCCCAAAATTGATAAATGGGTCAAAAAAAAAAAAAAAAAATTTGAAATTTGAAAAAAAAAAAAAAAATTAAATTTTGAAGGTGAAAAAAAAAAAAAAAAAAGGGAATTAAATAACCTAATCTTCTCTTTCTCTCCTTCATTGATTCATTCTCCGCTTTTTTTTTCTTCAAGACTTCAATCGGGCGCGTCGCCTTCCAACCTTTCCAACCTACTCCACCAAAAACTCTCAAGACCAAACTCTACCGGCATCTACCACCTAACAACCTCTCACGCCACCAAACTCTCCGCCGTCTTCCAACCTAAGCCGCGCCACCGCCCCGCTTCATTCTCCTCCAAATTGGGACACGACAACGACATCGACGATCGCCTCCTCCGCCTTGAGACCCATGGCATCGCATCAGCGGCGGCCTTGCCTTTTTTTTTTTTTTTTTTTTTTTTTTTGTTGAAAAAAACCTGAAAATCCCATGTTCACCTGCTTCCTTCCATTTTCTTTTCGTTGACAGTTTTTCCGGTTTTGAGGTGGGCGGTCCAATAGCGGTTCTATACACCTCTATTGGGCCGCTTTGGGGCGGTTCACCGGTCCGACCGGCCGGTCGGACCCGATTTTTAAAACACAGATTGAAAGGGGCCGATTGATTATTGAGTGAGGAGAGAGGAGAGAGGAGAGAGAATTGAGGGTGGGGTATTATGGGTATTTTAAATAGAATTTTGAACCTAAGATTACTATGTTTTTTTCTTTGGACCTATGAGTTAGTGTAATGAATTTTTTGGACCTAAAAATCTTTATTTCTTTAAAAAATTGTCCAACTCAACCTTTTTTTCCCCTCTCAATGAAGTCGCATGATTTTGTAGTAAGGGTAGATTCAATTTTTAGCTCCCAATGCTTTACAGTGGACCGTAAGTTTTCTTGACTTTGTACCTATTAGTCATGGGTGGTGGTGGGGTGGGGGGGGGGGGGGGGGGTTTGAAATGTAAATAATAAAAAATCATATGAAAAAAGTGAAGCTATTGGGTATATGTGACTGACTAGTTACAACTTGCAGCATAATCTTTAATAATTATTTGTTTATTTGTTTTTTAAAGGAGGAAGAAACTTTCCATTGTTGAGTTGCTACACAAATAATTAAAATAATTAATGAAATCGGATGTGATTTACAATTGAAATAGAATACAACAACGCTTGTACAAGTATTAAGGGTGCATAAATCGAAAGTCATTAGGTAAGCGGATTCTGGCCACTTAGTGCTTAAACTGTCTAATCGCCGCTTAGTAGGGGTGAGCATCGGTCGGTTTGGTTACCGAACCTAACCGAATAAGCAAAAGCGAACCAAATTGAAATTTTAGTATTGGTAACCGAACCGACCGAATAACTGTGAAAACCGAATTGTAAACGAACCGAAATTTTTGGTTGGTTTCGGTTTTTAACCGAACCAACCGAAATTTTGTGATTTTTTTTAACTTTTTAAGTCACATGAATAAAAATAACATAAAATTTCAATAGAAAAACACAATCCATAAATTTCATGACTAAATAACAACAAACCGCAAGATCATTAAATAAAAGTCCTACCGAATACATGCGAACGCGATGTAATCAATTAATCATGTAATTAAAAAAAAATATTATTTATCTAATAAATTAATAATTATATATATTTAATAATTATATTTTGATTTTTGATTTTTTCGGTTTTTGTCCGTCACCGAACCGAACCAAACTGAAAATCGAAAATTTATAAAATTAAAAACCGTAACCGAACCGAAACCGAATAACCGAACCAAATTAGAAAATTTGGTTCGGTTCGATCGGTTAATTCGGTTTTCACCGAATACTGCACAACCCTACCGCCTAGATGGTTTTCTTATTATTGAGTGTTGGTCCTTAAAAAAATAAAAAAATTTAAAAATCCGCCTAGGCGGTGCCTAGCAACGAAAACAAAATCTTCCACCGATTTTGCCAAAATTGGGTCGACCGACGGCTGTCTAGGCCGATTTTTACATCCCGGACAAGTGAATATGATTTGCAATGAGACATTCTTGCGTCAAACCATCTCATGATAAGACGAAGTGTAATTTGAATATTGCCGCTTTAACATTTTGGGATGAGTGAATATAATTATATTAAGTTTTACTCCATGAGACCGTCTATACGAACATTTGTCTTTGGCGACTTGGCTGGTTCAGTTTATTTTGGTCCACTCATATAAAAGAAGCGTGCCTTAAAATAAACGACCAAAACTGATGTGATAGATGAATAAAAATTTCCACTGCATATTAAAATAATTAAATTTGATACTTGCTTAAATCATGTATGGAATTGTGACGATTCAAAGTCTGCTTAAATCGTCAATCATGAATGAAAATTGATCTCCCTTTTTTCTAAACTATAATTTGTAAACAGCTTAATTACTAGGAATTCCAGGATAACAAACACGATCGATCTTAAAGGGTATGTTTGTTTCGGGATTTAGGTGTGCGGGAAAAGCCATGACTTCGAAATCCTATGAATTTAAAAATCCTTATGCGTTTGTTTTTTGATTTTGGTAAGGTGAAATTTTTGTTTTATGTCAAATCAATATGAAATAATAATTAATGTGATATTATTATATTGTATTGGGTGAGAGAAAAGTAGGAGAGAGAATAAGTGGATAGAAGAAAAGTGGTGATATGATTGTATTGAATTTTGTGAAAATAAGTATATAAGGGAGTGTTTTGAGTTAATACTACAACACTAGAAGTGCTTTTTTTTTTGAAAAATTGGATCACACCAACTTTAAAAAAAAAAAACTTCTATGGTGTGTTGTAGTGGTTGCAAACAACCCCTAAGTATATTTTATAGGAGTGAATTTAAAAGCTGAATATGAAAATCTCCAACTAGTATGTAACTTGGATCGCAAAGTTCAAAATCCATGCGGGTGAGTCCCAAAACAAACATACCAAAAGACTTTCAAATTTCAAATGAAATGATTCTTGGTCTTGGCCCTTTTTGACTTATGGGAACTA
The DNA here is from genome assembly GCA_037126765.1 of Stenogyne calaminthoides. Lineage (NCBI taxonomy): Eukaryota > Viridiplantae > Streptophyta > Magnoliopsida > Lamiales > Lamiaceae > Stenogyne > Stenogyne calaminthoides. The sequence goes on from JBBCBC010000011.1 coordinate 33,804,151, forward strand.
ATAAAATAGAACCCTAAAATGGGCCAAATCAAGTGGACCCCAGATTAATCCACTAAGCTCCAAATACAGGCTATAACGTACCGATACATCTGAGAAAATCTTTGACAGGGTCATCTTATTACATATTTCATTGACTTAGGCATGTTCACCATCATAATGCATAACTAAATGAAAATATGAAGAAATTTTAGCAACGCAATCAGAAAAATATGATGAAAAGATTGCTGGTTTGAACATCTCATTAGTTACGTATTGAATCATTCACATGCCCCGATTGTTGAATAAATTGTTTTTGTAGCAACAAAATATATATACCAAGTACGTATGACAATGTCAAGGAATCAACATATTTTATCACTTCCATATCTAAATTCTCACCTTCTCTTTACACAACCCAAAGGCCTGAATTCAAATGGTATCTAGCTGCTACGATTCTCGTTTAGAAAAAAGAAAAATCTGAGATATGGACATCCTCACGGAAATAAAAAAACACACGATTCTTGAACAAAGTAGACCAGACGGAGAATCAAATATTTGACCCTCTAGGCATTCGTGTTAGAAGCAAATAAACCCTTGTAATAACTTGAAGGAATGATACATCTTACAGAGGGTGCTAACAATTCTAACTCTTACCTATATGTCAATAAATTTCATACAACCAAAACTATAGAATCAATAAACTAAAAAGTAATCACAACATTTTTTTATCCTTACATGACCGGGTGAGGACTTATCACCGTGGTGCCAAAGAAACACTAAAGTCCGTAATAACACCCATCTTCTCCACCCAATCCTGTGATTCCAAGAACATTTGTGACACTCGAATCACTACTTTACCCATATCAGGTCGATTTTCGGAATCATCCGCCACACAATCCAATGCCAACCGTGTCAATTTCTCCGCCACCTCCACCGGATAAGAGTCCCTCAACCTCCTATCCACCCACTTCCTAACCCCACCCTCTACCGCCTCCCTAGCGGTGTCTACCACCGATATCCTCACATAACTTCCACTCTCCTCATCTACATTATACGTTAAAGCCTCCATCCCCGATATTAGTTCAAGAATCACAACCCCAAATGCATATATGTCACACTTCTGTGTTGCAACCCCACTTCTTTGAAACTCGGGGGCCATGTACCCCCTCGTCCCTTTCAAATTTATTAAGCGTACTATCCAATCTCTTGAACTCTTTAACCCCTCCTACATTCTCCCTCTTAATCTCACCACAAAGCTCTGACGTGCCAAAATGGCAGATCTTAGCATTCAAAGATGGCTCCGAAACAATAATGCTACTACTAGTTATATAATTATGCACAAATTCGAAACCTAATCCAGTCGAATTATGAATGTAATCTAAGCCATGAGCTATATCAGATGCAATTCGTATACGCGATGCCCAGCTAGACAAAACCGTATAATTAGGGTTCTTAGAATTTCGTAAACAATCAGAAAGACTAGCACCGAGAACATAATCATACACCAAGTATATATAACTACCAGAAATAGAAGCGCCTCTCAAATTAACCAAACTAGAGTGATGGCTTTTGCAAATTACCGTAAGACGATCGACAAGCTCAGCCGTGTCGATCTGGCGGCGGAATCGGCGCTGGAAGACCATCGCGCGGTGGTCGCGGACTGTGCAGAGCCAGGAGGTGGCGGCGGAGGAGGAGGAGGAATGCGGTTTCAGGGAGAAATTGTTGGTGGCGGCGGAAATTTCGTGGTAATCGTACACGTGCGGTTGTTCTCGGAGAATCGATTCGCGAAGGCTGGTGAGAGATGCGCGGCTTGAAATTGAGGATCTGTGAGAATCTCTGTAGAAGCTGGAGGTGGAGGCGGTGCTCGGGAGTATGAAATTGTCGGATCCGGTGGAATACGAGGGTTCTGATGAAAAATTTTGGTGTGATTTGTTAGGTTTTCGAGATGATGGAGATGATTTAGGGGTGATTTTGGAAGGCTCGATCACTTGATTCGCCAATTTCTTCTTGGATTTGCACATGAATGGAGAGATTTAAGAAATGGAAGGTGGAAAGTGGAACCGGAAAATGAAAAGGGCATGTGGGGACGGCGGTGGGACGCGGCGGAGCAGCCAGGTGACTGATGGGGAACTTGGAAGTATTTAGTTGCGTCTTTATCCAATGAATACGTCTCTTTTGTGTGCTTTGCTTGCCCTTAATAGGCCCTAATCGCATACATAAATTTTCCTATTAGGCCTATTATGTTGTTTGGTTCACACCTTGTAGGCCTGAGACTAATTATTGGCCCGTTCCATTTTAACGGGTCAATTCGATAAGAAATCAGCCCACCCAGGTCCGATACGCAATTAATGTGATTAAGGGGCCACTGTTTGAATAGTTAAATGTCGAAATTGCCCCTCGGATATATAAATCATCCGCACACATATTCACGAACCCTAGTTCTCATTTTATCTGCTCAGCCATTTTCTTCCTCCATGTGGAAAACCCTAGTTCGTAACCAGCGTCAATTTCTTTCCAGTTTTGATTCTAATTGTTCAATTTCTTGAGTTCATTTCGGTGTGTGTGGTAACTAATCGTTGACATTTTTTTGATTGTTTACAGCAATCGACCGATCTGGGGGTTTTGAAGAACAGCTCGAACATCAACGACTCCGCAAAAAGGTATTCATCTCTATTACTCGAAATCACATGCCAACCTCATGAATGTGTGACATATTCAAGGAAACGATTTAAGAAACTTGCGAAGTGAAGTGTAAAATGAAATGAAAACACCCATTGTATGTATGTGAATCTGAGAACATCCGATTTAAATACAAGACCCACTGTATGTATGTGAATCTGGTGACTTGGGCATCGATTTAACTGATGTTTGAGGAATTGGTGCCTTGTGGACCTACTTAAATCATTTAAATAATGGATATCAGTAAGAAATTGAACATTATTCTGTGTATTTTGGGTTGTGATTTGTGTTTAGGGTTCTGATTTTTGAAATGGCCCCAATGATATGTGTTTAGGGTTTTGATTTTTTAAAATTCCCCTGATTTGTGTTTAGTTTTTCAGATTTTTGAACATGATTGTCCATATCTTACTTTGAAATTGAAAATATTATGTCATAGCAAGTTATAACCAGTAACAATGTGCTTGCCATTAATAGCATATTTTTTGGGTGTTATGGGGGTCACTAACCAGAGAACAGATTCTGTAATTTTTGGGGAATCTGCTTTCAAATGCAAGTGTATAAAAATAAAATTTTCCTACTAAATCCTTCAAATGATGTATGTATTATTTGTCTTACCAATAAAATTTGGTGCAGTATCCATGGCACCACTATGTAGAAGAAATGCTGAGATTGTTCTTGTGTTGGAGGAAATTGTTTTCCAAATAATTTTTATGATGGCAATGATGTATACACGCTATAGAGCACTAGGAGGTTCTAATTTAAGGCGTTTGGTTAGGTATAGGATGGGTGATAACATCCCAAAGCAAATTTCCCACATGAATGACTTAGTTGGTTTGAATGATACTGATTGTTTCGATAATTTAAGGATGAATCGTGCAATGTTTAATCGTTTGTGTAGTCTACTCAGACATTCGGGGGGGCTTGTTGATAGTAAATATGTGTCGGTACCAGAACAGGTTGCATATTTTTTGAGTGTGTTAGCTCATCACTCAAAAGTAAGGTGTGTCAGATTTAACTTCAAACGTAGTGGTCAAACTGTGAGTAAACACTTTCATAGAGTACTTAATGTTGTATTAAGACTTCATGGATTGCTACTTGCCACTCCAACACCAGTCGAAGAAGACTGCACACATCCACAATGGAGACATTTCAAGGTAATATTACTACAAATCTACGTATTCATAATTTTTAGTCAATCTTAAATTTTCTCTATACTCATTAACTCAAGTAATTAATTTATTTTTTATGTCCATTTTCTCTTAGGGTTGCTTGGGGGCCTTGGATGGTACCTATATTGATGTTACAGTCCGGGAATCTGATAAACCTGTTGGGGAATTAATTGCACGGATCTATTTGGGATGAATATTTAAATACAAATTTAATTCTAACAATTATTACTAGCATGAATTAATCCTATATTAATTCAAATAATAATTTAACAACAAATCATGCATATAAACAGTTCACATAAATCCTACGCATGCGAAATTGCTACGGGTTTATGTGAACTAACCTCTTGGAGTGGCAATGGTCTCGTGATTAAACACACCAAAAAGCCTTCTCAAGTATTCCCTAGTCCTTGCTCGACAATCCGGTGGAAGGATACTCGCGAACAATTAACAAAGGTAAATAAAAAAATTTGTTGCACCACCTTTGTGGATTTACTAATTTTTCCAGCACATGGAATTGTACTTGGGAATGAAACATTCATCCCCTATTCATAGAGGGTGGTGGCCGATTTTTCATGTGGAATAGGGAGGAAAAAAAACTTTTCTTGATTTCCAAGAAATCTTGAATATATCTCATATATTATTTTCTCCATAATTAAAATATTCCACAAAATTTCACTCTCTTATTTGTTATGGAATATTTCGAAAATAATAGGGTAAAGAAACCAAGATTTGGATCTTCTTGAATTTATGAGACATACTTGTATTCCAAGAAATACATATCTTCCATAATATCTTTTCAAGAAAATCAAGAAAATCTTTCTTTCCCTTTATATTCAACAGTTTCGAAAATATCTATATGAATAACCAAGTAGGAGATTTCTTGAATTTAATGAGATAATCTTGTATTCCAAGAATACATTTCTTCATTCCATAACAAAATTCAAAGAAAATCTTTCTCCCATTTTTATTCATATTTTTCGAAAAATGAGGAAAAAATTGCAACAAAAATTTATTTTATTTTTAAACACCTTTTTCAGTTATTGAACTTTATGTTGGGCTACTTGGGGGGCCTTTAGGAGAATTAAAATTGGACCTTCCAATGGATCTTGAATTATCAATATTGAGCCACAATATTATTCAAGCCCATAAATATTAATTAATCCCACTACATAATTAATATTGCACTATCCATCTTAACCCATATTACAGTCAATATGGCTCCCGGTTATTATTTCCCGTGTTTAAGATTATCTAGCCCATTAATTAATTCAAGCCACTGAAATAGCTTTCCATTAATTAATATCTTTTGTCCTTGGTTAAGGAACGGTTCAACATTATTATCCATACCGGAAACTAGTTCCACTTGCAAGATTTGATATGATAAATCTTATGAACCTCCCAAGGGGACAAATCGAACAACCGTACTTGCACACGATTCTCCGTATTAAATCTTAGCAATCGCATGTGACCAATAATATTGCCCAAGATATAAAGTATTGAATCTCGTTGATTCTCTACCCGTGATAAGTCAAAGCAATAGTTACCAACCACACATGATCCTATTTAAGGGACGAAGATTATGAAATAACGAACCAATCGAGGTTTAATTCTTCCTTGTTCGATTCAAGAATTTGTCCTCATGTAGGTCCTATTCAATCATCGACCATGCACTAGTGTAATCTCTTGGTCAAGACAAGCCAATCTCGAGCCTTACACTTTAACCTTTCACGATGGATTGTTCATTTCCATCTAGGTCGTGAATGGTGGTGTACTTTTTTTGTTACAAGGGACCGTTAATTTAATCTTCGTGATCCGCATCACTAAATTAACTACAATGTAACACGTCTTATTTATTGAACAGCTTATGCAAAGAAATATATGTAACATTAGATGATATTTAAAGCATCGATGATAAACAATTTATTTCAAAAATAAGTCCAAAATTCAATTTTTTTGATTATACAAAGTAAAAGCATACTTTCCAAAGATAATTCCAACAATCTCCCACTTATACTCAAAGTCCGCTTTTAAGTATACTACAACATGTCTCGTGTAGTTCCTAATAACGTGACATCTAATGTCACCTATACTAAACCTAATTATTTCTCCCACTTATACTCAAAAGCAGATTGGCTATGCACTTGACAACCATTCCTCCCACATGTCTCTTGAATGTTTCCAGAGGCGACACTTTGTGAAAGGATTAACTAGGTTATCCTCCAACGCGATCTTAGCCACCTCTTCATCTCCTCTCTTAACGATTTCTCGCCTAAGATTTCTTTCCTCGAGTGTGCTTTGTTTGACTCGTGGACTCTTGGTTCCCTTGAATTTGCAAATCGCCCTAGCAAATATTGCTAGACAAATTCGAACTTCATCCAAGTCCACTAAGAAGGTCTAGAGCCAAAATGGTTTTTTTCAACGCTTCACAAGCAAATTTACTTACTCCTGGCTTTCATGGTTGAGTCGGTGATGCATTTCTACTTCACACTCATCCATTTCATGGCTACACTTCCCAAATGAAAGCACACTAACCGAGGCGGATAGTTTTCGAATCTATGTCCGATTGAAATCCGAGTCCGTGTGGCGATGGGGATTAGACTATCCGACCGATAAAATAACATTATATCTCGAGTTTCTTCGAGATACTTTCAATGTTTTTTATCTGGTTTCCAATGTTCTTTCCCCACCTCATACACAAGTTACTTTTGATATCTTGCCACCATGCCAATGGCAAAGCAAATATCCGATCTGCGATAAGCAGACATCTCGAGTGATCTTGATCCCAAGGATATCATAAGGCTTCCGAAGTCCTTCATATCAAACATATGGAATGCCTTTCATGTCATCTATCTCCTTTTTTCGTGTCTTAGGGCATTTTCCTTGGATAGATGGATTCCATGTCCGAAAGGTACAAGCCTTTCTTGGAATCCTTTTGATCAAACCCATAATTTATCAAAATAGTGTCTACATTGTAAGAAGCTTGCAATAAATGGACTTCATCATTTTTAAAACTAGGTGTTCTTGGCCTTTTTCAATGAAGCCTTGGGGTTGTTGATATAGATTTCTTCATCAAGACTTCCGTTAAGAAAGTTATCTTGACATTCATTTGCCAGATTTTAAAGTCGAGATCTTGAGAATCGACAAGAGAATTCGGATGGACTTGAGCATTGCTACGGGCAAAAAGTTTCCTCATAGTCGGTCCCTTCTTTCTCGAAAGTATAACCTTTTCGCCCTGAAGCCTTGCCTTGAAGGTTTCCACCTTCCCGTCCGGTCCTCTTTTTTCTCTTGTATACCCACTTGCAACCAATGAGTTTGACCCCATTAAGTGGATCGACTAGCTCCCACACTGTTATGATCCATATAACCCATTTCGAAACTTTCATTGTTTGTTTTGCCAAGAAACTGCATCCTTGTCTTGGATTGCCTCGTCATATGTCCATGGGTCTGATTCGTCTTGTCCGGGAATCAAGTCTGAGGACTCTCCTATTCCCATGAATCTCTCGGGCTGTCTCACAATCCTCCCACTACGATGAGGTTCCTTGTGTAAGTGTGTCGTTTGGTATGTCATCTTGTACATATTGGCAATTGAGGTTAGCCCCCTAGCTCATTTAAGGTAATCTCATACGGGTCTTCTTTTTGTTCATATAGTCTTCTTCCAAAAATCTAAAGTGGGTGCTTATTACCACCTTTTGATCTTCGGACCATAGAACATACACCCTTTTGTTCTCTCGAGGTATCCTACAAACAACCTTAATTCCGATCGAGGATCCAATTTTTTCGGCTTCCTTGTCCAACACGTAGGCCTGACACCCCCAAATTCTCATGTGTTTCAAACCGGCTTCATACCCGATCCACAATTCTCTGGGAGTTTTGGGAACCGATTTGGATGGCACCAAGTTCAGAATGTAAGGCGCTGTTTCCAAGGCATGACACCAGAACGACTTGGGAAGATCCGCATAACTCATCATTGATCTAACCATTTCCAAAAGAGTTCCGTTTTCTTCGCTCCCGCAACCCCGCTTTTGTTGAGGGGTTCCGGTGCGATTAGTCGACGAATCCCTCCATCATCGACAAGTAGTTCAAAAACTCATCGCTGAGGTACTCGTCTCCACGATTGGATCGTAGAGACTTGATACGTTTTTCCCTATGATTCTCTGCTTGAGTCTTAAATTCTTTGAATTTCTCAAAAGGTCTCAGATTTATGCTTCATAAGAAAAATATAACCGTACCTTGAGTAGTCATCAATAAAAGTGACAAAATACTCATAACCTCCTCTTGCTTTGGTTGACATTGGACCACATGCGTCTCCTCGAAACGATTTCTAACACTTCTTTGGCTCTATTCCCCTTGGCTCCGAATGCCCTCTTGGTCATTTTACCCTCCAAACATGATTCGCAGGTTGGAATTGGTTCAACTTGGAGAGACTCCAGTGAACCGTCTTCTACCAACCTTTGGATCCTCTTTGGATTAATATGTCCCAGTCTTAGATGTCATAGAAGTGTCTCGTTCATGTTTTATTTTATCGAAAACAGTTGATGTGTTATAGGATGCATTTCGTGAGTGGTGTGCCCAATTAATTGTATAGAGATTTTCCATCAATGTCCCATAACAGATACACTCATCATTTCAAGAAATGATGTCATTCTTATTAGAAGAAACTAAGTATCCATTATCAGAATTTTTAGAAACTGAAAGTGAATTCTTTCTAAAACTGGGAACATAAAGAAAATCTCTTAAATTAGAACTCTGTCTTCAAAAGACAGGTGCACTTCTCCCATCGCTTCAAATGCCACTCAGAAGATCGCCCAAAGGTGATGAGGATCTCACTGCCACTAAGTTGTCGGACCAGTTTGAACCCGTGAAGCAAACATGATTAGTGGATCCCGTATCAACTACCCACGAATGAGAAGTATACGCCGCTAAACAAGTTTCAACAATTAGTGCGTGAGAATTACCTTTCTTTTTCCCCTTTTGGGGTTGGAACAGTAAACCTCCATTGTCCTCTTTCACCGCAGCTTAAGCACTTCCTCTTTGGATTTTCCTTGACACCACCAGCATTCGTCATCTTATCATTGCCCTTGGCAACAATTGAGTCTGATTGCTTATGGCCTTTGGTCACCTTCTTCTCCTTGCCATCCCTTAGCCTAGAAGATGAAGACGGACCACTTGCCGTCAAAGCTTGAGTTTGGTGCCCTATCAACATCTCTGTCGAGACCAAAGCTTGCAACAAATCAGCTAGCGAGACAAAATTGCTCAGAAACTTTTGGGCAGAGAGTGAAGTACCAAATTCATCCGAGTCTCCAGATTATAATATGCACTCAGAACTTCAAGTTTGTTCAGATGGGCCATTAATTTTGAGAACGTAATCCCTTACGGGTTTGCCCTCCACCATTTCAGCGACGAAATCTCTCGCAAGGTGATCTGACGAGTCCCGCATTTTTGACTCGTCAGTTGGCTCATCTGTTTTGGTGTGTCAAGAATCCACTTGTGCTTTTGTGCAGTTAGGACAATTATAATTTTCCGTTTCCAATCAATATAGTTTCCATACTTATTCTATTGAATTTAAGTATAATAGCAGTGGATTAAAAGGTTACGACATGCTGAAATGAAATAAATGATAATATGCATAAGCACAAAAATATCACAAGGTTCGATCACATGTTTCATATTAAAATCTCAAAAAATATGAACATGCATCAGCCAACATCTCAAAACAGTTTAAATAAACCACGTGGGGTGGGTCATTATTTAAACACATTCAAGCAGGTTATACACAAGAACAATTACAAACCTTTAATATCCAGATTAATAGTTGGCTCCCACTTGACCAATATAAAATTGACAGGGACTTCGGGGAAGTATATGCATATCAATTTTATACCTAAGTAATAACCATGATTAAATACAGAATTATTATTTCACTTTGAACGAGCCTCTGCGTGGGAGGATCATCGCCGCCACTAGTAGTAATCCACAATCATCTATCCGAATTTATTCATGTGAAAGCTATCTTTTGACCTTCCCCGGGGAATTTCTCCAAAAGAATTCACAAATAAATAAATCATGGAGGTCAAAATTAATTCAATTTTATTATCCTAATAAAATTATCAATTAATTATTTAAACATACTTAGTAATTTTTGAAGGTGAGATTTTTCATTGGGCAATTCTCATGCAAACACATTTAAATAAATTAAATAAAGCACAAGAAATCACAACAATAAATCAAGCAAAGCGGAAAAATAAACATATTGGGCATAAATTATCCAATGTCATGGTTTTGATTTTTTCTTGCTTGATTTTTGAAGAACGCCGCCTTTGAATTTCTCCCACTCGATCGTCTCGAAATGAACTCCGCCGGAAAACGCCACGCCTAAGAAGAAGCATGATGATGCACGCCCAAGATCCGCCGCCCTGGTCGACCAAATCGGCAGCATCGCTTACCTCCGGATTCGCCACGCCTCGGCGCTACAGATCCGATATCCCGTAAGGCTACAAATTTCGCTTTTTCCGCGGATCTCGACAAAGACGCTGCCACGCTGCCCTGCTTTGCGTCACCTGCTCAGATCTGCTGCCACGATGGTCATCCGCGCCGCGTGACGCCGCCGTCTGCCGCGTCGCTTCGCTTCAGACCGATCCCGCCCGACGCCTAGTGTCGTGCCTGTTCGCATGGCAACGTCCCCGTCGTGCACGTGCCTCGATTGACACATTTCACGCGATGCACGTCGTCCGCTTACGGTTCTGGATCTATCCTTTAATTCTTCGTCTCCGCCTCCGTTTCCGATTCGGTTATAATTTATATACAAAAAATAAATAAAACTAGATCTAGACTAGTCTATTACATTGATCAAATCAAACAAATCATAATCTACTCGTGGATTTTCTCACGAGGCAAAACGAATTCGAACGAACCGAATTAAAAACCACAATTTATATACATGCATAAATAAACACATTAAATTCCATGATAATTGGATACCTGCAAAAAAGATCTAGCAATTCTACTATCCAATTTCAAAGTTAATGAAAACGAATTAAATTACAATTTAAAATTCAGAGCCCGAAACCGAGGCTCTGATACCAGTTGTTGGGGAATTAATTGCACGAATCTATTTGGGATGAATATTTAAATACAAATTTAATTCTAACAATTATTACTAGCATGAATTAATCCTATACTAATTCAAATAATAATTTAACAATAAATCATGCATATAAACAGTTCACATAAATCCTACGCATGCGGAATTGCTACGGGTTTACGTGAACTAACCTCTTGGAGTGGCAATGGTCTCATCGATTAAACACACCAAAAAGTCTTCCCAAGTATTCCCTAGTCCTTGCTCGACAATCCGGTGGAAGGATGCTCGCGAACAATTAACAAAGGTAAATAAAAAAATTTGTTGCACCACCTTTGTGGATTTACTAATTTTTCCAGCACATGGAATTGTACTTGGGAATTAAACATTCATCCCCTATTTATAGAGGGTGGTGGCCGATTTTTCATGTGGAATAGGGAGGAAAAAAACTTTTCTTGATATCCAAGAAATCTTGAATATATCTCATATATTATTTTCTCCATAATTAAAATATTCCACAAAATTCCACTCTCTTATTTGTTATGGAATATTTCGAAAATAATAGGGTAAAGAAACCAAGATTTGGATCTTCTTGAATTTATGAGATATACTTGTATTCCAAGAAATACATATCTTCCATAATATATTTTCAAGAAAATCAAGAAAATCTTTCTTTCCCTTTATATTCAACAGTTTCGAAAATATCTATATGAATAACCAAGTGGGAGATTTCTTGAATTTAATGAGATAATCTTGTATTCCAAGAATACATTTCTTCATTCCATAACAAAATTCAAAGAAAATCTTTCTCCCCTTTTTATTCATATTTTTCGAAAAATGAGGAAAAAATTGCAACAAGAATTTATTTTATTTTTAAACACCTTTTTCAGTTATTGAACTTTATGTTGGGCTACTTGGGGGGCCTTTAGGAGAATTAAGATTGGACCTTCCAATGGATCTTGAATTATCAATATTGAGCCACAATATTATTCAAGCCCATAAATATTAATTAATCCCACTACATAATTAATATTGCACTATCCATCTTAACCCATATTACAGTCAATATGACTCCCGGTTATTATTTCCCGTGTTTAAGATTCCCATTAATTAATTCAAGCCACTGAAATAACTTTCCATTAATTAATATCTTTTGTCCTTGGTTAAGGAACGGTTCAACATTATTATCCATACCGGAAACTAGTTCCACTTGCAAGATTTGATATGATAAATCTTATGAACCTCCCAAGGGGGACAAATCGAACAACCGTACTTGCACACGATTCTCCGTATTAAATCTTAGCAATCGCATGTGACCAATAATATTGCCCAAGATATAAAGTATTGAATCTCGTTGATTCTCTACCCGTGATAAGTCAAAGCAATAGTTACCAACCACACATGATCCTATTTAAGGGACGAAGATTAAGAAATAACGAACCACTGAGGTTTAATTCTTCCTTGTTCAGTTCTGAAGAATTTGTCCTCATGTAGGTCCTATTCAGTGCATCAGTCATGCACTAGTGTAATCTCTTGGTCAAGACAAGCCAATCTGAGCCTTACACTTTAACCTTTCACGATGGATTGTTCATTTCCATCTAGGTCGTGAATGGTGTACTTTTGGTTACAAAGGACTGTTAATTTAATCTTCTGTGATCTGGTATCACTAAATTAACTACAATGTAACACGTACTATTTATTGAACAGTTATGCAGTAAATATATGTAACATTCGATGGTATTTAAAGCATCAGTGATAAACAATTTATTTCAGTATAAAAGTCCGAAATTCAGTTTTTGATTATACAAAGTAAAAACATACTTTCCAGTATAATCCCAACAAAACTGAGCTATAAGACAAGAAAGGGGGGTCTATCTGTCAATGTGCTTGCTGCCTGTGATAGGAATATGCGATTCATCTACATGTTGACTAGTTGGGAAGGATCTGTCGCTGATGCACGTGTTATAAGAGATGCAGTGACTAGGACGAATGGGTTTAAAGTCCCTCAAGGTAATTTAACATCTATATACTTATTATCTCTCATCTCAAAAGTTACATTTGCTTTTGAATTGTTGCATCTATTGATAAGGACTGTTTTCATGTGATCTTCTATAATAGGTAAGTTCTATTTGTGTGACAATGGATATACAAATGGAGAAGGCTTCTTGACCCCGTACAAGATGGTTATATACCATTTGAATGAGTGGGGAAATGGTCCAACTACTCCTCAGAACTACAAAGAGTACTATAACATGACTCACGCAAAGGCTCGTAATGTCATAGAGCGCACATTCGGTTTATTCAAGAAACATTGGGCAGTACTTAGAAGTCCTAGCTTTTATCCCATCAAGGTCCAGAATCAAATGATATTAGCTTGTGCCTTACTCCATAATTTTATCCTTAATGAAATGCCAGATGATCCGTTACTATATGACGATGAAGATGTGGAGCTGAACAATGAGGAGAACGAAGAAGGACCGTTCATAGACTCAATCAACTCTACACAAGCTTGGACGACTTGGAGGGACAATCTAGCCCAACATATGTATCTTAACTGGAGGGGTCTTGTGTGATGTGTTTAAGAATAGACTTTGTAATTTTAAGACTTCTAGGATGGCTATCTTTCTAAAACTTCTTTTAACTATTATGCTTTTGTTGTGTTTATTGGGGATGCTTGTTTGATTTATTGTGATTTTTTTATGATGTTGTTGTTTAATATTATGGTTTGTGTCCATTTTTGTTTTAATATGCACATGTATGTTAATATAACCTCACTACTCAGTTTTGTTTACATGTGTATTGACCATTTGATATATATTTGATTACATTTTTTTTTGTTGACCGTAGGATTCATGGATGGCGGGGCTGCAGCTGGAGGTGGGGGTCCTATTCGCACGAGGGTCGATAAGGGTCGTAGAGGGTGGAGTTTCCGTGAGGAGAAGGTGTTAGCTGAAGCAATGAAGAAGATAGTAAGAGAAGGATGGAAATCGGAGAACGGATTCTAGACTGGATATCTTGTTGTTTTGTCCAGCAGTATGAAGGAGGTATTTCCAAACACTGATATCAAGCCCGGGCCTCATATCACTTCAAGGATAACAGTTTGGAAAAAGAACTATCATACTCTGTTTCAGATGCTCTCAAGAACTGGAGTTAGGTTGGATTCGACTACCAACATGATTGAAGCAACTGATGAGCAATGGGAAAAAAATATTAAGGTATTTTTTTGAATTTTAGATTATGGTATTTGGTACAGTTTCTGTTGATTATGAATTGTTATATGTGGATATTAGAGCTGTGAAAACTTTGATAATCTGAGTATGAGTAAACACATTTTGGACAGTTTAATTGCTGAATAAATGTTCATAATCTGATTATATTAGTACAATTTAGTATTTTTCATAATCTGAGTATTTTATAATATGATTATTTGGTACAGTTTAGTAATTCTCTAAATTTGATTATTTGGTACAGTTTAGAGTACTGAAATTTGAAAGATATGGGAGTGTTGAATAAATGCTGATTATATGTTTTTGATTACGATAATCTGCTTGTGAACTGCAATTTTTTTGGTTATAACATTAAGTTGGTTATTGTGTTTTTTTTTTTTTGGGTTTGCCAGTTAAATGATTTTGGGTTATATTGGATATGCTTTATATTAAATTCAGCTTAATATACACGTCGTTATTCAACTAATATGTATATTTCTTTGTATTTTTTTGAATTGTAGAAGGACCCTCCTGCTAGGCTAATGAAGCATAAGTCGTGACCGTTGTATGATGACTGGTGCTAAATTTTTGGAGTCTCTAGGGCCACGGGCGAGGGAGCTTCGATTTCTTCAATGCTCCGATTCCCCCAACTGATGATAATCCAGATGTTGATGACAATGATGTTTCTACTAGGGTGAATGAAGACAATCAAGCTGAAAGCCAGACTCCAACTGGGAATACTCAAAGCAGTGAGATGGGAAGGACTAGCAATGGTAGAAAACGGAAGAGTTGTACCATGCCCGACCCATTCATCAGTGTGATGCAGAGTTTCTATGACACGACCACTGCACGACTCGGTGAGATTGCCCAACGGATTGGATTTGAGCAAGACAGCGCTACTGCTAGACGTGAGATCTACAAGTGTGTCTCGACAATGGACATGATAACTAAGCAAGAGATGTTGCGTGCCACTGCCCTTATTGCACGTAGCATTGAAGACACTGGCGTCTTCTTCTCCTCGCCTGAGGTTGTTCGGTTCGAGTGGGTGCTGATGTTGCTTCGTCATTAGCTCTGAATTAATTCAGTTTATGTCTTTTGAAACTATTCTGTTGATGGAACCACTTATCTTGGTCTGTAGCTTATTGTCTTTAGTTTGATGCTTGTCCTAGTTCTAGCTATTATATTTGTTTTGCTTTTGAATAGTCTGATATGTTGGCATAACTTGATATATTCTGATGATATTGTGTTGGTTGGTAGACAATGTTATTATTATGTTTATGATTGTGTTTAAGTGGTGGTTATATCATTTTTTTGTATTTATGGGACATTTGGATATTGAAATGCAGTGGGTCATAATTTCATATGTATGGGGGTTTTGAATATTGGAATGTAATGAAAATTGGAATGCATTGTCGAAATTTATTCACAAATTTGAGATATTTGGTTGTACTAAAATTCACACTTTGGTGTCATTATTTGTAATTGAAATTAAAATATAACTTAATAAGACATAATACAACGAAATGTGTTTATTAAACCACACAACAATAAAATACATCATAAAAAGACTAGCGTCTAAATTCCAAATTCGTCTTCCTCAATGTGAAAGACATTATGTAGCATTCCAAAATGGGGTTCACCGAATTCTTTGTAAACCTAACCTAGCTTTTCATTCTGCAATATAATATTTGGGCATGGAATTATTCATAATAATAAAATAACGCATTTAGTAATACATATATAAAATTTATTTACCTTGCAGATGATATCCCACACATAATCATGACACTCTACAATGCCAGTTTCAACATTGAAGGTCGTCCCACTGTAGTGTGTAATGTTGCGAAAAACTTTATATCGACGACGAAGTTTGCGGGTTTGAATAAGGCAGTATTTATAGTCGAAATTCATATGAAATTCATCATTTATACCCGCAGTTCGTATTGTCGCCTCATTGTTAGAACCTATAGCGTTGAAGTTCCCATCCTGAACCTCTTTGAATAAAATTCGAAGGAACTTGCTTTCAATTTCAATGGACCACCCATTATTATAAAATACACTATTTTGAACATTATAACTCTCGCCATATTTTTTTGAATCGGTCATTTTTTGTGGTGTTTTTCTTTAAAAATATATGGCCAATGTAATAAATTGACGTCCTATTTATATTGATTTATTGATTGCAATGTGACAAACAAGATGGAATATATTCTCTTGAAGATAACACAACAAGGCATGCACGTTTGAGCCTTTATATCAGCTCAGTATGTGTCTTTGTCCTTATACAAAAATGACAAACAAGTTGGAATCTCTTTGTTACACATTATGTCAGAACACCTTTGTCTTCACGTATATGAGAATATATTCTCTACTCCTCAGATAACACAATGATTGAGATTTTTAAAACCAATTAGGTAGCATAATGTGTAACTTAAATACCGACATACAAGAATATAAAAACTAAATACAATTAAACGAAATACATAGTCGAATTGAGTGGAATTACATATTATAATATATAAAACATTAAACTTGAAAATAATGTCGAATGATAAGTGGCTGACAGTCCAAATACGTGAACACTATGGGCCTACTTCTACAATTCAGTCAATGGAGCTATCACTGTCCTCGTTGTTGAAGTTCACATTTGCATAGTTAGGATTCAAGGTATGAAGTGGACGTGTGATTGTGATTGGTACAGGTTCCTCGACAATGGTTGCATCAACCTCGTTTGGTCTATTATTGATTTGTATCGCACCTCCATCTGGATCAGATCCAAACAGCAAATTCAACTCATTGTATAGCGGATCATCTTGATAAATGTAAGCCTTCGCCATAGGTACCTTATAACACCAATAGAAGATGTAAGATTTTACAAGATTCCTAGAGAGTGACATATTTTTATAATTGATCGCATAACATTCATTATATTAAAATATAACAAGATTTATCTAAGACTTACCTGTTTAAGTACTTCCCAAGTAGCATTTGTTGCAGTCACAATGTTATTCACATCATCCCAATGAACAACTGGGTAATTGATTATACATTTAAACGAACGAAACCTCTCTCTGAGACAACGAATTCGGTGATGAACCCTTTCCAGTGGGATGTCTGTGTTGAAGAAAGCATTGAGACGCTCAGTGACATTCGCAACTTGAATGACATTGTGGTTATGGATACTTGGACTCCAATTACCGTTTACTCTCTCATTTTGTAGATGTTCAACTAGAAAAATTGTAAGTTCCCTGGACCATAGTTTACGATACAAATGGCGATCTTGGTAAACTTCAGAAGGGTTAGCCATTGTTTTTTGTTGGAAGTGTAATTATATGATAAATGGGACAAACGTAACATCAATTTATAGGCCAGAAGACAGAGGGTACTATGGTAATTTTTTGTCAATGCAATAATGTATCAATCTTAGTGATATATCTATGTCATATCACAATAAAAACACGTTTGGCCTCATCTATGAGAATATATTCTCTTCTTGGGAATATGTAGACGATGAAGCATGCGTGTTTGACTATCTCAGTAGATACAACTGTTGTAATCATTATGTTTCCATGTTTAGTATAGTATTTCAAAAGTTTTTACAAAAGTATTAGTTCTTATACGAAAAAGTATTAGTGTTAGAATCAACTCTAAGTCGTTTCACATTGCAGAAGATTATATTAATACTTAATACATCTTCAAATTACAACACAACCCAAGTCATTCATAAAATAAACCCTACATAATATTACATCGATAAACTTAAACAAACCAAACACAACTTAAACAAGTACAAACGACATAACCAAACCTTCTTACGTCAAAATACTAATAACTGGAAATTTAAACAAACTAACTGAGTACTTGGGCCAATCACAAGATCAAATAGTTCACTTTTTCCATGGAGACCATCCCGCAGATGGGGGAGCAAATGATTTCGTAGGTGTTCCATAGAGATTCCCAGTGTTCGAGGTGCTACATTCAGTTGTTATTGATAAGGACTGCTCCGTCTCAGAGTCAATTTCAATTATCTCATTCGTTTGCTTGTACGCATCTTCACAATCATTTTCATCGTCAGATGTGATGTTGATAATGTCTTGATGGACACTTATGGGAATGGGTTGTGGCTCAACAGCAGGTGGAGTTCCAAACAAAATTTTCAGCCACTGCCAACATGGATCTCCAAACCTCTCGTACGCATTTGCAAAGGCTTCAACCTAAATCATATTTTAAAAAACCAATTTTAAATACAACCATTGTTTAACTTGTAATTAAAATATTGCAAATTTATAGGATGACATACATTGACTACGGAAGGCCATACATTGGGCTTGTTGGGAAATTAGGGGTGCCTGGATCTATTCGAGTTGAATTTAAATATATATTTAAATTAATCAATTAATTACTAACATGAATTAATCCTAATTCAATTCAACATAATAATTAATCAATAAATAAACATCATGCGAACACGTATTTCACGTAAAACCTAAGCATGCGGAATATAGGAATTACGTAGATACTAACCTCTCGTAGAGACAACCGCTGAGACGTTGGATCAACCCAAAATACCTTCTCAAATATGTCCCACGTCCACGAATGTAATCCGGTGGGAGGATTATCAACGAACGATTTTAATCTTAAAGGAGAAAATAAAATATTTAGTCACCACCTTTGTGGATTTCTAATTTTTCCAACACATGGAATTGCACTTGGGGATGAAAAATTCATCCCCTATTTATAATACTAAGGGGTTCGAAATTTTTGCCCTAGGAATAAGATGGGAAAATCTTTTTCTTGATCTCCAAGAAATCTTGAATATATCCAATATATTCTTTTCTCCATATTTAAGATATTCCACAAAAATCCCACCTCCTAATATTAAGGGAATTTTCGAAAATTCCAATTAGTTAGGAAAGAAATAAGATCTTTGACTTTTCTTGAATTTATGGGATAATCTTGTATTCCAAGAATACATATTCCATAAAATATTTCCAAGAAAATCAAGAAAATCTTTTCTCTCTTCCTACCCAATATTTTCGAAAATAATAGAGGAAAAATAAGCCAAAATATTTTCTTCTCCTTTTCATTAATTTGACTTTAGTTTGGCTATTTGAGGGGTCTTTAGGAGAATTAAGATTGGACCTCCAATAGGCTATGAAGCTTTAATATTTAGCCAAAATATTATTCAGGCCCATTAATATTAATTTAATCCACTATAAAATTAATATTGAACCATCCATCTTAACCCACATTACTTAATTTCACAATAATATGGCTCCTTGGTCATTATTTCCCCGATTTAAGATTATCTTAGTCCACTAATTAATTAAGTCAATGAACCGACTTTTATATTAATTAATATCTATGTCTTGGAGTAAAGACAACTCAACATTATTATCCATACCTAAATAAATTTCCACTTGCAAGATTTGGTATGATAAAGATTTTGAGCCCACCAAGGACAAATCAAGCAAGCCGTATTTCTGCACGATTCTCCGTATTAAATCTTAGCAATCGTCGTATAATTAATAATATTGCCCAAGATACAAGGTATCGAATCACATTGATTCTCTTCCATCATAAGTCAAAAGCAATAGTTATTAATTTCTCACGATCCTATTTAAGAATGTAGATTAAGAAATAACGCACCAATCGAGGTCTAATTTTTTATATATTGATCAAGAATTTATCCTCCTCAGAGGGTCCTTTTCAAATAAGATCGGATGCACTAGTGTAATCTCTTGTCAAGACAAGCCAATCCGAGCCTTACACTTCAACCTTTCATGATGGGTTGTTCATTTCCATCTGGGTTGTGAATTTGTACTTAGTCACGAGGAACTGTTAATTTGATCTTCTGTGATCTGGTATCACCAAATTAACTACAATGTAACACGTACTGACTTTATCGAACGCGTATGTAATAAATATATATAACATTCATTCATATTTAATGCAACATGTGATAAATAATTTATTCCAGTAAAATAAATAAGAAATTCAGTTTGGTTATACAAAGTAAAAGCATACTTTTCAGTATAACCCCAACAGGGCTGAACATGAATACGGTTCGTCGACTCATCATACCGAATACCCTGGAGGGTGAGCAACCAAGAAAACACACGATACCTCTTACGCAACTTATGAGTTTGTCGCCAACAAGTCTTGAGGTCGAAACTCTTGTCCAAGTTTCTGTTCACCACGTACTGTGCGGTACTTATGGCATTTGAATTATCCCCACCATTGGGATTAAAAGCACCATACAATGTTTGATCTGAAAGAACTTCAGCAAACAAATTGTCCACTTTCTCATCCCACTCTAAACCATACAAGAAATCCTCTTGCTTTAGAGCAATGTTGCGAGTTCTCCATGGAAGCATTTTGGAGATGTGTTGTTGGTTTGTAATGAACAAGTGTTTTTTTTTTATCGGTTTGTAATGAACAAGTGTATTTATACAGATATTGTTTCTTTATAATTGAGTGGGATGAACATGGTGTAATTGAGTGTGATTTTACAAGTCACAAGAATCTCTGCAATGCATCAGTATTTGATCTTGATTATACAGGTCATGACATTATCAACAATTTCAGTAGCTTTAATCAATTTTCATGTTGAAGATTCCCAATTTGGAATCTCAATAAAGCTGGTTGGGTTATATAATAGGCCAAATTGAAATCTCAAAAAACTTTGGTTCTATTTATTATTATGTCAATATAAATCCATTCATAACCCCTAAACTAATATGTAGTATTATAATAATAATTATTACTATATAAAAGTGTCAATTGTAATACTTCTTTCACATTGCTAAACCATACTAAACATTCATACAGTAGATCCTACATAATACGACATTTAAAGATGTAGACAAACACAACATAAAAAAGTTCAACAATCACAAACGACTTATTCATACTAATCAACATCGATTACTTCTCCTCCATCACCCATTGAAATATTATCCGTGTCACTTGAAATATGTAAAACTTCCACCATGTCAACTCTAGGATTAACCTCGTCCGATACTGAATTAAAGATGAAGCAAAGGTTTTCGTACTCCTCTTCACCCCGCTCAATGTATGCACCTCCCAAATCATTTTCCTACATCACATTGATTGTTGTCATTTAAATTCAATTATGATATATAATGAAAAATTGAACAAAATAAAGTCTGTGTATTTACCCTGCATATGACATCCCACGTGGCATCATTAGTTGTAACAACATTAGTATAATGGTGGTGCTGCACTCCAGGTCTTGAGATGATGGATGTGAACAACAGGTAACGCGTGTAGAGTTTTCGCAATCGATCTACACAAGTCTGGTAAGTGAAGTCTTTGACAAAATGACCATTCACACGGTCTCAACAATATGATATTGCACGTCGGTTGACCAAACCCCCCATCAACTGGGTTACCAACAATGGTCTGTTCAATTAGACCTTTGATAAAGACACTTTCCACTTCTCTTGTCCATTTAGTTGTGTAGAATAAGTTCTCTTGATCCACAACTACTGGTAGTGGCACGGTATTAGTAGAGGCCTAATGAATATAAACAAGTTTCAATATTAGTTGCCATCCCAAATCATAAGTCCAAAATTAAAATGAAAGGCCTAATGACTATATTCCAATTCACGGAATATAGTCCATTTCTGCCAATTACAACTCATGACTTAATGTACCTCTTAAAAATTGCTTCAATAAACCCACTGTAGGTTGCTTTTGATAACAGCCGTACAATCAATCAACCCAAACCAAATTGGGTTCGACATTTTTTTTAAACATCACAGATTAGAATAAAAAATAATCATCATATAACACAATAAGTCCTAGCTTTTAGGACCCGCAATTGTGAAAAATAACTAACAGAATTAGAAAATGACAACATTAAACAAAGTTTGAAATCAAATATCATCCTTACAATAATTCAATAGAAATTAAAACTACTATTTAATATATCACAAGTGCAATCCAATCGAGAGGCCTAGCATTACTAGAGCAACAACCAACAAACACATTATTATTCCCAATGAGAATCCAAAAATGAAGCCTCCATTTGGGGGGTAAACTTGTTTTTCAGCATCAGTAAGGTCTTTCCGCATTTCAACACTGCTCTTAAGAGGAGATCGACTTGAGCATTCAGAATTCTCTTGGTCATCATTTCTATGAAATGATGAACTTGATGATGAAGGACCAGTACATGATGAGTAGTGATTTGGAGTTACTTCAGGGATATGAAGTGAGTGTGTTGCATTTTGGAACTCATCACACCAGATGGAGCTCTTTAAGTGTTTGTAATTATTTGGACATTTATAGTAATAACGGCCAGGAAATGTAGCGAATTTGCCTGCACGACACAAAATCATATTGCCTTCACCACAATAACAACGAATACCTGTACCCATATTGGCTTTTGTGGATATGTTCTGCAATAATCAACAAACTCTTAACAAAAATATGATCCCCTAAAACCAACCCTTATTTATTGAAATTAACCCCTAACACTAATCTAAGTTTTAAAACTTGAACTTGCACAAACCTGTTAATCAGGGAAATCTGTTAACAAAACAGTTTATATGGCAAGCCAAACTAAGAAACAAACAGTGTATGACAAGCCAAATGAATCTACCACCAGTTTATGGCAACACGCACGAACAATGTATAAATATATCTCACAATCTAATAATGCATACATAGATGTGTCACATACATCACATAAAAAAATTCAGGAGTGTCTCAATATACTCAAACCCCTGCTCACAACATTAACAGTAAAATTTATATACTCTACGCCAAATCGCCGAAACGAGACCATAAATAAGCAGACAAAAGATGTGATTTTTTGGGTGTTTTGTTCTTACCGCTTGTAAGAAAAGAATTCGCCACCAAAACAATTCAGGAAGTCGACGACGGGGAATGAACCAGTGCAAATCGCGTGATGTATCGTGATGAAACGCACCAATATCGCGGCGAAATCGACGATGACCACTGAAACCAGGGCAAATCGCTCTCAATGAAGGAAGAAATCGACGACGGCCACTGAACCAGAGCAAATCGTGAACAATGAATTTGGGAAGAAATCGACGAAGACACTGAACCAGGAGCAAATTGACGATGCCCACTAAACCAGGGCAAATCGAAGACGGCCACTGAAAGGCGAGGAATCTGGGTGAGGAAGAGAGATTTTTTTTAGAACCCTAGTTTGAATGAGGAAAAAAAATGCTATTTGAATGAGGAAAGTAACGAATTATTCTTCAATTTTAGGGTTGGACAATTTGGTAATATTTGTTATGATATGAGGGCAATTTTGTAATCCTAGGTTTTAATGGATGCTTATTTTTTTCGAACCAAACATGTTTTATGTGATACACAACTTATATATGGATCACCCTAAAGTGTACCAAACACCCTAATAAACATGAAATATAAACAAATAATGAAAGACCTTTTAATAAGGTCCAATCCATCCGAAGCAAGCAAACGGGGCCTTAATTGATTAGACAGGTTAGATAATATAGTGGGCTTGTTAAGACGTTTTGTATGAGGGATTAAAGCCCGTTTGGATACTTGGCCCAGGTTCAATTGGGTATTTTAACCCACAGATAGAGGACTATCTATCTATGCCTGAAGGGTCCGATTATTAATCTTTGAAAAGTTGTCCAACTGGGTCGTAAATGAAATGTCGGAATTGCCCTTCAATTTTGAACTATAATTACGAAATTACCCCAACATATCTACGAATTCTGAAGCCCAACACCAACTCGGCCCACTAGGTCAAAAATCCAACGTATATAAGTCATTCTTGTTCATCTTCTTCGCCAAAATTAGGTTTTCCTCCCCGAAGGTATGTGACTGTCTAAATCCCAAATTATTCTCGTACTCTGTCCCTCCGTTCAATTCTTCCTCACTAATTTTGCATTTTCGGTTCATTTTTTCAGTTTCCGGTTGCGTGGTGTTGTGTTTTCGTCGTTAATTCCAGCTACTGCGAATCAGGTATTTCGCAGATGATATAATTTTTTTCGTCATTGTTTAACTTAGATCTAGTATGTATTTCATCTTGGGTTGTTTGTATAATGTTTTTTTTATCGAAAAAAATATACTATCAAACATTCAAGTTCTTCGTATAGTGTGGGTTAAGTTGAAACATTGTATCTATTTTCATTTTAACGCCAAAAATATTAGATTTCTTGGTGTATGATACAATATATGGGTTTTTATAATCATCTATTGATGAACTTTGCCGACATTATATATGTTATAATAGAAAATAAATGTTTTTTAAGATGTAGGGATCGAACATTTTTATAATCATGTATACAATATTTGTGATACAATATACGTCTGAAAATTTGTCCTTCCCTGTTAAAACCTAATCTGGTTAATTAGTTATGTGTTAAAATTTTAACAGTGTAGCACAAATGTAACTCTTCGAATATTTTTGGACTCAAGTTGTTATTGTGTACATAATATTTTGTTGTCTAATCTTTGTTATTTTATGTACATATACCAAAGTTAACATAAATAACACAAGTTTCAAGTTTTAAATTGCAGTAGCACAGTTGCACAAATTTGACAGTGGTTTTGTTATGTTGCACAATAGGCCAAGTTTAACATCTTGTATGTTGAAATTTGTTATTGTCTAGTCTTACGTAACTTGAATAAGTAGGACCCTTACTATCACCAACCCCTATGATCATACTTGTTATATTGGTTTCTTATTTGAGGTGTTCTTTTAATTTGCATTGTGTGAAGTGTATAGCAATTTATGAATAGCAATCTGCCCCTTAATTTTAATTTGTTGCAGTGTCTTGTGGAAATGGATGCCATTGTTGAGGCTGAAGCAACTTTTGGGATTGTCACTCAATTGTTGTTTGATATTAAGATGTTTGTGCTTTTGATGACATATGCCTATAGAAGGATGCGTCAGCGTGTTAGGAGAAACCATAACCACCGATCACATTATACCATTAAGGGAAACATAACTCATCAGCTATACCATATGAATTATCTAGTTGATTTTAGCGATGTCATATGTAAAAACAACCTTAAGATGAACCGGGACTATTTCAACCGGTTATGATTCTTATTACAAAGTGTAGGTGGTTTTTCCCCTACGCGTAATGTCACCATTGCCGAGCAAGTAGCAATAATGTTAACTGTTCTATCTCACCACACTAAAAACCGAGTTGTCCAAAAAATGTTTTTCCGGTCGGGTTACACTATTAGCAAGCACTTCAATAGAGTCCTTAAAACTCTCCTTAAACTGCATACCCTCTTACTTGTAACTCCTGAACCTGCTCAAGCCGACAACACTGATTTCCG
Source organism: Stenogyne calaminthoides (assembly GCA_037126765.1). Lineage (NCBI taxonomy): Eukaryota > Viridiplantae > Streptophyta > Magnoliopsida > Lamiales > Lamiaceae > Stenogyne > Stenogyne calaminthoides. The sequence continues at coordinate 33,829,584 of JBBCBC010000011.1, forward strand.
GTGGAAATATTTTAAGGTAATATTCATAAGATAAAGTAGGTAATCAATTTGTAAGCTCATAATAGTAACTTAAATTTTTTGTATATTTAGGGCTGCTTAGGTACATTAGATGGCACCTACATCCCTGTTCAGGTGCTTGCCCCAGACACTCCACGATATAGAAATCGTAAGGGAGACGTCTCTGTTAATGTGCTGGCTGTCTGCGATAGAAATATGAACTATACGTACATATTATCCGGATGGGAAGGTTCTGCTGCGGGTAGTCGAGTATTACGTGATGCCATTACCCGACCTGCAGGATTGAGGGTTCCAACTGGTAATAATAGCTGATATAAATTGATTTAAAATTTTTAGTTGTGTTCTTCATACTAATATATTTAAATTGTTTGTATTTGTATATTTACAGATGTCTATTACTTGTGTGACAGTGTGTATACCAATGGAAAGGGATTCCTATCTCCTTATACGGGAGTTAGGTATCACTTGAAAGAATGAGATATGGGGCATCAACCTGAGAACCATCAGGATTACTTTAATTTGAAGCATGCCAAGGCTCGTAATGTGATTGAGTGCTCTTTTGGCATTCTGAAGCATAGATGGGGGATACTAATGAGCAACTCTTACTATCCTATCAAAACTCACAATCGAATCATATAGGGATGTTGTTTGTTGCATAACTTCATCCGTACTAATTCGGATATAGATCCCATGGAAGATGAAGTGCCGAATATGTTTACTGAAGAAGGAGCCGATAATGCCGGTGGCGATGAGTTTATTGATCAGTTGGAACTATCTCAAGCGTGGACAAGTTGGAGGGACAACTTGGACACGCAAATGTTCAATGCATATGATTGACTTTATGTTGCATTTGTTTTGTAAACTTATATTATGATAATTTGGGGAACTCATTTTGTTTAATTTGGCTTGTAATCTGAAACTTGTCGTTGAATTCAGATTGTTTCCACTGTTATTTATTATGGTACTTTTAGGTCTGCATTTTCTGTGTTTAATTATAACTACATTTCAGGCAGATTGATACTTGTTAATTATTGCAGCTTGATTGGTCTCTTATCTTGTTAACATGGTTCTGATTTGTTTAATCTATTTAAATCAAATGTTTTATTTAGTTTTTTATGTTTGTAGGGTTAACATGGAGGCTGTAAAGGGTGTTCGGAAGAGGAATGCTGGTGGAAGTCGCCGTGTTTGGACACCTGGAGAGGAAACAGTGCTGCTGGGTGGCTTGAAAGAATTGGTTGCTAGAGGCTACAAGTGTGATAATGGTTTAAAGCCTGGATATGGTGGCATCCTAGAACAAATACTGAAGAATGCCTTCACAGGAACTGATTTGAAATCAGATCCTCATATTACTTCAAAGATCCACGTATGGAAGAAGCAATACGCTTGCTTGAAACAAATGTTGGGCAATTCTGGTATCGGTTTGAACTCGTCTACATACCATATCGATACAACACCAAAAGTTTGGGCCCAACATGTTAAGGTGATCATTTTAATGTTGTTTTGTATTAGTCATTTCGGTTTTTGAATTTTTTTCAACATCAATATATGGCATTTTCTACTATATGTGATAAACAAATACAAAGTACTATTTAATTCATCCCCTATCACATATTCACCCGTTCACTCAATCATAAGTTGCAGGTTGTTGCCTTTTGCTCATTTAACACATGTTTAGGAAATCTTTTCATATTATGTTAAGTAATTGTATCTAATATGTTCTGATTTTTAGGTTGATCCCACTGCTCATAGTTTGAGGAACAAATCATTTTCCTTTTACGATGACTGGGTGGGTATCTTTGGTAAGGATCGAGCAACCGGTGAAGATGCTCAGGGATTTGTTGAGGCTGTCTATGATGTGCTGAACATGGAAAAAACAGACACTACAACTGGGGTTGAGGATATCGGGCCTATCCCGATGGCGTATGAGAAGCCGGGACCAACTGAAAATATGTTGTCTGGAAGAGGAGACAGCAGCACGGCTGCCAAAGGCAAGGTTAGAGGTGTTAAGTGTAAGATGGGGGATGAATTTGATGAACGTTTCATGGATACCATTAGCTCTTTCTGTGAGAAAACCGATTGTATGATGATTCAAATTGTTGACCGTATGGGGGAGCTTGCGGAGCGAGTTGGGGCTGAATTTGACGCCACTAAGAAACGGGGGTTGGTGTATGAAACACTTGGGATGTTGAGCTTCCTTTCAATTGAGGCTAGTGTGTACTCGACACTCTACATGTGCAATAATCTGAAGCATTTGGATGTATTCTTCAGTCTTCCTATTGATGCAAAAGCGGTGATGGTGGCTAACATAGTCAACAAAGCACGTGAAAATGGAGAACTCTAGGGCAGCGGTGGTTGAATCATCTTTTTGAAAGCTGCAATGTTCTAGTACATGCATTAGCAATGGTATTAGATATGTTATGGTCAAACAAACTTCTATTAACTTATATTATGTTAACCTTATGTAGTACCTTTTGTGGAATTCAGTTGTTGTGTATATATTGGAGCAACTCTTGAATATTGATGTTCGTATCATAATCTATCTTGGTTAATCCCATTTGTTTCTACTTATTATTATGCACAATTGTTTGTTTTATGATACATAATTTGGTAATCTAGTATCACTTGTGATAGTGAATCATGAGTTACATAACAACAAGTTTATTAGGTTACTTGTTACATTATGAATTACATGTACTTTACATTATTTATTTGATTATGCATTACAAGTTTTTTTGAGTATGTGTGTGTTTTGAGTAATAGAACCGAACATGAGTTATTATTATTAAAATGGCAAATTGTTATTTTAATGATGATAAGTATAAATTTGATAACATATTGTTTGTGAGTTTACATAATTGTATCCGGTGATAACATAATTCGTCAACATATATTGTGAGTGAGTTACATAATTGTTCAAAGTTAACACCAAAATTCGACCACATAATTGTTTGTAACATACATAATTAAAAAGGAAAAAAACTGAACTTGGGTTTTAATAAACATACACTATTAATTAAAATAGTTGGCCTAAAAAACGTACCTACTTAATACAGCCGATAATTATACATAATACAAATAAGGGAAATACATCAACATAAACATAGAGCAACCTAATAAAAAGTAACATATTAAAATCATCATAATCTTCATACCCAACAAAATAAGGATCACCAAACTGAACCAAACATCCACCCACATCCATACACATCCACTTCAAACATCCACCCACATCAACAAGGAATTCTTGAACCAAACATCCACCCACATACACTTCAAACCAACAGATTATTCCAAGCCTCAACTCGCATCAACCTCCGCACCATACTTACTTCCATGGAGAAACATTGGTCGATGAAGGTGGAGTACCCTTCGTAGGTGTACCACCACCGCCTTGATTGTTCGGATTGCTCAAATCCGAATGCCAACTTGGAGAAGTGTCCGAGTCGGAATCAAGGTCGTGGAAATTTGCAAGCTCGTTCCAAAAGCTTGTGCCCCGGAGCTAGTTTGGCCATCGTCTTGTTCGTCAATGAGTGAGTATTTCTTCCTACCCCAAGTTGGTGCACGAATGATGTTCGAGCTATCGGATGGAATAATTACGATATCCTCATTTTCACCAAATCGAACAAGTTTTGAAGCTGCAGCCGGTGGGGGTCCAAACAAGCCCTTTAACTCTTTCCAGCACGGATCCCCAAAAGTATCATTTACTTGTGCAAAATCCTCCACCTGCATGTGTGTATTTGAATTAAGCATTTTTGTAAATTTAAGTAAACAATAATATGAAATAATAGTAATATTTATATAAATAATAAACTTTTGTTCTCAATACGGGAATACATATAACAAGTATAATCATGCATACATGTATTGTTATAAAATAAATATACCGCAAGAATCACTAGCCACTTGTTAGGGTTTGCATGGATGCGGTTTGTTGCCTCGTCATAATGGACACCTTCAAGACGAATCAACCAACCAAAGACACGATGATGTTTCCGCATCTTGCGGACTTGCCTCCCACAAAAGTTGAAATCAAATGATTTCTTGCACATCTTATTCACGACATACTGGGCGGTACTGATAGCATCAGAATTATCACCATGAGAGACAATGTTTCCAAGTTGAGCTTGGTTAAATAGAACCTCTGCAAAGAGGGAATCAACCTTTGCATCCCAGTTTAATGAGTACAAGAAGTCCTCTTGCCTAAGATGGGAATGAGGAATACTCATAATTATTTGTATCTACCGTGTTAAAATAATGGAGCGAGGTTATGTTTATATAAAGGTAAAATTATAAATGCATGCACCAACTTTGTTACATCTTTGCATGGGATTTATGATATCAAATTTGAATATTGTTTTGTAAGTTGCAAGTGGCTAAAGCATGAATAACAATTATATAACTCAAGACCGACAATTGTGATAAGTCATTCACTGACATTTTTGTTGTGTTGTGCAAGATTTTGTATCACGTGGGTCATAAAGTGTTAGATTCTCCATAATGGAGGAAGTTGGCGTGACAAATTCTGCATCTTGATATGAAATGTCATGGCAGTAGAAATATAATAGCCTTGTTCAATTGACAATAAAAGGAAAAAAAATCTGATTTCGTACGAACATGTCCCACATTTTTGTATGCTAGTGGCTAAATTGAGAGTACACACCGTGTAGTCATTCACATAGCATTAATAAAGTCTGAATTCATACATAATAAGGCACACTATATAGTATTTATATTGTTTGAATTCATATATAAGAAGTAATTTTTTTTATAGCTGGCTAACGTAGCATTTAATTTCAATATATTACTCCACTCGTCCCATAATAACGTGCATGTTTACTGTGTTTTCATGTGTTTTTGAGCTTTTAAATTTTTATTAGTATTTGAAATGAGAAAGTAATTTTTAAAAATACATATAATAGATGAGAGGTAGATATATAATAACCCTGCCTTAAAAATAACTTTATCATTTGAAATACTAATAAACAATTACTTCACTACCATATCGATAATCATGGTGGCGTGCACGTTATCTTGGGACGGTGGTAATATATTCTAGAATTATATCTTTTAGGTGCGTGTAAGTTGAACCCCGTTTGATGAATGAGACAGTCACATATTACTATTATGGTTAATTATACTATGTGAACATTGCATTGACCAAGAAGTCATAGATGTTTTTTAATTGAAGTAAAAAAAATCTAAATTTACCTTCCATCTTGGCCTATAAATGAATGTGCAGAGAACGTGTACAAAATCAAATTTTAATTCCACCTATTCTTCTCCATTGTTTCGTCAAGAAACTATAATGACCAACCCCGTCACAGTTTACCAAGATCGTTATTTTTATCGTAAACCATGGTCCAAACAACTAACTATCTATCTTGTTGATTATCTTGTAGATTTGAGAATCAACGAGAATTGGAACCCGAGTATTTATGTGGCAAATTGCATTCAAGTTGCTGCTGCAACAGAGCGACTGAATGGGGTCTTCAACAAAGAATTCTCACTGGAACAGGTTCATCATCGTGTTCGGGTTCTCAGAGAACGTTATCGTTCCTTTAAACGTGTAATACAGTATCCGGGTGTTAATTGGGATGATGTGAACAACATTGTAAATGCATCCCCTGCTACATGGGAACTCCTTAAACAAGTAAGTTTTTGGACAAATATCCGGGTGTTTATTTGAGTTGTTTTCATGTAAATTTGGTTCTATAAATAGTATGTATCTCTCACAATAAATTTGGTTCTATAAAGGATCCTATGGTTAAGGTTTATATACACCAACGAGATCCGTTGTACGATGAGCTTAAATTGTTATTTTGTTTCCCACCTCCAATTGAACGTGTTGTTCCATGAAGATTATGACTATCTCACCAACTACGTGTCCTAGAAAAAGTTAATTTCGGCGAATTCATGAACACATTTATTTTCCCTACTACTATGTGTATTATTGTGTTTATTTCTATAAACATGGATCACATCTAATATGTAACTTCTTCATAATTTAGAGGCAAAATTGAAGGAGACTTGCATTATCTCCTTATGTTTCCCTGATGTTATATATTTGGGCTACAAAAATCATGAACATTGCACTTTTCTCCATATAAATAATTGACAAACATAAGTTCTACCAAATCATATCATAAATTTAAAATACAATGTAACAAGGACTCAAAATAAACCATAAGGCCAATAGTGAATTTTGACAAACAAAACGCATTGAACATAAGTTATATTAATACATATTCATCAGTTCATAGGTTTCAAAATTAACTGAAATGATAAACCTAAGATAATTTTTGAAGACATAACATACATGTTATAAATGCATTCATATTATAATTCCTAATGCCAATAATGCTACAGCTAGAAACATTGTGATCATGGCATCTACTGACCACAAGTTTGAATTCATACCAGATTTACGTTGATCCAACGAAGAGTAGTTTGATGGGTGTTGATATTGGGGTTATACGTGAAAGTATGCTTTTACTTTGTATAACCTATGTATTAAACATTTATTTACTGAAATAAATTGTTTATCACTGTTGCTTTAAATATGATTGAATGTTATATATATTTATTGCAAACCGTTCAGTAAGCAAGCGTTACATTGTAGTTAACGTGGTGATACCAGATCACATAAGATTACATTAACAGTTCATTGTATACGAGTGCGTGTTTCACAACTTAGATAGATCCGAACAATCTATTGGTAGAAGTTGATGTGTAAGACTCAGATTGACTTGTCTTGACCAAGAGATTACACTAGTGCATTCGATGTGCTGAAGCGGACCTACAGAGAGGATAAACTCATTCACACTGACTTAAGGGATGAAGAGTTAGACCTTAGTGGTTGTTGATTTCTTAATCTCTGTCACTTAATAAGGACTGTGTGCGATTAATAGTTATTGCTTTGACTTATAAATGGGAAGAGAATCATTACGACTTCGATACCCTATATCTTGGGCAATAATATTAATTGCACGGCGACTAAGCTAAATTAATACAGAGAATCGGTGCTTGCAAAAGTTTTGCTTGATTGGTCCCTTGGTGGGTCTTTAACCTTTATCATACCAAATATTGCAAGTGGAATTAATTTTTCCCAGATGGATAATAAAGTTGACCGTCTTACTAAATGATGATAAAGATATTAATTAATATAAAGTTTTTCAAAGGGCTTAATTAATTAATGGACTAAATAATCTTAAACATGGGAAATAATAACCGGAGCCATATTACCGTAATATGGATTAAGATTGATAAAGGCAATATTAATTATATAGTGGTATTAATTAATATTAATGGGTCAATTATATTGTGGCTCAATATTGAATTCGTAGTTCCATTGGAAGGTCCATCTTAATTCTCCTAAAGGCCCCTCAAGTAGCCCAAATTATAGTCCAATAAATAAAAGATGCTTAAAATAAAATAAATTATTGTTGCAATATTTCCTCTATTTTTTTCGAAAATTATTAAAGAAAAGAGGGAGAAGAATTTTCTTGAAAAGATTTTATGGAAAGGAGATAATGTATTCTTGGAATACAAGATTATCCCATAAATTCAAGAAATCTCCCACTTGGCTTCTTTAATTGTTTTTTTTCTCGAAAATAATGTATAACAAAGGGAAGAAAGATTTTCTTGGAAAGATTTTATGGAAAAAATGATATGTATTCTTGGAATACAAGAATATCTCATAAATCCAAGAAAGATCCAATCTTGAAATCTTGCTTCTTGTTTTTCGAAAATTAGGATTAAATAGGGTGTGAGATTTTTGTGGAAAAATACACATGGAAAGAATAATATATTGGATATATTCAAGATTTCTTGGAGATCAAGAAAAGATCTTTCCTAACCCTATTTGGACTCCAAAATTTCGAACCCCCCCTCTTATATACAGGGGATGAATTTTTCATCTCCAACTAGTATTCCATGCGTTGGAAATATTAGAAATCCACAAAGGTGGTGCAACAGTATTTTATTTTCCTTGTTTTATAAATCGTTCATCGGAGAACCTTCCACCGGGGTTATTGGACGAGGACTTAGGAATACTTGAGAAGGACTTTTGGTGGGTATCCAGATACTTGATCTTGTCTGTCTCAGATAGTCTCTCCAACGAGTACGTTTACGTAAACTCCTAGAAATTCCGCATGCTAGGATCTTTTACGTTAAATATTATTTGCATGTTGTTGTTGGATTAATTATTATTTGAATTCGCTTAGGTAAATTCATGCTAGTAATAATTGTTAATTTAAATTTGTGTTTATGAGGTCATCCCGATAGATCCTGACATATGTTATCCCAACAGTTGACACATATTGTCATCTTGATCATCAACACGAGAATTGGTTGTTGAAGTTGTTGAACCAAAATAGTCGAAATTCATGGTGGGAGTTGTTTGAGTAAGGTTGGGGATAGTTGACGAGTTCTTCATGCTATTTAATTCATCACACCATATAAAACTTTGCTTGTGCTTCGAATACCTCGGGCATCTAAAATAGTAATGTCTGGGGTTGTTTGAACCGAGACCTGCACAGAGGAATAACATCTTGCCTTGGCCGCATGTGCAATCCGGAGTTGTTGAATTGCATTGAAATTTTGTCATTCACCTAAATTGTAGAAATATAAAATACTAAAGTCATGACAACATTAGATGAATTCCAAATCGTAACTAATGAATGGCATCAATATTCATAAGTTCTGGAGGTAAAAATTTGCTTTTTGTTGGTTAAGTAAATTAAATAATGGTAAAAATGAAAGGTGCCACAAGTAGTGTTTCGGCTATATAGATAACAGGTTTGCAATTTAATTTTTCTCCATTTGGGTAATATTACTAACACCACCGATCTTATTAAATTATATTTATATCGTTGTGATGATTCCATAATCCCCTAATCAATTAATCAACTTCAAACCCTAGATTATTTTACCAAAGAATCACTAGTTTCAAGTCGATTGTAAATTTTTTTTACACACAAACATAAATTACATACTGTCGTTTCGTTTACCAATTTTGCATAGGCGCCGAGATTGTATGGAATCGGTTTGATACAGTATACAAGGGATTGATCCAAAAAAATAAAATACGAAGAAATTAATAATTGTGTTCCTTATAAAATCCAGAGGAATACCAGATTTTATCTTGATTCTGGTTTGTTACGAGTTCAACTTATAACAAACATAAACTTACCTAAAGCCTGGGTGAGAAAGAGAGCGGTTTGAGTGTGATTGAAATCGTCGTGTTTGGTGGCTTACGGAGAAAGTTGTCGAATAAAAACTAGAATGCAAACCCAAAAGAGATGTACTACCAAATGTGTTTTTATACCAGGTGAGAATCATTTCTTCAATGGGCCAATAAAATTACGGGCTTTTGCTACAATTGTTAAATAATCCCAATCTATATAAGTAATTAAATTTAATTAAGCGTTTAAAATTAAAATACAAAATGCGTTATATTTTACAGGTTTGATGTTGTACTGTATTATGGAAACAAGACATCAATGTAGATCATTATAATAGGACATCAAACATATATGATGCAGTGGGGAACTTATATTAGAAACATATTGGAATATAAACGTAAACATAATATGGCCTCGTCATAATTTGCAGAACCTGAACATAGCTAATACAATAAATTCCCTGTATTTGTCAATAGTATACAAATCATGATAATCAACAAATGATAAATACATAACATGCCATTTCATATATACAAAACCAAAACAGTTCCAAAAAACATACACTTGTTCAAGGTTTAAATACAAAGTACAAAGCCCCAACTTCAAACAACCAACAAGTTTTAAGTTCAAATACCAAATTCAACACACACCAAGTTCAAAATACCAACAAGTTTTATTTACAGGCAAAAGAAATTCTTCGAACTAAGTCGTCCACCAGATCATAAAGTGCCACATCCAACGCACTAATCAGGTTGATAGTAACATTTGAAGACATCATCTTCATCCGATATTTTAATACCTTTTGTGTTGGTCCCGGTGCAAACGAGTCTTACACGTGTATGGGGGGGGAATACACGTGTTCAGTGTTTTTAAAACTTTTTTTTATCGAGGTCACTTTTGGGTCGATAATCCTCAAGATTAGGTTCGAGAAGCACAAATCGCCTCCGAGTCAAAGTCTATCGAGACAAAGGATCCCGAAGCCGCTTTAAAACCTCGATAATCCCAACCGAGTCCTCGAGTAAGTCAGAGATCCCGAGTTGCTTGGATCGATAACTAACTTATCAACCCTCGTAAGAGTACGCTCTGGTTTGGTAACTATCTCGTTCTAGCTACTCACAAAGAATGGTTCGCCCTTAGTTTATACTGCTTTTAAGCTTTGCGAAAAAACCTTCCCTTTATGAAATAATGATTAGGTTGTGATTCACTTATGCAACTTCAAAGGATTGATTCCAACCAATATCGAAAAAAAGTATGCTTTCAAAATCAAGTCAATGCAATGATAAGCAATGTATAAGGAAAGCAATAAAGAACACAAAGAATTATAGTGGTTCGGTAGACTCAAGCTCCTACGCCCACTCTCTCCCACTCTTCGTAGAAATTCACTATCAACTTATGAGCTTTACTCGACTACCTCAGTAGTTTACTTACTCAACTCGCCCCGAAGTTTTCTCGACTACTCCACGAGTTTACTTACTCAACCCGACCTTGAGCTTTCACTACCTCCGTAGTTTACTTACTCAATCACACACAAGCTTTCGACTACCCCTCAGAGCTTACTAACTTCTCCTCTAGAGTTTTCTCGACTACTCCGCGTGGTTTACTAACTCTTTACAACACTTCTCACCAACAAACACACTCCAACTACCTTCACAAGGGTTTGGGGGTTTCTTGGTTGGTTTCAACTAGGATGAGATATCCTTTACAATGAAGCACAATGCAAAGGGTTTAGGATATCTCGACTAAGCTTTGATAATTCTTATCAAAGCTAGGCTTAGTATAGTGAGCTCTTTCAATATTGAAGCACTTGGGAAATTCTAAGTTTTTTCGAGTGCTTTTTAACTTTTACAAGAATAGGCTTGAGCTCTTAAGTTATGATATAAATTTCCGTAACCTTACAATGTAGAGGGTCACCAAGATTTATAGGCATACACCAAGGTCACTCTTGAAAACTATCCGTTGGAGAGACAACTTCGTGAGTTCCCTCTTGTGGTGTGTGAAACGACTATATTTAGGGTTTGAAACTCCCTAACACTTTCTAGGCAATAGCCTTCCATGTAGCCGGTCTTTCACTTTTAGATCTGGAACTTTTGTACATCCGACATCTTTTTCGAGACCACAATCACAAGGTCAAGATGGTACGTTGTTGTCTTTCTTTTTTTAACTTTTTTGTCTCCAGCTTAAAGGTAGACACCTTCAACGACTCTTTTTTGGTTACAAACTCGAGTTTGATATAACCTTAACAACACTTCTGACTTAGTTCCTTTTGTCTGCATTTGAATGTCTTGGCAGATATCTAAATTTCTAAGGAATCGCGATCTTCTCTTCAGATAGATATATTCAAAGGCATCGAACATTCAGTTCATATCGAGCATTCAAGACCTCAACGATTCTTCAAGAATTATTGTGCCTTCAAAGATTCTTGATCTTTAGTTTCAGCCTTCGCCTTTGTTCTTCGTGAGTCTTCTCGAGTCTTCGTGGTCTTCTCAATCTTTGTAGTTTATAATGACCGATGTGTTTGAGTCTTCTCATTGAAGTCTTCGCTTACTCAAGATCCTCATGAGTCTTCATAATTATCTCGAACTATATCTCGCCGACTATAAATTCTCGCAGATAACATCCTGAATATTCTAAAAACCAATCCCGACTCAACTTATCAAGATCATTCTGAACATGTGTAGGTCCCGAACGGGTTTAGTGAGGGCAGAAGTCTAGAGGGGAGGGGTGAATAGACTTCTGAAAAACATTTCGTGCAGATCGTGTGAACTATCGCTTTAACTGATGTGTGCGAAGCTTAAGTTTTACCCGTGAAAAACCGCTTTTGATAAATCGATTCCAAGGTTAATCTTTTAATCACTTGATCAAGTGTCATATGATCGATCGTAAGCTTGGTGCTATGATCTCAACTTGAATATGTATGCTGCTTTTAAAGGTTGTGTGCGATTATGTGAATAAAGCTAATCAAAGCAAAGAGAAGGGCACACAAGATTTATAGTGGTTCGACAAACCAAATTCCCCACGCCCACTCTTCCCTATCAAAAGGGGCACCGACTTAACCAATCGGACTTTGTTTTTATGTGTAAGTCCAACACAAGACAATCGACTAGATGTTTAAAGAGTTCACACTCAACCGATCCCGTAAATCGTAACTAGAAACCCTAGTCTGAATTCTTGCTAAACAACTTAACCTAACTTGGGGGTTTGGGTAAGATTGTTGAGGTTCCAACTATGAAATCTTTTCACATGATAAGTAGCCTAAATCACCTAGATGAAAAGATTTCTATGCTAAGAACTTATGGGATGAACACTTAATAAAAAATATTCTTCTTGATCGTGTTCTTTGTGCGAAATCAAATTAGCTTGAGCTTTTGATTGTTCAAATAAGTTTCGTTTGTTATTTCCGTGTTTCACTCTAAAGTGTAATCCCATATATATAGACCTTGAAATCAAAGAGCCGCTTGGAGAGCAATTTGAACTTTCAGCTATATTTGGTAGACTTGCAGTTTGATGTGACTAGCTTCAGAACGGCATGGCCGAAAAGCGTGAATTTGTACTTTGTAGTAGCCGCATAGAGAGGTAAAATCAAATCCCGCAATTGCGGTCCGATCATACGCGGTCTTGTTCTTATCGATAGCATACTTACTTTTTTTTGGTCGTTCTTCCAACTAAGCTTGACATTCTTCTTGTTCGTGATCATAGACGATGATTAGGTGAAACATCGATTTCACCGTGAGTCAATTCGATCACCGAATCGATCACCACCCGATAGAGTCTTCGATGCCTACCGACTTAGCTTCAACTAGCGACCTTACCGATGTAGGTCTTCCGGTCCGATCATCCGAAGTCATCCGATCTTCGAGTATCCCGAGTTTGAGCTTCATGACTTCAAATTGAGATATCCGACCGATCGATCAATCGATCTTCGCTCTTTTCTAAAGATTCCTACCGCTTTGATATCGCCTTGTTCTTTGAGTCTTCAGATTCGACCTATACATATTGAGTTCCCCTCAATATGTGACCTATCTATTACATCGCTTGTTCTATACAAAGAATTATCAACTGGGTCTCCTATGCAGTAATATAAACATCACCGCCTAACAAATCCGACCGTCCTATTACATGTGTTGTTGAACTTTCATCAAAACTATAAATATCCCAACAATTTCCCCCTTTTGATGAAAACCAAAACACTTAGAGAAACCAAAACAAATTGATAAGAAATAGAATGCTTAAGAGCATGTAATCGTAAGACAATGAGACTTTGTCTTAGATCGTAAAAAAAATAAACTTTTTCATTAAAGAATGATGATTACATGTTACATCGTAAAAGTTTGAAAATAAGCGCAGCTTGATCCTGAGTAGTCTTCTGATTCTTCACTCTTTGGGCTTGTATCCTTCTGGCATCTCTCTTTGATCTTGAGGAACGTTGAAAATCTGATAAAGTTTCCATTTGACATCATCAGTTTGCTGAGGATCAGTTATTTGCGTTCGCTTCAGATGTCAAAGTAGAATCTTTGAAATGCCAAATCGTTAAATGAGCCATCCGCCTTCTTCGAGTACACCAGATGATCATACTCTTGGCGAAGTTATTTTTACATTGATCACCTTTGGCCTCATTCTCCGTGATACTTCGTAAAATCCGGTATTTATTTTCTAACCAAATTGAGGAATTCTTCATCGAGATTCTTCTTGGGGACAAGATTAAGAACAAAGGCATCCAGAAGCCATTCACTTCTGATCTTGTTCCATTCCTCAAATTTCTTAGCATGCGCAGCTGTTTTTGGGATGATCTCATCAACTCTTGCCGGGCAAATTTTAGGTTCCGCACGGATTTTCCAAAATTTCTTCCTTTCTTCATTCTCAAATTGAATTTCTTCTTCGATTTTTCGCCTCATTTTTTTTTTCGCCTTCTTCTTTCTTCTTGGCATTTTCGGCTTCTTCGCTATATCGCGCTTTGACATCTTTTTCACCAAGATTTTGTCCGGTTCAGATCCGGGTCGGGTCGTTTTTCTCCGAAGTTTGTGATGTCCTTCATCATTGGTTTCTCACTGTTCTTCCCCCTTTTTGGTTTGATCAAAAAGAGTAGTGAGGTGGGAGGTCGAGAACCAAAGTTGATCGCGATCGCTTTGTTGAGATCTCGCAAATGATATGCCTTGAGTTTGAGCAAGCTTAGATTTTGAATCGTTGATATCACCCGGCCTCGACAGATTCCATAGCAAAGAGAGAGTGTTGTGATCAAATTTGTCAAGTTTCTTCCACAATTCTAGCTTGTCGCTGAGCATCGTAAAAGAAACTTGTTGTTTATCCACTTGAGTCGGGCTTTGCATCAACGGTCTTTTATCGGGCCGGTCGACGCAAGGGACACAATTTGGGAGAACCGATCTTTGATTGCCCCAATGTGGGAAATGGTTGTTTCCTTTGATCTTTTATTTCGTTGATGGCAATTCGCCTTTGATCGCCTATCACCCCCTCAACTTCTTCTTCAGAGAGATTTTTGAGACAAGATCCGATCTCCTCAAGTTGATCAAGAAGGACGCAGATGTTGGAACGTTAGTTGTCACTTGATCCGTTCGCTTGTTTGTGCCTCCCAAGGTTGGTCATGAACCGCAAAGCACTCCCCCACTATCATCGGCAGCAGCCTCAGATCCTTCATGGTGGCATCCGCCAGAGCTTGTCGTCAGCCTCCGCCTCATCCTATTCCGCAAACCCTAGCTTCCTGGGATCGAGCTTTAACAGATTTTTGCTATCACCACCGGTGATCCCACTTTTGCAGATTTCATGTCGAAATCGGGTCCGCAAACTCATCCGCACCGCCCATCCGCTCTATAATTATTATGAAGTCCGAGAAGTTTTTAATCAAGATCTCTCCAGTGAGGATCTCCAAAACTTCCTCTTATGACAAAGTTGGGCTTACTCAGTTCCGGATACAACCCATCAATCTCTTTTCGATTCGCATTCGACCAATTTCCCCATATGATCTTTTGTTGATCCGACTCGTGGATTGTCGGGCCCGCATTCAATTTGATGAGGTATAGAAGGTTCTGGTTGTGCTTGAGTTGGCGGAAGTCATGATTGGTTCGACCAGCAGAGGTTCTCACCAGGAAGTGGTGCTTTCTTCGCTTCCACAACAGTAAGTTTTTCGTTCGCGAACCGATGCGCTTCGTGTTCATGGGCAGTGGAAGGATAGGGAGACACATGCCCAGCAATGTTATTCCGAAAGGGTGAATCACCTTGGAGCTTGAGGAGAAGGAGATTGATCGGCTTGTGCTTCTTCCTCGAGTGATCCGGCGAAGCTCAAATTGAGAAGAGCCCGGGTGATGATGTTTCACCCGATTTTTGTGGTGCAACAGACTGCTCAAGCGCCCTTTTCATCATCCGACCATCTTCTAACATCGAGTCATGGGAGCTTGCTTCGCCTTCTTCGCCTCTTCTCCCGGCCTTTACCAATTTTTTTTTCTTCTTGGGGCATCCGTGGGCCTTCTTCGGGTCCTTCACCAGCTTTGAGCCGATTCACCAAGATTCCGTGCGTAAGTGCGTTTGAGTTTTCCTTTTTTCTTTTTGACTTTGGGGGTTCACCAAGATATCATCGCCCGCGGGCCCAAAAATGATCAAGGATCGTGGAGAAAGCCTTTATAGGACTTCACCCATTCTGCTCCCATTTGGCCTTTCGCAATTTATCTTGGAGGATAACCGCAACCTTGTTGAGATTGTCGATCTTCTTCTTCGTATATACCGCTTCCACTCATCTACTCCAAATTTGTCATGTTCCCGAGCGTAATGGCCTTCAGAACCCGTACAATTGATGTTCTTCGCTTATCAATTATCGCAAAATTATGCTTGCATACTTTGACCGATGTAATAAAGATCTGGGCTGAATGCAATACCCATTATTGTTTTTGACAATATGTCAAACAACAATCGGTATTTTCTTCTGAGCATCGGGCCCGACAAAACCCGGCGTATGATGTTTGTCACCTCTCAAGAGCTTTTTTTCTCAAATTTCATCTTCGGTCTCCCTCAGAATGGGCAAAGCGAGATCCGCCCTTTTGGGAAGGCCGAACAGACGGGTTATGTCCGTGATTCGCCACCGATTTTTCACCAGGATCGCCGAAAAGTAGTTCTTCTCCTCGAGCATCCAGATTCACTCTTAAATTCCTTAGGAATTTAGTGTTTCATATCGCATCACCGATTGCAAAGTGAGTAACGCAAAAATTTCTCAAGGCTCGCTTAAGAATTTGCTCGACCTCCATGGATTCCGGATCCCGAAAGTGATATTGAACTGCATTTAACTTATCATCCACGATCCTTTTTGCCGGCCCGCATAGTTGCACATAATTTTGCCCATACCGCGAGTGATCATTCACAATCTACGATAAGATAGATTCGTTAGAGAGTTGTGCATTAATACAAAGAATATCACACAAAAGCGAAACTAAGAAGCAATAAAGCATAACACAAGAGAAACATTTAAGATCAATGGATTTACAAAGATGCATCAAATAAACATATATTACCGATTCTCGCTTTTTCAAAAGATGATTTTGAAACTTAGGAAAACACTTTGAATCGAGAGAAGTAACTGAGTTTTCAGAGAATAGATCGCAAGTTTGTGAAATGGAAAACTCGGGTCTGCTTTTTGATGAACTTTATAAAGACGAGGAGGGAAGAAGAAGACACGATTTTGAAGATCAACCGCTTGAAAAGATTAAACGCCCCAGATTAAGCTTTTGATCGTAGGGTCGAAAAGGCACGCATTTAAAAACTTTTTGATTTAAAAGCACGCTTAATAGCAAGCTAATACATGTACCCCACGTCCGCATTAAATGATTTGCAGAGAATACGCCACACGGATAATGGGTACAAGAAGGCAAATAATATCCGATAAGATCCGATAAATAAGCAAAGAACAAGAGAAAAGAAAAAGCGATCCGGTTGATCGATATTGTAATCACCAATACTACTTGTCCATGTTGATTTCACTTGTTGATCTTAGTATTCCGCCTAAGCCTTAAAATTTCCCAACCGATCCTTTTAACCGATCTTCTTCACTTGATCCGATTTGTTGAGGTTTTCAAGCTCAACTGATCTTCCTTGAATACGCCTCGATTTCTTCGATTCTTCCTTTATCAGCTTGAAGTTCCCTTCAACCGATATTTTTATTTTTCCCATAGACCGATGCATCCGATTTTTGTGGTTTTAAGCTCACCGATCTTCCTCATCCGATCACCTTTGAATGTATAAGATTTTGATCGACCTAACTGATTCTTCTCTCGATCAAGTCAATTCTTGAATAAGTGTTACCGCCAAAACTTAGTCTAGAATAGTAGTCTCTATTCCCTAAGTTGGCGCGATTTGACATGCGAATTATCGCCCTCAATCTTTCGATATGTCAATCCGCCAGAATTTATCCAATTATCAACAAGTGATTCCTACATCGTCATTCTTTTGGTGCAAATTTCTAAAAGGTTTTGAAAACTTGAATTTGCATTTGCACCCTTGCTTGGCCTCTATAAATTGGACCAATTGTTTTACACAACATAACCCATTCACCATACTTATTTTCTTTGTAAAATCATGTATCCCGTGAACCCTTATTTCCTAAAAAATTCCTAAGAAATATCTTTTACCCCTTTTTTCAATGATTTCAAATTTTCTCAAATCAACCTTTTTATGTCCCTTATTGTCGCTTTTTTCGTTATCCAAAGATTTCACATACGATTGTTGCAAAGCTTCTACCACCATGGGAGGCGGGCTCATTGCAGAACCGAGAAGACACTTCTCCTAACCGTATGCACCTTGTGTGTCTATCGTTATGACGAACTACCATCAACATACTTAGTCTCGAAAATGAACGTGAGTTTGATATATGCGATCTTGATCACCAACAACCGATCTTCGATATCACCTCACCATTTAATGTAATGGAGAGCCCAATCGACTTTTTCTTAGGGCTCCCGGCTTAAAAATCCTATCAAGGTCATTGCCGCCCCATTTTTCGATCTTCAAGGATGGCGCCTTTGATATATTCTTTTTCTTTAAAGCCTCTCTCACCCTTTGTTAAGTGGGGGAAAAATGAGAGCATCGATTTAAAATCTCTCTCTCCCCGCCCCACTTGGGTTAGGATGAGGGTTTAGGGTTATAGATTTAGGGTTTAGGTTTAGGTTTTTGGTTATCACTTATGTAATGACCTCCCCAGTCCTTTGTTCTTGTATCTTGTAATGTAACCCGACCTTCGGTCTTTATCAATGAAAAGTTCTATTATTCCATTGTTGTGTAAAATTCTCAGATCTTTATGCGATTTTAAGCTTTAATCTTGTGAATATCACTTGTAAATCTTGCTTGTTTGAATATCGCCTAATCGACTCATAAAGATGTAAAATAACCCAACCGATTTAATCGATATTCCTTTTAAAATGAGCATTTCCTTTAATCTGATAAACCTTAAACCGACGCCTTTAACCCGATAATCCTCAGAGATCCGACGATTTCACATCGGCCTCGATCGATCTTTCCGATCAGCTTGAGATACCAAACTCAACTCGATTTCTTTCAACCTCGTTAGTCTCTTAACCACCGGTTCTTCGAGATCATTCCACAAACATTTTAGGTACATTTTCTCCAAGATCCGTAAGTCCTAGCTCATTGCATAATTCTCCTAATCGATCTCAAATAGTGGCTTGGTTAGAATATCGCTTTTCAGATATCAAGATGAATCTTTTCCATTCTCGATATTCTTCTTTTCAACATGATCTCTTATAAAATGGTGTCCCGACATCCACATGCTTGCATCTTGTGTGTAGAACGGATTCTCGAAAGTGATTGCAATAAAGACTATTATCGCCACGTAAAATAGGTACATTGTTAGCTTCAATGTTATAATCCTCACCGCCGACTAAGCCAGAAAGCAGCTTGGGAACAACAAAAATTTTCCTCGCAGCCCATATATTCTCGCTTCAAGAGTAGATGTCGCAATCGATGTCCGCTTTTTTTGAAAACCACGAGATCGGGCTTTTTACTTCCTAAGAACCGACATGTTCCCGAGGTGGATTTTCTCATCAATCTTGCAACCTCCATAATCGTAATCGTAATACCCACTAAGTTTAGATTATCATCCGATGGGTAAAATAAACCAAGATTTACCGTCCCTTCAGATACTTAAGAATCCGCTTAGTCGCTTTCTAGGTGGCTTATCATCGATTTGCCTCGAATCCGCACATACACCTATCATGAAGGTTATATCCGGTCTCACGGGCAAATGTATAGTAGAGATCCAATGAGAGCCCTATATTCCTTCCGATTTGTTTTCGACCATCCTCATCCGGATCCATCTTGAATCCACCATCATAGGAATTTTGGCTTCCTTACAATTTTGAACTCCAAACTTAGCCAATAAATTCCTAGTGTACTTTGCTTGGCGATGAATATTCCTTCAGACTTTGCTTCACTTGAAGACCCGTAAAGTAATTCATCCGACCCATCATGGACATCTCGAACTTCCTTGCATCGGCTTTTTTTTCAATCTTTCACATAGACTCTTGTTAGAGATCCAAGATGATGTCGCCCACGAGATCCGAACCATCGTAATATCTTTTCCATCTTCTATTCTCAATAAGGTTCTCGTCCATCGCCTTTAGTGAACCCACTATTGATCAAGAACCGAGAGAGTGTATCATACCAAGCTCGAGGAGCTTGTTTCAGCCATAGAGAGCTTTTCTTAAATCGGTACACTTGGTTGCCCTTTTCAAAGCCCGGAGGTTGTTCGACATAAACTTCCTCTCGCTAGTACCCCGCTTAAGAAAGCACTCTTTACGCCCATCCGATACACAAATGAACCCTCTGTGGAAGATATGCCGTAAATAATTAATGGCTTTAGCGAGCGATCGTGCAAAGGTCTCATCATAATCAATTCCTTCCGATTGTGAATACCCCTTAGCAACAAGTCTTGCCTTATTTCCGTGATGACGTTTTTCTCATCTCTTGTTCTTGAATACCCACTTCGCGCCAATAACGCCTTGATGACTTGGTCTGCCTACCGCCTTCCCAAACTTGATTTCGCCGAATCGCTCCAAATTTTTCCCGCATGGCTAGAATCCAAATTTTTAAGCCTTTGTAGAGCTTCCTCTATTGTTGTTGGTTCCTTCATAGACATGATAACAAAGAATACATGGCACTTTCACCAATCTGATATCTAGTTTTAACTTTATCGATGGGTCTCCGATTATCGATCACTGATGACCGGGTTATCCGTGTCCTTCGCTCGATTTGCGCTTTTGGGAGAACATCGTCCGCTTCGATAAAATTTCATTACTAGCGATTGGGAGTGGTGCAGAGTTATGATCCACTTGATAAGAACAAGTCTCACCGATGTTGGACTCATCATGTGTCGATGTCCGCTCGTGGGAACTTCAGATGTTCCCCCGAACCGGATGGTTCGGGGCTGATACCGCCTCACCAGACGCCTTCTTCATCGACAGCTTTTTCGCATTCTTTAGATCTCGAATGATCCGTGAATCACCAGATCCGAATGTATATTGTTACAGCTTTCGATTCTTTTTCCTTGATCGTTAAATCGATCCATTTTCCAACATCGTGTTCTTGTTGATCGTGTACATCTTGTTCTCATGCAGATTTCTCTTGATCGTAAGATGCTTCATCAAAGACTACATGGGGTGTTTCTTCCACAAGTAGGGTTCGCTCACAGAGACCCCGAAAGCCTTTGCTAGATGAGGAATATCCTAGAAATATACCCTCATCCGACTTGGCCTCAAAAGTCTTCAACCCGACTTTTCCCATTGTTGTGTATGAAAACACTTACACCCAAAAAACATGGAAGTAAGAGACACGAGGTTTTCTCGTCTTTCCACAGCTCATAGGTGTTTTTGTAGTGAGCCTTAGTCAAGACATCCGCTCGAGTATGGCATGCGGTGTTGATTGCTTCGCGCCTAAAACGGCTTGGTATCGCATGTTCACCTAACATTGTGCGAAAGCAAATTTTTTTGAGAGTTCTGCTCTCCGCTCACCTACTCCATTTTGTTGAGGCGCCCTCGCAAATTGATGTTTCATGTCAGATAATAAACTTAGAGCAAAAATCAAGAATAAAAAGAGTTCAAAAATTTCAGACTTTATCTCGATCCGATTTTTACTACACCGACACCCTTCTCATTTTGTAATCGCTTTTAGCAATTTCTGTATCTTCGTAGTCGCCTCATTCTTCTTGTGTAAGAATATAACCCATGTAAACTTGGAATAATCATCCACGATTACTAGAGTATATTTAAGTCCGCTGAGACCGACCGTGTAATCGGGTCCGAATAGATCCATATGAAGCAAATGCAAGATTTCACGATGCCGGTCCCGAATTCCCTTGAATGAAGCTTTGACTTGCTTTTCCTTTCCGACATGCAAGACATGTCCGATCCTTTGAAAATACTTCATTCTAAGTCCTTCTACTAGAGACATCCTTGTTATTTTGTTAAGAGTTTTAAAGTTCGGATGGCTCATTCTTTTGTGCCAGAGCCAACCGCTACTTTTTGGAACTCTTGACAATTAGGCATGCATTTCTTGGGCAACTGCTCCAATCACCGTAGATCGTCCCTTTCCTTGAACCAGCTTAGCAAAATCTGCTGAGTGGCTCGATTCTTGATAGTGCATTGATCACGAGAACTCAACACCGAATCCGCTTGTCGCAGAATTGTGAAACCGATAATAAGGTTGTGCTTTAGACCTTCGACATACGAGACTCCAAAGCATTTGTACATCATCATTCTCTAAGGTTCCAACCCTTTTGGTATAACCAAAGTTATCATCACCGAAGAGTACACGCTGGCCTTTCGTTCTATGTAAGAGCCGAGGAGATGTTTGCTTCCAAATATGTGCCTTGAGCATCCACTATCGATGTACCGTGATAGTTGCTTGCACACCTCCTTTTGTTGGCCGCACTCCACGCCAACCTCGCAAATCGATCAGTTTTTAGGTACCCCTTTGATCGGGTCCCGAGGGGTTAGGATTAGTTTTGGGAATCCATACAAACAGAGCACTTCTATTGTGATCGCTTAGATCGTAGGCCCCGATTTGTCTCCCATACCGCCAACATAATCATACATCTCTTTATATGCTTTCGCTTTTGTATGATTATTAGTGTGAACCTTGATGAATTAGAAGATTTGGGATTTTCCTTTCTCGCTTGTCTTCTTCTTATCCAAAGGTGGTTCAAAAAGTGCTGTTCTAGATTTCTCGATTATAGGGTAGGTACGATCGCTACCATTAAAAGATTCATATCTTTTAGGCATAGGTGGTTTTTGCAGCTTTACCCCAAGCATGCTTATTAGGCAAAATGACCCTTGATTGGGTCTCGATTGTACTTCCCTTTTACAGTTGTCTTTTTCGATTCCCCGATCCGCTGATTAGGTTGAGGTTTCTTCGTAAGAACCGGTTCTTCGTTGATTTCTACCGATGCTTTTACCAAATTGGGGTCCATTTCGTTCCCCTTCGTTAGGCACCCGCCTTTACCCGCTCAACCGTCCTTTTCCCTTATTAGATACATATTTGGCTTTTGATGTATCTTTGTCGTAAACTCGTCTCAATACATCTTTTTGAGATGAATCACCGGCTTTTTGAGGATGTGGAAGGGTTGTCATAGCCAAGTCCCTTCTTATTAATCGTTGTTCAAAAATAGGCGTTCATGTCTTGAAATCGGTTTTAGATGATTTTGAAAAACCTCCATTTTCTTACGCAGATTATCCTCGATGATTTTAGACTTTCATGCTTTTGGAACAAATTTCATCGAATTTTGCTTGTAGGATTTTGAAGTCATCAACTTGTTGTTTGTTAATCGCAATGATTTTGATTTTGATTCCTCCCGATCGTAAGTTTTAACTTCGAGAATTTTAAATTCCTCGCTTGCTTTTCTCGAAAGGCTTTCACCGATCTAAGTTCGAGGCTTTACATAGATCATTTTCTTTAGCAAGTCGATTATTTCGGTCCTCACTTTATCATTTTCAAATTTCCACTATAAAGATAAGTTGTTCATCGCATTGGAGAGATCCTCAAGCAATTGCTCAGAGTAGAGTCGCAGTCGATCTCCCCAAAGAAAAAGCTAATGATAGCGGTGTAGAAGCTTAACGGCAGTTTTGGAGGTTACCTCGATTGGTCCTCCCCGCCATCAGCAGATCTCATCATCGTCTCAAGAGAATATCGATCTTCATTTTCATAGAAGTCAACAAAGATCACCGGACAAAGTAAGTCTACAGAGGAGTATCCAGAGTCCTCAGAGGGCGATAGAATCGCTAATTCCCGACGACGCAAACCATGGCTCTTTTCCGCTTTTATAACGCTGTTCTCTTCGCTCTCTTTTTCTTCCCTTTCTCAAGGCCGTCCGGGTACCACATTATAGTGACTGCTTCACAGCTTGAAGCACGCCTTTGATCCACCGCTCCTTTCCTTCCGTGTGAATCACTCCGCCCGATGACCCATCGTGATTTCCTTTCTCGATAGTAGTCCGAGCTTCTTCTATCCGATTGGTTATCTCTTCCTTCCTCCGTCTGACTATCTTTTTCCTTTCATCTTCGCGGATCCCTTCGATCATCGATCCGGTTCTTTCCGAGATCTATGGCGATCTCCCATATCTCGCCCCTCGCCATGTTGATAGTCCTTATAGAATCTTCGATACTTACCAAGTTGGACGCTTGATTTCTCAAGCTTTTCAAGGTAAGAGAGCGATCCGCTCGCCGACTCACTATATTCCAAACAGTTCGCTGGCCTTCGTTTCACCAAGCCGTTGTTGCCTTAAAAGCAACCGATTTTGAAGTTGAGGCTTCAAATGGGCACCTCATCTTCATCCGCTTGTCCTCTCAAATCAAATCGAACTCGTGAGCTTTAAGGCTCAAGAACAAGCCGCTGGGCTTCATTTTTGAGATGTCTTGGCAATCCTTGATCACCGCGGACCTTCATATCCCACTTCTTGTGAGAGACCTTAGAATTTTGTAGTTGATATCTTTATCGACATCTCTACCAAGTTCTCGCTTTGTTTATGGACATTGTAATTCTTCCATCGAGTTCGTTGATGGTTTCATGGGCAAAGATCTTTAGTTTCGAACTTCACCAGCTCGGGCTTGTAGACTACCGCCTTTTTATTTGTTCATTTCCTCGCGATATTTTCAAACCGTAGTATCCCACATTGCTTTCGCAGATTTGAGATACTTAATCTTTTCTTTTGGTGACCTTATCCATTGTTTTCATGATAATATGCCGTGCGATAGATTCTAGAGTATGCGCTTCTCTTCTCGCATCCATCAAGGTCGGGCTTTTTCGCATAAGACTTCCCGGCAAAGTCCAGATCTCCTCCGATCGCAGGGTTGTCGTAATAAATGATGATGGGTCCTCTTCGATGACTTCCATCATTCTCCCACCGACGAGCCTAGATGGTCGACATATATATGGCCCAACTGCATACTCATCGATTGAGAACTTCGCAGATCATGATACATACCGAGGTGTTATCCATGCCGAAAGTGATTTTGGAAAATGAATGAGTTTTAAAAATGGTTTTTCAAGATCGGCCTCAATGACCACAAAGATTCTTCCTCAAGAATCGATGATACACAGAGTCAAGGGTCCAGAGAACCAACCGCCTTTGATACCACTTGTAGGTCCCGAACGGGTTTAGTGAGGGCGTAAGTCTAGAGGGGAGGGGAATAGACTTCAAAAACCTTTTCGCAGCAGATCGTGTGAGGGCAGCTAGCCCGATCGAGGCGAGTGAATCATTTAAGCCGATAACCAACTTACCGACGCTCAAGCAGATCGGGCTTCAGAACTATCGCTTTAACCGATGTGTGGAAGCTTAAGTTTTACCCGTGAAAACCAGCTTTTGATAAATCGATTCCAAGGTTAATCTTTTAATCACCGATCAAGTGTCATATGATCGATCGTAAGCTTGGTGCTAGCCGATCTCAACTTGGAATATGTATGCTTTTTAAAGGTTGTGTGCGATTATGTGAACAGCTAATCAAAGCAATAGTGGCACACAAGATTTATAGTGGTTCGACAAACCAAATTCCCCACGCCCACTCTTCCCCTATCAAAAGGGGCACCGACTTAACCAACCGGACTTTGTTTTATGTGTAAGTCCAACACAAGACAATCGACTAGATGTTTAAAGAGTTCACACTCAACCGATCCTGTAAATCGTAACTAGAAACCCTAGTCCGAATCTTGCTAAACAACTTAACCTAACTTGGGGTTTGGGTAAGATTGTTGAGGTTCCAACTATGAAATCTTTTTCACAGATAAGTAGCCTAAATCACCTAGATGAAAAGATTTCTATGCTAAGAACTTATGGGATGAACACTTAATAAAAAATATTCTTCTTGATCGTGTTCTTGTGTGGAAATCAAATTAGCTTGAGCTTCTTGATTGTTCAAATGCTTTTGCTTGTTATTTCCGTGTTTCACTCTAAAGTGTAATCCCATATATATAGACCTTGAAATCAAAGAGCCGCTTGGAGAGCAATTTGAACTTCACGCTATATTTGGTAGACTTGCAGTTTGATGTGACTAGCTTTCAGAACGGCATGGCCGAAAAGCGTGAATTTGTACTTTGTAGCCAAGCATACAGAGAGGTAAAATCAAATCCCAATCATTGTCGGGTCCCGATCATACGGTCTTGTTCTTATTGATAGCATACTTACTTTTCAATGCTGTTCTTCCAACTAAGCTTGACATTCTTCTTGTCCAGATCATAGACGTATGATTAGGTGAAACATCAGATTTCACCGGTGAGCCGACCGATCACCGAATCGATCACCACCCGATAGAGTCTTCGATGCCGGCCGACTTAACTTCAACTAGCGCATCTCGACCGATGTAGGTCTTCCGGGTCCGATCATCCGAAGTCATCCGATCTTCGAGTATCCCGAGTTTGAGCTTCATGACTTCAAATTGAGATATCCGATCGATCGATCGATCCGATCTTCGTTCTTTTCTAGCGCTCCGCCCGCTTGATATCAGCTTTTGTTCTTTGAGTCTTCGATTCGACCTATACATATTGAGTTCCCTCAATATGTGACCTATCTATTACATCGCTTGTTCTATACAGTAATTATCAACTGGTCTCCTATGCAGGTAATATAAACATCAGTCAGCTAACAGGTCTGACTTGTCCTATTACATGTGTTGTTGGAACTTTCATCAAAACTATAAATTTCCCAACAACATGTCATACTCAGGGGTTTTGGGATCTAATCAAAATCATAAATCTTTATTAAAATTCATCTCCCAACAATTTCCCCCTTTTTGATGATGCCAAAACCTATCTTGTTACAAACAAATAACCTATACTCAGGTTTCAGTTTATCCTATTTCAAAATTGGTTGTCTCCTAACAATTTCTTAAATCAGAGAATCTCTCAACAATTTCAGAGTTTCTCAACAGTTTAATCATTCAGCAATTTCTTCAGTAATGAATCTCTTTAACTAGTTCATTACCAAATACTTAAACAATTTCTCCCTTATCAATCATACAATTAGTTCAGAGACATTCATTCAGGCATATCAAAATAAAATACATGTAAATAAGATAATGAGATATTATCTTTTGAGCATAATGATAAATCTTCATTGATGATTGGTATCCTGCTTACATATTACAAATGAGTTTATCAACAAAATCAAAAAGACAAAATATAAAGATTACAAAATCTTCCGAGTCTTCGCCTTGATCTTGATTTTGGCTCTTCATCTTCTTCTCTTCGGGCCATTGCTTCATTCTCAACTTCATCACGGCACCTCCAGTGTCAAACATTCCGAAAAATCTCTTCTTCAAATTTCATTTCTTTCCTTGATGATGTCCTGATCAAGTTTCGTTAAACCCAACCCACCAAAGATATCGAAAGCAATCTCTTGAGTAATGGCCTTCTCATTCACCAAGCCATTATCAAGTTTTGGAGGTGGATAGGAATATGGACCGTGGGGCTACTATTTGTACCTCTCCTTCATCCGCAGTTAATCCAAATCTGTAGATACTTTGATAGAAGATCTTTCCCTCTCCATTCCCCGAGAACATCATAATTGAACCGTATGTCCTCTTGACTTCTTCCCACATATCGCTGAGTTTGATAGGCATCCATTTATCAACGTGGGGCCACTTTAGTGCTTTTGATGTTCCTTTCCTCTTGCTCGCAAACTTCCTGAAATCACTCCTTCGCTTCTGCTCTTCGTCTATCTCCCTTCTGATCACAGACGTTCCTGAGACCGAAGCAGCAACTTTCTTAGCTTGTTCTTCTTAGAGTGTCTTCAGAGCATTTCTCGTGTTGAAGACTTTCTTCCCGAGGTTGAGACTTCGATTCCAATCGTTGTTCGCTTTCTTCATCATCCGTAATCATTTTTCTCCGGATTGGCTTAGAAGCCTTTGCACGTTTGTTTTCAAAGGTTGAACAACGCCCAAGGCTTTCCTCTTCATAGGTAGTTCAAAGAAGAAATGGCTTGTTCCAACCTTTGCTCTAGCACTTTCGGTTCTCTCTTGCAACATCAAGCATAGCTTGCTTAGAAACTCGAGTGTAGATAGGATTTTCTACCCGAGCGAAATTCAACTTCTCAAGAGTCTTCAGACTTCTTTAAAGGCTTTTGCTAGATTATACATTTTCAAAGATCTTTCTGAGCCTTCTTCTCCAAAGCACGCGCCAT
The DNA here is from genome assembly GCA_037126765.1 of Stenogyne calaminthoides. Taxonomy (NCBI): domain Eukaryota; kingdom Viridiplantae; phylum Streptophyta; class Magnoliopsida; order Lamiales; family Lamiaceae; genus Stenogyne; species Stenogyne calaminthoides. The sequence goes on from JBBCBC010000011.1 coordinate 33,857,457, forward strand.
GAACTTTATGAGATCTTTCAAATTTTTTTCCCCCCTTCGCACCGTAATTTGGAAGAAGCCCGAGAGGCCGTGTCCATGTGATATTGCTCTTTGCTTACACAAATAACTTCTCATGCTATCTGATCTTGTTCGCCTTCCAAATTCCTTAGATGGTTCTTGGCCACGAAAATTCTTTTAAGTGGGCAACCGCCAGAGAGTGCTTCTTTGAACATCTCTCGCTATCTTGGTCATAAGCATTGAGCTCATTTCCTCAACAACAAACTTGATTAAGACCTCATTCTTTTCGCCAGTTTCACCTCTAGAAATCGAACTTTCCCCGGTGTTTCGCTTCGCTCATCACTTAACTCAAATTTTTTGACTCCTCCAAACTTCTCATTTAGCTTTCCTTCCATGGAGGTTATCCGGGTGGTTAGAGTGTTTTGAATTTGCACCAGTTCCGAGTAACTAAGATCGCCCATCTTTGAGCTTGATTTGCTAACGTTTCTTCCATCTGAGCAATCTTGATCATCATTAGCTCAACCTTCTCAAGTTTCTCTATCGGAGGAGTGAGATCAATCTCGTGAATCTTCTCAGACCTCATGTGTTGTCCGATCATCTTGAGCTCCAAATTTCATTCTCGAGCTCCAGTCTCGGTGCGCCTCGGTTTGAAGAGTACTATCAACATTCCGATGTTGACTAGATCCAGTTGATCGCCAAATGTAAGTCTCCTTTTCAACTGAGACCGCTTCTCAACATCTCCCCGTTGGTCCCCATCTCCATCTTGAGATTTGTCTCTCCGCCGCTGGGCACCAACTTCATTGCTCTCCTCTCACCCAACTTCCTCCGAACCAAATTTCATCAAAATCGGAGTTTTTCATCCCGAGCTTTGTCCTTCCGAACCCCGAGAAGTCGGTCAAAAGGTCGCTCCTCATTCCACCAGTCTTCCCTCTAAAAAGAAAGAATATCAAGCATCTCTCGGAAGAGTCCGATTGAGGATAAATACAGCTTGTCCTTAATCAAGAAAATATCTTGCAGACGATATGAGCCGAGCTCGTGGTATCGGTCAAGTATGAACCGCTCCCCTTGCTCCATCACTTTCTTCAAACCCTCGCCGTTCTTCCATCTCGGGCTCTCCGGTTCATTTGAAGTTTCGGCTGAGGATCAAGAAGTAGATCACTCAGAGCTCATCAAGACTATTCTCGCCCCGAGTCTCAAGAAAGATCTAAAGTTTGCAGCGATCAGTCCTCGGTTTATGTCGTGAAGCGGGTTGGGAGGTCTCGAACCGGGTATATCCTCGGGGCCAGTCCGGAAATTGCTTAAATCGTTAGAGCTTGCACATCTTCAGACGACTGAAATCGCTCTTCTGGTTCGAAGTTGACACCCTGAGGTAGGCATCTGCGAGGTCTCAGGCTCCTTGAAAATTTCCCGAGAAATTTTATCTCAGACTGAAATATGTCTCGAGCACCTCGAGAAAAAGACACGCTCCTCGATCTGATCCCTGCGGTCCCGAGATAACCCGAGCCAACACTTGTAATGGTGAACTCCGAAAGCTTTGGCCTCAGTTGAATCTTCAGACCCTTCCATCTTCATCCAAGTGAGAACCACCAATCTTCTGCGTTTTGGAGCAAGATTTTTCTGCTTCATCATTTTTGCTCCCTCGCTCCATCTTTGCCTCCAACAACATCTTCCCCTAGTTTGTTGGGTTTTTTTTCAAAGAAATGCGTAAGGTGATTCTACCTTCTTTTCTCTCTTCCCCGATGACCTGCTTCCTTACAAAGAATGGGTTTAAGGAGAATTTTGGATTTAGGAAATGGGGTCGAATTGGCGAAGATATCCTCCCTCTCTCGCACATCTCCAAAATGTAAGCAATTTTGGTGGCATGGTGGATCTTTCTTTCTTTGATTGAGATCGCCTGGCCAATCTTCCTCAAAACTTTGGTCCGCTTTCACTCACCGTCTGGATCAGAATTTCACCAATTGAAATTGCAGGGTGAAGCTTTATCGCCGCCATCAACTGAGTTTCGGTACTTATCCGCTCAAAACTCCCCGCAAAGACTCATGATGCACTTGCTCACAATATCCATCAACACACGATAATTGTGGCTTCACGTGGCCTTTTATGCAGGTGTCGCCTCAAACTTAACAGATTCTCAAAGAATCCTATCTAAGTACTCCTCGCTTCTTCCCGACATATACGCCGTAGATCCTCTCCTATCACAGAGCTCAAAAACATCATTTAGATTTTTCGAACAATATACGATCCCTCTCAAAATTGACGATTTGGATGACTCGCTTCTAAGTGTGATATAGTTAACTTAGAATGCATACAACCCTCTTTCATCTATCTTCTGCCACAGATGAATTGATTACCTCTTTTCGCAAACTCCCGGTCCGTGGTTTATTTATTAGTTGGAAATGAAGTTTAGCCAATGAATCATACGCAGAGCCTCCTCTTACGGCTTTGAGTTGGTTGTGCTTTCGAGTGAGACAATGAACTCGTACCACTTGCTTGTTGGTTTCTACTAATCTCTCAATGGGTGGAGCCATTTTAGAGTTTGATTGAAGAAGGAAAGCTTTAGGGTTTGGAGAATTTCCGGCAAAGGATTTTTAATTGCAGAGGATTTGAAAATGAAGGGTTTGATAAAAAAATTTGGCTTGAATGGCTGATTGGGGTTTATATAGCCTTGAGACTTTTCTTCCTGGGGAAGTGACGAACTGACAATCATAATCGGTCAGATTTTCTTCCCAGAAGCGGCGATCTCGGTTGCATCATCATCCTCGATTACTTTCTTTCTTTTGACTTGGAGTCCTTTTCTTTGACGTAAGATCCTTCAAATTTTCTTCTTCAGCCTTTTCTTCTTCTCATTGATCTCTCATTCTCAAGTTTTCTACACCGGTTTCTATGTTTTTTCAGATTTCCAATTATTATCGAGTCTATCAAAACCTTCTTTTGCCATCAAATATTTAGCTTTTCCTGCTTCATCCTGATTTTTGCAATGGGGTTCTCGGGACTTAGTTTTACGGTGTTTTATCTTCGCTTTAAGGCCACATTCTTACCTTCGACAAGAATCATCTTGGCCGCCATCCTTTGATTTTATCAATTATAAATCTACAGGGCTTTCAAAATTTCGCATAGTGATCATGGTAAGGCATCGAGGTTAATATTCTCGTAGTTTTCAATCACCACCCATTAGTATCCCATTTCTTAGATAGACTCTCAAGAATTTTCACCTAACTTCTCTCTGGTATTTTCTGCTACATTTAGATTATTCACGATGCTATGAATCCGACTCTCCAAATGGTTCATTGATTCACCATCATCCATTTTCAAATCGTCAAACTTTCCAATCACACCGAAAGTTTGTTTTTTATATGATCTCGCGGTTTTCAGTACACAACAATGCCTACATATCCTGAAATCTCAGCAAAGATTATAATGTAGAGATCATTCTTATACCACCATCATCAATCAGCCGTGATAGTTTGTCTTTTGTACGTAGTTCAGATGACTAACTTTCTCTCAGAGCCGCCATTACCGCATTCAGGAAATTCGCCCAGTAGATCACCTTCCTATCTTCTTCGCTCTTTCCGGGGATCTACTACAGAATCGGAGAACGGGTCCTCAGAGACCAATTCCACATATCATGTTTCAACAGTAAGCCTGCATTCCTGGCCTGAGAGTCATAGTTCTCCACCGAGAATACGTGGTTTTTTAGAAGACATTTTTCCACTTCGAAAATATTAAAGGTTTCCAAAGAAAATGAAGATTTTACCAGATAAATTACAAGTGTTTTTGAAATAAAATCCGTCAACATAAAGAGGTCAAGTTGAACCATTCACATCAGAAACCTGTTAGTAAACTGAATCTTTACATTTGTACACGTGTTCAAGAGCCATCGAGGTCACCACGATAATCTCAAGACAGTTCGGTACATGATCAGCTTTCCGAGTCAGTCTACTCAAGATGTTGATCCCAGCTTTCGTAAACCCCGATAATCCTGAATCGAGTCCCAGTGTCAGGGATCTCCAGTTGCTTGATCGAGGACCAACTTGATCAACTCCCTGCAGAGCAGTCACTGGGCAACCACCTCGCCCCAACACCAGCTAAAGTGGAATGGTTCGCCTGAACATATCATGAAGCTGGCAAGCAAACCTTTTATGAAATAGTTGATTAGGCCGTGATTCACGACGCAACTTCAAATGATTTGATTCCAACTCAATATCGAAAAAGAGAGATAAGCCAAAATCAAGTCAATGCAATATAGCGCTTTATAAGGAAAGAATTGACAAAACAAATTGAAGGTCTGACTCAAGCCCACCACTCTTCCGACTGCAGAAATTCACTATCACCCACAGCTGGATTACTCAGGCGATGACCAACTCTCACCAGCTCGACTACTCCATTTATTTACTCAACCCGACTCAGCCTGACTACCTCCGAGTTTACTTACTTCAATCACACACAAGCTTTAGATTCTTAGCCATTAACTTCTCTAGAGTCACTGACCCCATGAGTTTACTAACTCTTTATAACACTTCTCACCAACAAAACATAGCCCAACCACATGGTGGTTCGGTTTCAAGTCAAGTTTCCAACTAGACAGAGATCCTCAATGAAGCACAATTTTATATCTCAATTTCAGTTTTGGATAATTTTTACTGGAAGCTAGGTTATATAGTGCAGCCTTCTTCAAACACAGCTGACTTGAAATTTCAGTTTTTTCTAGTGCTTTGAACTCATACACAGTTTGAGCCTTAAGTCATGATAAATTTCCCAACTCACAAATGATTTATATACCTGAGATACTGTGAGTTCCTCTCAGTAAACGTGCCATATTTAAAGAGGGCCTTGTCCCCACACTTTCAGCAACAATTTCCATGTAAAAATTCTGGCCTCATTTTTATACCCCGAACTTTTGTGATTCATATCTTTTTTCGTGAGATCATCACCAAAGGTTTGATGGTGTATTGTCAGTTTTTCTTTTTAACTTTTGTCTCCAGCTTTAACAGACACTTCAATTCAGTTTCTTTTAGTTTACAACCTCGAAAGCTCTATAAAATCACTGATTTAGCCTTTATATCGAACTTTGTATGAATCGCGATCTTCAAGACAATCAGATAGATATATTCAGAATATCTGTGTTCATCGAGCATTCAAAGACTTCACCGATTCTTTCAAAGAATTATCGCAATCTTGAATACAAAGCGCTTAAAGAGTTGATACACGTATGCAACGGATCGAAGCTTATCGAGGACACCTACTTATGTACGCTGGTCATTTTCTGGATTATTATAACGTATAGAGATATTAGACACCATCATCATGAAACTTATTTTGGTATTTACAACCCATTTGTCGATAACATCATCTAACTTGTCGATGAATTCCCAAGAATCATAAGGATCCCAACCGCCATGGAAAAAAAATTCATCCCAATCATCATCACTCCATCCACTTTCCTTTGTAGCATGTCACAGTCTCATTCTTCTTCAATAGTGGGAATCGAGCACGATGTTGCTCACACATATATACAAACATTCAGTTTTGCATTTAAGGTAAGTGGATTAGAAATAAATTAATTAATAGTAGTAATGCTAGATATATACTTACTTTGGGGTAAAAGTACACATCTTCACCCATTAAACCAATACCAACTGGTATAGTAACATATACCGCTTCATCGATGTAACATGCATACTGTTCAAGCTTATACTGATCAAGAATCCTATAGCATCTGTCATAGTTCCTTAATCCATATGTTCAAAAATAAGCATCAAGCTCCGACTCCTGCAAGTCACACAATTGTAATTGAAAATTTATTGTACAAGCGGCTTTTACAAGCATAAATAGAATGTTAATTTACACAAACCTTTTCAAAACATATCCAATATGTAGGCCCAATTTTTGTTGAACTTGTACAAGCGTTATATGACACCCCACGCCTCATAAAAAAGAACTTCTTGTAATGTCGGTAAAGATCTGTCAAGTGTCGCATTTTTCTTAGGTTTACATCGACATTAGCCTTTCCCTCAAGTGTGAACGTTACATACATTGCTGCTTTCTCTATCAATTTATGATATGTAGACACGTTGGTGACATGTACACGCTTCAAGAGGAACAACATACTATTTAATAGCTCATCCTCTTCTTTCTCCGTCCAATGCATTCTTACTTTTGCAATGATATCGATCGAAAGTGGATAGGCATTCGGATGTATGAATTCAGCAGGGTCTGACAAAAACAAACGTAATGTGTTTATCAGTGTGAAAGAATCAGTAGACAACGACAAATTGTGATCATGTTATTCTTATGATAACTACTGCATAAAATCGCACACACAAATCCATTCCGTAATATGAACATGCATGTAATAACATAACTCATAATAATACAATTAACCACAAACTGTTAACTATAACGCTATCACTTAACTGAAAAATGTTAAAAAATCACAAACATCATAACAGTAACAATCAGTTCTTAGAGTACTCAACATAAAGATACCCACCAACACACCCAAATAAATTATCAGTAATAACCACAAATAACATGGAAAAACTCAGAATGTGCCGCCTCCAAAATACCCATTTGCGAAGATAATAACCCACATATTCTATAAAATCGAACCCTGCAGTAGAATCCCCCAACGAACATTCATTATCGGTTCCACATGCATCAATGAAAACCCAAAAATATAGAATAAAACAATGTTTTAAAATCCGTTTAATTTCTGAGTACACACAATCCAACAGATTGTCATATATTTGGGACACATCTAAACACAAATAACAACAAAAATAAAAAGCACGTGGAACCCTAAATCTGAAATCGATCAATAAACAACTATACTCAACCTAATAATCAAAATAATGCGTTTAATTGAAGTAGATAATACCCGGTGCAGGTACTTCTTCAACGGATTCATCGCTCGAATCCATATGTTGTTGGTGTTCGGAACAATTTCACTGTTAAATTTTGAAATGGGATAGAGACATGATTCCCAAGAACGTGGTTTATCAACGATTAGGATTGACAGAGCCGTCGATGGAGGTTGGAAGTGATGAGAAGATGTCGGCGTCGAATGCGAATGTTGGGAGATGAATTTAATAAAGATATGATTTTGATTAGATCCCAAAACCCCTGAGTATGACATGTTCAGGATAATCTTGATAGTTGAGTCAGGATTCAGTTTTAGAGTATTCAAGATGTTATCTGCAAAATGTATAGTCAGCATATATAGATCAGGTTAGGATCTGAAGATTCTGAAGAACTCAGTAAGTTTCTAAAGAAACCGAAGTTTCAGTATGAAACTGAAGTTTCTGAAGTTTCAGTATGAAACAAAGAAATCAAGACTTCAAGATGAAATCGAGATATCAAGACTCAAGTGTGAAATCGAGATATCAAGACTCAATGAATGAAATCGAAAATCAAGACTCAAAGATAAGACTCAGATATCACCAAGATATCTGTGAAGACTTCGTAAGACTCAAGACTCGTAAGACGTCAAGACTCGTAAGACTCAAGACTCGAGGAAGACGTCAAGACTCGTAAGACGGCCGAAGACTCAAAAAGACGCTAAAGACTTCGAAGACCACAAGACTCGGAAGACTCAAGACGCAGGGCAGATGTAAGATCAAGAACTAAAGATCAAGAATATCAAGGCACAATAATTCTTTGAAGACTTCGGAAATGTCTTTGAATGCTCAAGATAAACCCGAATGTTCCGAAAATCAACATATCTATCTCAAGGATGCAATACTGAGAAAGTCGCGATTCCTTAGAAAAAAGATATTTGCCAAGACATTCAAATGCATAAAAGGAACTAAGACAAAGTGTTGTTAAGGTTATATCACTCAGAGAATGTAACCAAAAAGAGACGTTGAGTTGTCTACCTTTAACTGGAGACAAAAGTCAAAAAGAGGAAGACAACATCGCACCACATCTCGACAATCGACAAAATACGAGTCAACGAAAAGATGTCGTCAAGTACTATGTTCCAGACTGCAAAAAGTGATAACCGGCTACATGAAAGGCTATTGCCTAAAACCGTGTTAGGGAGTGTCAAACCTAAATATAGTTGTTTCTCACACCATAAGAGGAAACTCACGGCTATCTCTCCAACGGATAGTTTTTCAAGAGTGACCTTGGTGTATGCCTATAAATACTTGTGACCTTCTACATTGAAAGGTTACGGGAAATATGTAAGCAACTCAAGAGCTCAAACTTATTATTGCAAGTTGAAGCACTCGGAAACTCAAGAATTTCCCAAGTGCTTTAAATCGAAGAGAGCTCATTCCACTAAGCCTAGCTTGATAAGATATATCCAAAGCTTAGTCGAGATATCCTAGCCTTTGCATTGTTCTTTATTGTAAAAGGATATCTCATCCTAGTTGAAACCAACCAAGAAACCCCAAACCCTTTGTAAAGGTAGTTTGAGTGTGATTGTTGGTGAGATTGAGTTGTAAAGAGTGAGTAAACTACATTGAGGTAGTCGAAAAGCTCTCCAGAGAAGAAGTGAGTAATCTATCTTGGATAGATGAAAGCTTGTGTGAGTTTTGAGTTAGTAAACTACAGAGGTAGTCAGAAAGCTCAAAATTAGAAAGGTTAGTAAACTACAGAGGTAGTCAGAAAGCCATAGGAAGTGTTTAGTGATTTTCTCTGAAGAGATCAGAGAGAGTGGACGTGAGCTTGAGTCTCTGAACCACTATAAATTGCTGTGTTCTTTGCTTTCTGTTTTGCTTTGCTTAACTGTTGCATATATTTTGAAAGCATATTTTCATTGATATTTCAGTTGGAATCAATCCACTGGAAGTTCCATATAATTGAATCACAGCCTAATCACTATTCCATCAAAGGAAGGTTTTCAGCAAAAGCTTAAAACGAGTATAAACTAAGGGCCAACCATTCCAAGACATCCCGAGTAGCTAGAACAGGATAGTTACCAAACCGAACTTACTCTTACGAGGGTTCAGTAAGTTAGTTATCTGATCCAAGCAACTCAGGATCTCTGAAAACTCAGGATCACTTGGGATTATCTAAGGTATCTGAAAGCAGCTCAGGATCACTGTCTCAGGTAGACTTTGACTCAGAGCCATTTGTGCTTCTCAGGACCAAATCATCAGGACATCGACCCAGTGACCTCGAAGAAAAGAAAAGTTTTAAAAACACTGAACACGTGTATTCCCCCCCCCATTCACGTGTAAGACTCGTTTGCACCGGGACCAACAAGTGGTATCAGAGCAGTGGTTCAACTTGACCACCTACTTTGTTGACCAGAGTTTTATTTGCTAAAATACTTGTGGTCTATCTGAACTGATCTTATTTGCTGAATTCTTAAAAGACTCAGATAAAATGTCTTCTAAGAAACTTCCCATGTTCTCGATGAGAACTATGATTTATGGAGATCGAGAATGCGAGGCTCACCAGATTCCAAACATGAACGAATGTGGAGAGTGGTCTCTGAAGGGCCATTCCAATTTCATCGTGGTGAATCCCGGAGGAATGTAAAATGAGAGAAATGATCCTAGAGCGAGATTTTAAGTCGATGACCAACTGACTCCTGATGAGAGAAAGTTAGTCAATCTAGACTATATTGCTAAAGACACACTATACAGTACAATTGATGATGGTGTGATGGGAATGATTTCTCACTGCAATACTGCAAAAGAAATTTGGGATACACTAGGCGTAATGTGCCGAGAGCCATTTATCATATCAAGGAAAACAAACTTTTTCGGTTGTAATTGGAAAGTTTGATAGTTTTGAAATGGATGAAGGTGAATCTATAGACAAATTGGAAGTCAGATTCACTAGCATTATGAATGATCTAAATGCACTTGGAAAGAAATATCCACAGAGAGAAGTTGCATTGAAAATTCTTAGAGGTCTTTCTAAGAAATGGGATATACATGCAATGGTGATTGAAAACACCAAAAATATTAATTCAATGCCATATCAACAAGTCTTCTCTGAGCTGAAGGCCTATGAATTTGTAATTGATAAGAAATCTAAAAAGGCTGACAGCAAAGATGATTCATCATCTAGTAAAATGTGGCTTTCAAAGCCAAAGATAAAACTTGAAAACTAGAGAGTCGAGAACTCCTCTAAGAATCGGGGATGAGCTTGAGGATAAGCTAAAGACGATGGCAAGGAGGTTTGAAAGACTTAATAGTCGATATGGAAAATACAAAAACTATTACAGGAATCACAGGCACCAGAAGAAACCTGAGGACAAATCAACTGAGAAGAAGAAGGACCTGAAAGCTGAGGGATCTTCATCCAGAAAGAAGGACTCCAAGTCCAAAGAAGAAAGTGATCAGGATGATGATGCCAACAGATGCTACAATTGCCAAAAGAAAGGTCACTTCCAGTATGATTGTCCTGACCTGAGTGCTAAGGAGAGAAGAGAAAGGCAAGCTAAAAGAGACAAGAAGTTCTCTAGCAAAAAGGCCATGGTTGCAGAAGAAGAACATTCTGAGGAAGGATCAAGCTCTTCAGATGAAATCTTCTCAGACAGTGAAAGTGATGACATCTGTCTGATGGCTATTGAGGAGGTAAACTCTTCTTTCTCTGTTGTTGCTCCTACACTAGCACAAGAGTTGTCAAGTTCCACTTTATGCTTGATCCCGGTTTGACTGATGGATTCTTTTGAGAATCGATGAAGGACTATGTTATTTTACAAGAATCAAGTAAATGAAACTCAAGAGCGAGAATAAAGAAATCAAGGTTGAAAATTTTTAAGTGGAAAGACTCTAGCAATCTTTGAAATCACTTCTCAATTAATGGGAGCTATCGATGAATCGGATGTTAAAAAGTACAACTCTCGGAGAGAAAGAGAAGTTGATAGTGACCCTAATCGAAATGCTAGAGAAATCCAATCAAGAGATTCAAATGATCGTAACTAAGTTCAATGACCTCTCTCGAGAAGCATGAAACTCTACGAATCTGTGAGGATAGGGCATGAGAAAGAAGTTAACTCTATTGAATCTGCATCTAAAGTAATAGATGAAATTCGAGTTACCGAGATCTGTCACTATAAAATGGATTGGGATACATTCGGGGGAACCTCACAAGGTCATCCCAATCTTTGCGTCAAGTAGCAAGAAGACAATCTTTGTTAAACCAAAGCGCACCTACACTTCATACCAAGAAATGCCCAAGGTGTTAGACAAGGGAAAAGGACATATGGTCTCAGTAAAACTGAATGATCAGGTAGGAAAGCCCAAACCTCGGTGAAGGCTAGAAAAACCTGAGCACTTCGATTGGAAAATTCAGTGCAAGTACTTCAAAGCCTCAGGCTAAGAATGCAAAAACTGAAAGGATCTGCAGACCAACCATCGGAGGAATCTTCAGAAGATAAACACTTTCAGCCAGAGACATTCTCAATCGAAGAGACCAAGTCCTCAAAGATAATGAAGACCCCAATTTCAAGATCTGCAACCTGAGCCCCACTTGCCTAAGGGTAAAGGTTACCTGAACCCGAGTCAACAAAGATTCGGACCGGTACCGCACGAAGCCAAAGCAATGAACAAAAGGCATGAACCAAAGAAAAAATCAAAAGCTCATGTTCATGCTAAGGCTAGCACTCATATACACGTAAAACCTGCTAAGGTACCCGAGTAGTAAATGTGTATGTTGATGTTTATGGAAGACAAATCGGCCACTCTAAAGTGATTAGAGTTGTCGAGGCGATTTGGATTCCGAAAATACAACTAACCTTGTAGGACCCTACACAAATTGGGTACCTAAAAATTGATCTGTTTTTCAGGAGGAAAACAAGGGTACTAAGCTGATTAAAGATCACATAGCACTGATGAGCAGAGATGAAAAGGCCCCTAATGTATGGTATCTTGACAGTGGATGATCAAGACATATGACAGGATTCAAGCAGATACTCAGTGACTATGTTGAACAAAGAGGCCCTCAGATCACATTTGGAGATAACTCCAAGGGACAGACTGAAGGATATGGAACTTTGGAAGTCGACTCAGTTCACATCCATGGTGTTTCATATGTATCTGGATTGAAGCATAACCTGCTTTCAATAAGCCAATTCTGTGATAAAGCTTTAATGTTGAGTTCTCTAAGAACTTATGTTATGTGAAAGATGATATCTCACAGAAAATATTACTGACTGGTACTAGAAAAGGAAATGTGTATCTTGCTGATTGGAGTTCAACTCCTAAAGATACATGTTTGGTTGCAAAAAGTTCCACAGATACCATTTGGTTATGGCATAAAAGAATGAATCACCTGAATTTCAAAACCCTGAATAAGCTTGCAAGATTAGCTCTTGTGAGAGGGTTGCCTAATGAAGTATTCAGTAAGGAACATGTTTGTGATGCGTGCCAGAAAGGAAAACAAATTAGAGCATCATTTAAAAGCAAAGTAGATGTTTCTACTGAAAGAATACTTCAGTTGTTGCATATGGATCTTTTTGGTCCAATAACACCAGTGAGCACTAATGGCAGGAAGTACACACTAGTAGTAGTTGATGACTACTCAAGATATACTTGGGTCATATTCTTACTCAGTAAGAAAGAGACTCAGATAAAGTTGCTTGAATTCATCAAGAGGCTCGATCTTGATCGAAAAAAATCGAGTAATGGTCAAAAATCGATCCTCGAAAAGGAACCAATTTATAAACCATATTATATCGATTATTGTCAAAGAAATGGAATTACTCATGAAACATCATTTGCAAAGACCCTCAACAAAATGGTGTTCTTTGAAAGAAGAACATGACTCTAAAAGAAGTTCCGAGGACAATGATAGTCAAGTCGATATTCTAAAAGATTTTGGGTTTGAGCCATCAACACTACATGCTATTCTCGTAATGGATCCATGCCGACTAAGAGTCAAGGCAAAACACCCTACTGAGCTTTGGAATGAAAGGAAGCCTCTTGTTTCTTTCTTTCGTGTGTTTGGTTGCAAGTGTTTCATACACAATAATGGTAAAGATCGGTTGAAAACATTTGATAGCAAAGGCGATGAAGGAATATTCTTAGGATATTCGAAGTCGATAAAACTTTCGAGTTTACAAATCAGTAGGACTCTTTTATTGGAGGAAACACCTCATGTTATTTTTGATGAATCTACTTGTGTTCGGAAGAAACAGAACATGATGCAGAAGAACCTGACTAAGAGGATCACCAGTTAAGCTGAAAAAAGAATGACAAATCATCCATTGGACGAGAAAAGAAGAAGTCGATCACTATCTATGATTGGAGTGACTCGGACTCGAATAAAGAAGTTCAGGATGGAACTTCGGGACGGTGAGACTTCGGAAAGCCAACACACCAAAGGTGACCAATCTGAGCAGACACGATTCGGACTTCGGGTATGTGATGCCAATGAAGATGTGGTCACAACAGGCAAATTCTAATCTATCAACCAAAGGGGAACAAATGTCTCGACAATGTTCGAATAAATTTCCACGAGGAAGATGATTCCCTTTCTCCTTTCCATTTGTTCCACGAGTTTATTGAACTAATCCAACTTAACATTTCAAATGTTGAGGATCTTATTGAAGGGGAACATCTAGAAGGAAATGGTTAGATAGTCATCCTACAAGTCGATTGTGGGTGATCTAACTGAAGGTGTCAAAACAAAAGAAGGTTCCATGGTGAGAGTGCACTATTACTGCCTTCCTATCGGAGAAAGAGCCTAATGAGATTGGTGAAACTCTACAAGATTCTCATTGATTACTCTTATCATGCAAGATGAAATTTGAATCAATTCTCAAGGAATGAAGTATGGGAGCTAGTGGATAGGCCCGAAAGGCACAATGTCATTGGAACCAAGTGGGTTTTAAGAATAAAAGAGATGAAAATAACAACATTGTAAGAAACAAGGAAAAAATTTAGTTGACAAGGTTATTCCCAAGAAGAAGGCTTGGATTATGATGAAACCTTTGCACTGTTGCAAGACTAGAAGCCATCGATTGTTTCTTGCATATCTTTTTTAGCACATGAAGTTCACGGTCTATCAAATGGATGTGAAAAGTGCATTTCTGAACGGTGTGCTTAAAGAAGAGGTTTATGTAGAACAACCTCCTGGTTTCAAACAGAATGACCAAGTTTACAAGCTCAGAAAAGCCTTGTATGGTCTTAAGCAAGCACCAAGAGCATGGTATGATACTCTTTCTCAGTTTCTTACTGACCATGGTTCTGTCAAAGGAACTGTTGATAGAACTCTGTTCAGGATAGAAGATGGGGAAGATATCTTACTAGTTCAGATATATGTTGATGACATCATTTTGGATCTCCAAACCATCAACAGGTGAAAAGTTCTCAACACTGATGAAAGGCAAGTTTGAGATGTCAATGATGGGAGAGATGAATTTCTTTCTAGGTCTTCAAGTGAAACAATCAAAGGAAGGAATTTCATCAACCAGGCAAAGTACACCAGAGATCTGATTGCCAAGTATGGTGTACAGAATTGCAATGCAGTTAGGATTCCCATGAATACTAACTACAAGATGGATCCTGATTCTGAAGGCAAATCAGTAAGTCATACTGATTATAGAGGAATCATTGGATCATTGCTCTATCTCACAATAAGTAGGCGGATATAACATTTGTTTGTTGGGATATGTGCAAGATACCAAGCTAATCCCAAGCTAGTCACATGGAGGCTGCCAAAAAGATACTGAAGTATCTTAAGGGCACAATGAATAGAGGATTGTGGTATCCAACTGATGATAACCTTGAATTAACTGGTTACTCAGATGCTGATTATGGAGGTTGCAGGATTGACAGGAAGTCCACTACAGGAACTTGTCAATTTCTTGGAAGTAGTCGATATCTTGGTTTTGAAAAAACAGACCTCGAGTAACCAAGATTATCGTTTAATACATGGTCTGCGGGGAAGTCTTTGCTTTCGATTCTTTGCCTCGGACAACAATTAAGGGATTATAAAGTTGTAGCCATGAAGTACCAATATTTTGTGACAATAATAGTGCCATTGCTATTTCACAAAATGCGGTATTGCACACCAGATCTGAAAGCACGTGGATATCGGACATCACTTCATCGAGATCATGTAGAGAAAAGGACATCGAGATGGAGAAAATTCATACCGATAAGAGAGCCGATATCTTGACTAAACCTTTGGCTAAATCAAGATTTCGTGAACTCGACATTGAATTAGGGATGTTGGATCCAACTTGTATAGAGTAAAATCAAAAAAATTGAAGGTTTTTCGATGCATGAAGTTTTCTCGAAATTCCACCGAAAAAACTCGGGATAAAATGGAAATACATAACCGAGTCTCGTGAAACTCAGATTCTTCAAGGTCAAGATTTCGATATTATCGAACCCATTCAAGACTTTTCGATCATCTTCGACATTTTATCAAGGTCAATACTCGATAAAGATCGATAGAGGTAAATTAGTCCAAGAAGTAATGACTCACGCGACTCATTTATTGCTTAAGTGAAACTTCGTAATCATTTGCAATAAATACAAAACACCAAGAATGTTTTTTAGGCGGGATCTTTGAAATTCAAGAAGGTCAACAAAATATTAAATGCTCATTGCATTTAATAACCAATAAGGATAAAATGGCGGCTTACTTTTAAGATCGATTGTTCACATACCCGATTAATCGTCGATTAATCTCAACCGTTGTTTCTCACCAAACCGGCACAACTTCCCACGATCTCACGATATATATTCTTTGAAAGCCATTCAAGCCAAATTTTATTAAACCCTCCGTTCCCAAAACCTTTTGCAAATAAATCCCTTTTTACTCAGAAAAGCTTCATCGCTCAAAACCCTAAATCTTCAAAATCTCAAATGGCTCCTACCATATTCGAAAAATTAGCCGAGACTAATAAACCATGGTATGAGTACGTGGTTTCTTTGGAGAGTACCACAAATGCCAAGACGCGAAGAGAGGGCCCCATTTAATCCGATTAAGGCGAAATCGACGAACCTCGTCGCGAATCGACCGGAGGCGGAGTATGCTCGCGAGGTAATAGAGTTTGTCGCTAATTTGGAAATAGATGAGGATGATTGTATAGAGTCCAAGATTTCTGTTTCTCATCTTGAACAATCGATGAAGTATGTGGATTTTGTTCGAGAGCTTTATATTGTCCCTAAGAACTTAAACGACGTTGTTGAGTTGTGCGATAGGGGAGATGATCCCTCATTGTATATGTTGGGACGGGAGCAAGAGTATCTTGACAGGGTAGCTGAGAAACCTGTTAAGTTTGAGGCAACTCTGCATAAACGACATCTAAAGCCGAAGTACAGAGTGTTGATGGATATTGTGGGAAAGTGCATCATGAGTCGATCCGAAGCTTCGAAAGGATCAACACTCCCAAACTCCGGATCGATGGCGCGATTGAGGACTCACCTACCAAGGAGTTCAACTGGTTGAAATATTTGATCAAGGTGGTTAGTGAGCAAGCCAAGGTCATAAAAAAGGAGGATGGGGCAATATCGATCAAAGGCAGGATCCTCCATGCCACCAAAATAGCTTTTATTTTGGAAATGTGCCGAGAGGAGGAGGATATTTTTGCCAACTCTACTCCATTCCCTAAGTCCAAAGTAATGTTCAAGCCCATTCTTTGCAAAGGACGATCAAGGGAAAGAAAGAGAAAAGGTGGAATCACCGCTGAGGTCGCCTTCAGGAAGAAACCCAACAAGCCAGGGGGAAGGCTTTGTTGGAGGCGAAGAAGGAGCAGGGTGAGAAATTGAAAAAGCAAAAGACCCTCGCTCCAAAGCTCAAGAGAATGGTGGTTCTCACCGATGAGGAAGAAGAAAGTGAGACTGAGGAGATTCAGCCTGAGAGCCAAGTTCGCTCGTAAATCGCCTTTTACTCAGATTGCTCAAATTTATCTCAAAGGCACAGGATCAAACTGAGGAGCAAGTCTTCTCTGAGGTTCTTGAGACATCGCTTAGTTCTGATAAGTTCTCTCAAGAAATTTTTCAAGGACCTCAGACCTCAGAGAAAGTTCAGATTCCCTCTGAGGAAATGCCGGAAGAAGATGCTTTCGATTCACCTCGCTAAAGAAGTGCCCACTTCGGTTCTCGAAAGCAAATTGAAATTCCCATCGAGGAGGCGCCCGGCTCACTTTCGAACCAAGTCGATTCAGACCGAGGAGTCAGCTCCGCCCAAACCTCGAGTTTGCTTTGAGCCTCGGAGCCAATGAATTTTGATGAGCTCCCGAACGAAGTCATAATGATCTTTCAAAGCAGACTTTCCAATCGAACTCGAGAGCCCGATGCTCAAGAAAGGTGAAGCCGAAGAGACCGAATGGCGAAGCAAGGGGGAACGGTTCATTCTAGACCGCTACCCTGAGCTTAGCTCATTCCCCGACCTTCAAGACATCTTCTTCGATTGAGGTCAATCGGTCTACATCCTCAACCGCACTCTTCCGAGATGCTCAACATTGCTTCATTCAGAGGCTAAGACCGTGGAACGAGGAGACAACTTTTTCTCATCAATTCTCGTGATTCAGTAAAAACCAAGCTCATAATGAAAAACTTCTGATTTTGATGAGCTTGTGAAGATAAGGTTGTTTGAGAGGATTGTTTGAAGTTGGTGCCCGAGCTCCAAAGACAAATCTCGTGGATGGGGACCAACAAGGATGATGAGAGTTAATCTCGTAGGAGAAAGACTCAACCGATCTTGATCGACGTTGTTGTCGAACATCCTCGGATCGGTTAGCCTTCGTAACTTTTGGCACTATTAATAATTATGCCAGATTATTTGAAGTTCCTACCTTTTAAATCTGTAATGTCCCATATGCAGATCGAGGCTCGTGGACACCTAAGCTCGTGGTGAAACCCAGGACTCGGACTGAAGTCTGAAGCCCCGGGCTTCAAATCGGCTCAGTTCGTGACCGAGACTCGTGATGAATAAACAACTCAGAGGCACAAAGAGACGATATATACCACGAGATTGATCTCACCCCAATGATGGAGAAATCGGAGAAGGTTGAGCGAACTCAACAAAATTGCTCGGATGGAAGAGGTTTTGGCCAACCAATCTCAGAAGATTGATAGCTTGAGTTCTTCTTCGTAACCGTGCTACTTCAGATACTCTGTGACAGAAAAGCCGACCTCCATGGAAGGAAAGTTAGAAGAGAAGATGGAGGGGGGGTCATTGAAGCTTACGCAGAAATGAAGCGAAGCATCGGGAGCGCACTTCGTAATCTAGAAGCAAAGTTGGTTGAGAAGAATGAGATGCTGGTGAAGAACGTTGTTGAGGAAATGAGCTCAATGCTCATGACCAAAATGACAGATATGTTCAAGGAAGCTCTCTCAAGCCAATTTGCTCATCATCCAGCTCAAGAATTCTCTGGGCGAAGAACCACCTTAGAAGGCTCGAGGAGGAGCAAGATCGGATGGCGGGGAGGTCAGAGTGTCAAGAAAGAACAATACCACATGGACACAAAGACCTCTCGTGGGCCGCCAGAGTATGGTTCCAAGAAGGGAAAGACTCGGAGCCGATCTCGTGGTTTTATTGAACATACTCAAGGGCAAGGTTGTAAAAGATGTTTGAAAAGAAGATCATTGCGAAGCCATGAAGGAGATAGAAGCCAATCGAGAAGCTTTAAGTTCAAAGAGGTGGAGAAGCGGCCTACACTCAGGTTTCAGAGGAAACAATGCAGGAAGTTGCTATAGAGAAACTGAGTGGTAGAGGAAGGATTGGTACAAGCCTAGTTGGTGCTGAAATGCCCATCAAGAGAAAGGTTATGGCGATGGAAGAGCCTGAGGGCAAAAGAGCAAAGGCTTCTAAGCCAATTCAGAGGAAATTGTTGCTGGATATTGAAGAATCTGAGGCTGAGCCAAAGAAGAAGGTCTTCAATACTAGAAGCGCTCTGAAAACACTCCAGATTGAACAAGCTAAAAGGACTGCTGCTTCTGTTTCTGGTGTACCAGTGATCAGAAATAAGGTAGAAGAAGAGCAGAAAAGAATGAGTGGGTTTAAAAAGTTCGCAAGCAAGAGGAGAGGGAACACAAAAGCACAGAAATGGCCGCATGTTGATAAATGGATGCCAGTCCATCTCAACGATGCGTGGGAAGAAATTAAGAGAACCTTCTGGTTCTACTATGATGTGCTCAGAGAATGGAGAGGGGAGAGCTCAGATCCGAATGAGGCTTTCATCGACTATCTTCTTACCTTCTATCCAAAATACCTTCAGGATGGATAAATTGTGCGGATGAAGGAAAGGTGCAGATAACCGCCCCTAGTCCATACGTGTACCCTCCTCCCAGGCTAGAGAATGACTGTGTGAATGAGAAAGCCATTGCTCAAGAAATATCTCAGTACGCCATTCAGTTGGGTCTGACAGGGAACAATCCTGATATCATTAAAGAGAGAATCTTGTTAAAAGAAGATATTACGGAATGTTCAACCTTGAAGTCCCTGCTGATGAGGTGGAAGAAGATCAGAACTGAAGAGCCGAACTGAAGAGCCGAGCTGAAGAGCAGAAGAAGACAGAAGATGAAGACTCAGAAGATTCATGTAATCCTTCTTTTTTTTTTTTGTCTTTTTGATTTTGTTCAGATAAGATTCATTGTAACTTGTAACAGTCTACCTATCATCAATGAAAACTTATCATTTATGCTCAAAAGATAATATCTCATTATCTTATTTACATGTCTTTTACTTTTGATATGCCTGAATGATTGTCTCTGAATTAATTGTTTGGAAATTAAGTATTTAGTGATGAATCCTTTGAGAGATTCATTACTGAAGAATTTGTTAGGTGATTAATTGTTGGGAGATTCTCTGTTTAAGAAATTGATTGGGAGATTCTCTGTTTTTGGAAATTGTTGGGAGACATAACCAATCTTGTAATAGGATAAAAACTGAAACCTGAGTATAGGTTAAGTATGTTTGTAACAAGATAGGTTTTGGCATCATCAAAAAGGGGGAAATTGTTGGGAGATGAATTCAATAAAGATATGATTTTGATTAGATCCCAAAACCCCGAGTATGACATGTTCAGATAATCTTGATAGTTGAGTCGAGATTCAGGTTTTAGAGTATTCGTGATGTTATCCGCAAAATGTATAGTCGGCAGATATAGATCGAAGTTAGATCTCAAGATTCGAAGAACTCGATAAAGTTTCTAAAAGAAACCGTTTCAAGATGAAATCGAAGTTTCAAGTTTTCATGAAAACAAAGAATCAAGACTCAAAGATAAAATCGAGATATCAAGACTCCAAGCAGAAACTGAGATATCAAGACTCAAGATGAAATCGAGAAATCAAGACTCAAGATAAGACTCAAGATATCACCAAGATATCTGCGAAGACTCAGAATCGTAAGACTCAAGACTCAAGACGCCAAGACTCAAGACTCGTAAGACGCCAAGACTCAAGACTCGTAAGACGCCAAGACTCGTAGACCCCAAGACTCAAGACGCAGAAGATGTAAGATGTAAGATCAAGAATCAAGATCAAGAATATCAAGGTATGAATTATCAAGACTCAAGAATGTATCAATGCTTCAAGATAAACCTCAATGTTCCGAGGCAATCAAATATATCTATCCGGTTGATGCAATAATCGAGAAAGTCGCGATTCTTTAGAAAATAGATATTTGCCAAGACATTCAAATGCATAAAAAAAGGAACTAAGACAAAGTGTTGTTAAGGTTATATCACCGTAGAATGTAACCAAAAAGAGTCGTTGAGTTGTTTACCTTTAACCGGAGACAAAAGTCAAAAAGAGGAAGACAACACGAGACCATATCGACATCGACAAATGACGAAAGTCACTGAAAAGATGTCGGAAGTACTATGTTCCGGCATCGCAAAAAGTGATAACTCCCATACATGAAAGGCTATTGCCTAAAACGTGTTAGGAGTGTCAAACCCTAAATATAGCCGTTTCTCACACACCATAAGAGGAAACTCACGAAGCTATCTCTCCAACGGATAGTTTTTCAAGAGTGACCTTGGTGTATGCCTATAAATACTTGTGACCTTCTACATTGAAAGGTTACGGGAAATATGTAAGCAACTCAAGAGCTCAAACTTATTATTGCAAGTTGAAGCACTCGAAAACTCAAGAATTTCCCAAGTGCTTTAAATCGAAGAGAGCTCATTCAACTAAGCCTAGCTTGATAAGATATATCCAAAGCTTAGTCGAGATATCCTAGCCTTTGCATTGTTCTTTATTGTAAAGGATATCTCATCCGAGTTGGAAACCAACCAAGAAACCCCAAACCCTTTGTAAGGTAGTTTGAGTGTGATTGTTGGTGAGATTGGAGTTGTAAAGAGTGAGTAAACTACATTGAGGTAGTCAGAAAGCTCTAGAGAAGAAGTGAGTAATCTATCTTGGATAGACAGAAAGCTTGTGTGAGTTTTGAGTTAGTAAACTACAGAGGTAGTCAGAAAGCTCAAAATTAGAAGGGTTAGTGAACTACAGAGGTAGTCAGAAAGCCTTAGGAAGTGTTTAGTGAATTTCTCTGAAGAGATCAGAGAGAGTGGACGTAGGAGCTTGAGTCTCTGAACCACTATAAATTGTTTGTGTTCTTTTGCTTTTGCTTTTTGCTTTGCTTAACTATTGCATATATTTTGAAAGCATATTTTCACTGATATTTCAGTTGGAATCAATCCACTGGAAGTTGCATATAATTGAATCACAGCCTAATCACTATTCCATCAAAGGAAGGTTTTCAGCAAAAGCTTAAAACGAGTATAAACTAAGGGCCAATCATTCCATATCCAGTAGCTAGAACAGAGATAGTTACCAAACCCGAACTTACTCTTCTGAGGGTTCAGTAAGTTAGTTATCTGATCCAAGCAACTCAGGATCACTTGGGATTATCTGAGGTATCTGAAAGCAGCTCAGGATCACTGTCTCAGGTAGACTTTGACTTAGAGCGATTTGTGCTTCTCATGACCAAATCATCAGGACATCCTGACCCAAGCTGACCTCAGTAAAAGAAAAGTTTTAAAAACACTGAACACGTGTATTCCCCCCCCATACACGTGTAAGACTCGTTTGCACCGGGACCAACAACGAAGAGTTAGGAAATCGCTTCCATGGTAGAAGAGGCTAAAAGAGCAGCGAGTGAATGTCCAAAATGAATTTCAGAAATATTAATTTAAAAAGGAAAAGGGTATTTCTGGAATAGAATGTAAAAAAATTAATTAATCCTACAATCCAAATAATTTATTACACCATTCAACAATAATTATCTCATTTTCAATCCTACAAACCATTCAACATATAACATAATATAAAAACTTTAATGAATAGTGCAATCCCAACTAATTGAATCACAATTAATCAAACCTAACCATAAAACCAAACACCCCCTTAGTATTTAATGGAGTTAAGTCATTATCATGTACTTGCATCTCTATATTTCCCTCTTCGTCACAAAATCACGAGAATTTATTAATAGAAGATTTTTTTTTGAAGGTAAAGAATTTATTAATATTAGATAAAAATTTGCATGACATGATCCCATATATAAAATGGGTACAAACTAACACAAATCGACATTCACTTCTCTAAAATCTCTTTAACGCTTAAATTTATATCTTATCTTCTGTAAGACCGTCTCATTCAATTGTGTCTTTTAATATTAATATTTTATTTCAATTTAATTCTTTTCTGTTTCACTTTTTATATTTCAACTCAAAATGATTAACCTATGAACTCAAATTTATAGTGATTTGTTTGACTTTTTTTTAATATTGTACATACATATTATATATCTAACTATAAATTATAGAGTGAAATCTTATCTTATCTTATATACTCCGTATTATAAAAGTAGAGTGTACTTCTCCACAAGCCGACAAGTGTCCCACCTAATTTGATGCCAAGTGGATTACTATAATGCTAATTTTTTATTTTTGGTTAAAACGTCACTTTTTGCTCCATTCAATTCCAACAGTTTCAGAAAATTTACAGTTTTAAAAAATTTAATACCTATCTATAAATCTGATTTTCATGATTTTGAGAGTGAAGGTCATAGGGTGTCCGTTTTTTCACCCACATAGTTCTCTCTTCCCTCTCCAAGTTTATCTATTAAACAAGTATTATACAATAACGTGTAAATGAGGGGGGAAAAAAGAGATTTGAGAGGAGTGGATCTGTGAATTTGAATGCACATGAATATGGAGATAGCAATAGACAGAAAAGGGAACACAACGTCAACAATGGATTGAAGAACATAGGAGCGGATCTATGAAAGTCAGCGACGATTTTGGTGATGGCTATAAGTGATGGATACAAAGGGATGGGAACACGACAGAACACTCTATCATTATTGAGACGACACAAGCATCCGATCTCCCATTAAAAAAGTGAATGCCACATGAATGATGGATGAAGTTAGAGTAAGATGGATGAAGATGGTGGTGATTTGTCATCCTCAATTTCAAACACGGGCAATTTATTAGGCTAATTAGAGTGATAAATTCCAGAGAAAACTTATCACTTTTTTTAAGGGTAAATTGCGTCGAACCCTCCTATGGTTTGAAAAATCGGCAACAAACCCCGCTTGTGCTTTAAAAAATTATGTGAAATTATAAATATGACGCGAAACCCCAATTTTTATTGAGATAATGGAAAGAGTATTACACTCGCTTCATGCGATTTTAGTGTTTTTTTTTTCACATTTTTTGTTGAAAAATGACAGAATTACTCTCTATTTCTCTTATTTATATTAAGTTTTTCTGGACGGTGAAGATTTTTTTATCATGTGAAATTCTCTAAAATCCTTAATATTTCTCTATATATCTAAAGCAGTCTAAAATTATTTTAAACAACCTTTTTATTTTACTAAGTACAAATTATATAAGTTATAAGGTTTTTAAAATTTTGTATATTTATTTCAATGTAAGTATTTTTCTTAATATTTCTAACTTCATATTAATATGTAAATAATTTACTTAATGATACGTTAATAATAATTAGATACATAGAGGATAAAAAATATCACCTTGTCACTTTACAATATTTTATAGATAGCAATTAAAAAACTATATAAAAACTTGAAATTGTAAAAATATAAAGGCTTGACGCCAAATCCATCTCTAATTTAGTCAATGAAGGGTAATTATGTAATTTTTCAATAATAAAGCGAGTGTGTAATACACTTTTCATTATCTTAAAAAAATGAAAATTTCACGTCATATTTATAAAACCACAAGGGAGTTTCATACAATTTTTAAAACATAGGGGATCTGATGCTGAATTTTCAAACCACAGGTGGGTTTGACGCAATTTACCTTTTTTCTTAACTAAATTTATCATTTTTTTGAGAAATGATGCATATTCAAGCAATGTTTTCAAAAATCGATTGAATCGCCCGGTTGAACCGGTCGAACTGGAATTGCTCATGTCACCGGTCAAATTACTTCTTAAAAACGATTCATCCGATTTAATTATTTTTTATTATTTATTAAATCACTTTTTTTTATTATTATTTTTTAAATCTCTTTTGTAATGTTATTGTCTTTATTCCGATATTATTTTCTCTTTCATAAATTCATTTACAATTCAACTTCATTTAATATCTTTACTGTCGTCACTTACTGTGTGAAATTAATCAACAACGCCATCATCTCTGGTCTCCAGACTCTATTGTATTTATTTTAATATAAGACTTATAAGTTATAAAGT
This sequence comes from Stenogyne calaminthoides, assembly GCA_037126765.1. NCBI lineage: Eukaryota > Viridiplantae > Streptophyta > Magnoliopsida > Lamiales > Lamiaceae > Stenogyne > Stenogyne calaminthoides. Next base: position 33,882,044 of record JBBCBC010000011.1, read on the forward strand.
AATATAATTTTAATTTTTTATAAATAAATATTCATTTTTTTATATAATATACAAAAAAAAATATATGCATAAATTATTTTGCCTGTTGAACCGACAACCGATGCTCAGGTTGGTTTGGACGCCGGATCGATTATAAAAACACTGTATTCAAGTACAACCCATTAGCAAAGATTCCCATTAATGAATCTTATTAACCGAAAATGGAAAACTGATAATGTTTAAGTAAAAGTGATAATAGTTTAGTGAAAAGTGATAGTCACTTTTAAATGTAAACATTATCACTTTTCAATTAAAGCATCATTTTTTGAAGAAGCGAAACATAGTTAATTACTGCCCATAGTAAAGATTCTCATCAATGACTCTTATTATAATTGAAAATTAAAAAGTGATAATGTTTTAAATAAAAGTGAGATAGTTTAGTGATAAGAGATAGTCACTTTTAAAGTAAATGTTAGTATCACTTTTTCAATTAAAGTCATCATCTTTTGAAAAATAGTGCATATTTAAGGAGATTATATTTTTTGTAGACTTAGTAATTTTGCGTCGTTTTGAAATTGGTCCCGATTATTTTAAATTTTTTATTTTGATTCTGTAATTTTTCGATATATTGAAATTGCTCCATTGACCCACTGCAGCAAGTTACTAAGCCAGTAACCCACCGCGTGTAATTTTTTTCCTTTATCTGTTACGAGTCACCTTACCTTTTTAAATCCAGATAACTTAAGCGGGTTTTGGGTCGAATTTTAAAGGAACTCAAATATTAAACGGTTGTAGTAGGTATCGGGTTTAATACCGAGTCCCGACCCACCTATACAACAACCAACTATTTATCTTTCGGGTCACAAAATTCTCTCCCTGCGAGAACTGGTGTCGGGTTTCGGTGACACAGGCAGCATCAGTTTGACTTGGTAAATATGTGCATCGGTTTCTATGGTGTCAAGAAGGTGAGGATCTGCGTCATAAGAGGCGGTTCGTGTGTCGGTTTCCATGAGTGGAGAGATGCAGGCCGCGACGGGTTTTCTTTGATGAAAAGGGGGGCAAATTTCCATTTTTTTGGGTTAGGGATTTGTGTTGTACCCCGTATACAAGAAACGATAAGTGATTATACCAAAGTATAATCACAAGGCGAACTCGAGATTAAAAAACGAGAAAGGGCAAAGCAATGGCAACTCATAATTGTAGCGCGACCTCATAATTATGAGGCGACTTCATGACAACGGGGTGACTTCAGATATTAAAGCAAGCGAGTAGATAAGCTAATTAAGTCGGACACCGAATGAAGTCGAATAATGAAGGATCAAATAGCGACGAGGACAAGACTATATTTCACTGAATCGATGAAGACTTTATGATTATGGAACAAGTAGTCAGAAAAAGAATAAGAGACAAATCAGGAAGCATAAATCAGGGCGCGATTGTCGCACCGACCAATCCAAAATGCGACAACCTCACTCATTTAATTTAGGCTGATGTTAAGGGCTTAAATGACGCCTCAATAATGGTTAGAAAAATTATCTTATAACAACTATAAATAAGGGTCTAAACCCACAATGAAAAGATCAAAAATATTAATGGCATAAAAGACATGCGTGCATATCATCTTGTGTTCTTAAGCTTTTTTCCGTTGGAGAGACCCAGTGAGTATTCTTTTTCAAATAATTATTTTTTTTAAAAATAATTTTTGAGATTTAAATATTAAAATGTGATTGTTTTATTATATATGAATTGTTTCATAAAATACTCACTCATAATATTTATAATTATAATCCCATGTAATGCGTGTATTTTGTATTAGTAAATTATATTAAATTCATACTTCATACTAATTTAAAATAAAAAAATAAAAAAAACACATAAATATAAAAAAAAAATTATATTTATAATTAAATATTTAAAAATTAAATTTAAAATTAATAATATAAAAATTATTTCTAATCCGCGAGCAGTGCTAGCAAATGAACTATTTTTGAACTAAACAAATTTGAGAAAATTACTACTAGATGCAAGAATGCAACAACCCTTACTAATAGGTTCAAAGAATTTGTAACATTACTATGCGGTGCAAAATGTATGTAATAAGACACTAATGCCCTCAAAACCTAAGCACCTATTTCATTCTCTCTCAAAAGCTACACACCTAACCAAAATTATCGTCCCCCCGGCGCCGAAATTAACCCATTACCCCTTCCCCTACCAAAATCTCTCCACCCAAAATCGTCGCTGCAACCCACCATTCCCCTCCACCGCTGATTGGAAGGAGTGTTCGTTCACCCACCTCGACGAGAAGGCGTCGCGATGGGACCCGCTGAAGTACCACTACATCGGCGGCGCGTGCCCCGACTGGAGGGACAACGCGTGCGAGTACGCGCACGGCTTGTCGGCGACGCTTGAAGCGGAAGGACGCCGAAAAATAGTTGAGCGGCAGCACTATTCCTGAGGATATTTCCAACACGTGGATCTGAGCGCCGGAGCTCCTCGTCGGCATCGTGTCGGCGCCTCTCCGAGCGAAATCCGAACTGTGTAGAGACGATTAAGAAAGCTTACAAGAAACTTGCGTTGAATGATGTTGGATCTGTTCAGCGACTATTCTGAATCTTTTATTTTTCTTCAGGCATTCATATTTATCAGTCTGAATTTTTCATTGAATAATTTAATATGTTCTGTTATTGTATGATGTTGGTTAATAGTATAGGTTTGTTTTTGCTGGATTTGTAATGTTGGCTTTGTTTTTTTAATTTTGAAAAATGCTCTGTTTTTTGCAACGAAGAGATTTGCAAAGGGAACTTTTGGAAAAGGCTCTGTATTTTGCTGGATTGTAATGACGACATTTTTATTAATTTTTTTTAGTTTGATTTGTAATTTTAGAAGGGTTTTGACTTATCTCTGAAGATCAATATGTTGCTCAGATTTTGATTCTTACTAGTTTTTTGCTGAATCCGCGAGTTTCTGGGTTATGTTTCATGAAATTATGCATATATTCACGTATTCGTGCATACGTTCATGGAGGAAATTGGAGGTGAGAATGGCGATGATGTTGATGAAGATCGATCTGCTGAAAATCTGTATTTTCTGGTTTTACTGTTAGTGGAAGAAGATGAAGATGTGGAAGAAGATGAAGATGTATTGCTGGTTCGTTGAGTTTTTTCCAGATTCGATGCATAAGTTCATGATATTTATGCATATGTTCTTATATTCGTGAAGATACTAAATATTTTGGAATTAGAAGATGATATATGTAAATTTTTGGATTTAAATATGTAAATTTTTGTAATTTTAGATATGAAAGTTTCAAAGTGTATATACACACAAATGAATGAGATGTTATTAATATAACAAGCAATTTTTTTGTAGATGAATATATGCATTTAATTCTGTTTAGAATTATCATCAACTACCATATTATACAAGATACATTCAAAAATAGAGAGTCTTTTTTTGGAAGCATTAGAAAAGAAAGAGGACAAGAAAGGACAGTTGTATCCTATGTTTTAAAAACCGGAACAGGAAGTTGAACCGGACGACCCCAAAAAAAGGTTGGACCGGAGTCGGATCGGTTGGACCGGATTGAGCCGATGTGACGTTATAATAAATATTATATATATATAGTATGCATAATTTAAAAAAAAATCAAAATATAGAGTATGATAAGTGAATATAAATGAATTAATAACTCTAAATAAATAATTACACATACAATTACACTCTATAATATATATTATACACATATACTCTCTCTCTCTATACATATATACACACATAAATTCTCTCTCTCTCTCTATACAACACACATAAACTCTCTCTCTCTCTCTATACATATATTAATATACACACGGATATTCATATATACACACACATAAATTTATACACACATAATGACATAAACTCCTTCTCTCTCTCTACACATATATACACACGGATATATACACACACATAAATCGGCGGAGACGAGGGTGAAGGCAGAGACGAGGGCGAGCGGCGAGTGGCAGACTCGAGACCGTGGTGGTTTGTGGTGGCGGTTGGTGGTGGATGTGTTGGTGGGGTGATTTTGGTGGCGGCGGACTCGAGACCGTGGTGGTTTGTGGCGGCGGTTGGTGGTGGATCTGTTGGTGGGGGTGATTTTGGTGGCGGCGGATCTGGCTTGGAGAGTGGCGTCAGGCGACGAGCGAGGGTGACGGCTAGCGGCGGACGGCGGCCCTTTTTCTTTTTTTTTGGTTTTTTTGTTGAAAACTAGTGAAAATCGGCGATTCACCGGTTTTCGAACGATTTTTCCTGTTTTTGAGGGGGCGGTCCAATAGCGATTCTATACACCTCTATTGAACCGCTTTGGGGCGGTTCACCGGTCCTACCGGCGGTCGGACCCGATTTTTAAAATAGAGGTTGTCTATTTTTGGAAGCATTAGAAAAAGAAAGAGGAGGTAGAAAGGACAGTTGTTGGGTGGTGATGTGATGGGTAACAGATTTTTATGGGGGAAAAAACACTCAAGGCATTTAAGACATGTCAACTACATTTTATCACCTGTTAGTAATGTTTGAAAAAATTGACACCTATTTACGATAAATCTCTTAGGATGGCACGAAAGAGTAACTCAAACAACAAATTTAGGGGTCTAAACTAATAGTGTCTTTATATGACCAAATACAAAGACACACAGTTTTACTTAAAAAATTAATATACTAAAAACAATTAAATTAGGCGCCGAGGGAAGTGTTAGGATTTAGGGGTTTAGGGTTTATGCTCTGCAACTGCAAGCGCTGTATTCCGTCCCATTTCTCCATTGCTCTGTTCTTGAATTTCAAACTTAATGGAAGAAATGGAAGAACCAAAACTCCCAGAATTCCTTATGAAAACCAACCACGAATCGAAGCTTAAAGAGCTTCTCCGGAACCTAAACTCCGTTGAATCACAGCTCTTTTACGACACCTCCAAAGAGTTCATAAAGATCCTCAAATCCGATGTCGGCGCCGAGTTTCTACGTGCGTACGTTCAAACATCCTCCAAACTCGTTGAAATTTCTCAAGCCTGGGAGTCTCGTAAAGATAAACCGGGTTTTTTACATGTTTTGAATTTAGTTGCTGCTGTCTTGAATCTTTGCAAGGCAAATGTGGTCAGTGAGGGTGGTATTGATATCAGTAGGTGGTTGGATAATTATGCTCGGGCGTTGGTTGATGAGAAGATGGGGGATTTGTACAAGGAGCTGAATAGTAAAGAGGCCAAGAGGCAGAATGCTGTGCTTTTGTTGTTGGCCTCGATTGTGAGACGTAGTTCGCACTTGGCTTGGGAAGTTGCCAAGGTTTTCGACTTCAAGCTTGCCGTTTTTCCGAAGCTAGCTGAGGTGAGATTGAGGGCGAAGAAATTCGGTGATGGGAATAGGAAGATTCATTCTACAAGAAAAGCTTTTGTGCGTTTTGCTATGTCGTTTTTGGAGGTGGGGAATCCTAGATTGTTGAGAGGGGTTTTGCAACAGAAGGAGATGTATTTAGGGGTATTAAGGGGGTTAGGGAATGATGATGAGGAGACATTAGTTTTTGTTCTGTCTGTTTTGCTTGATAGGGTTCTTGTTCAGGAATCCCTCGTGCCTCCGGGGTTGAGAAGTGTATTGTTCGGGAATGTTACTTTGGAGCAGTTGGTTAGTGTTTCAGGGAGGGGTGAGTTTGGGGATGCAGCTGAGTTGGCACATAATGTGTTGATTAAGGTGTGTACTGATCCTGTAAATGGCTTGATGCCGGATTTGGATAGGCACCCAAGTCCTCTCCGTGGGAATACGAAGCGACTTTTGAGTTTAATGAAGAAATTGAAGGCAACAGAAGTTGTGTACCATAAGGAATTGCTTCTGGCCATTGTAAAAGGACGTCCTTCGTTTGGTTCTGCATATTTTCAGGAGTTTCCATATAGCCTTGAAGATATTGCATCAGATAACTGGTTAGAGTTCTTATGCACTCTCTTGTTGTATTTGTGAGATTCATTATGTTATCATACTGATTTGATCGTTGCACATGATCAAATACTACACATACTGATAAGAGTTGGTCTGATGTAAACTGTGTTACCATGCAGCTGGTTTGCAACTATTACTTTTTAGTGAAACAACTAATACTGTTTAAAAACATACACAAAATGCATACTAGTTGCACAGTAAAACTGGTTTACATAAAAATACCTGCATACACGTTTGGTGATTGAAATTACTTGCAGGTTTCTTGCTATCTCTTTGGCTGCAGATGTGGTTTCCTCTGTCAGTGAGGGGTTTTCATTTGATTTTGTTGATAAAATACCTGCATCTGACTCTCAAGATGTGTGGAATCTTTTACAATGCATTGGTCCACGCCCTTTCACTAGATCGATTATTAATAAAGGGTTGCTTCATGCTGATTCTCTTGTGAAACATGGAACATTGAAGCTTGTAATGGAGGCATTAAAGTTGATGGATTCTTTCATAAACACTTTGGATGCTTCTTCTGATTCACACAACTACACAAAGCATAGTTGGGGAGCTTTAAAGGCAGATGTTCAAAACAGTGCGAGGATGTCGTTCCCTGATCCCCAAGTTTTGGTGTCTTTGCTTTCTCCTCTAAGTAGCCACTTCAAGAGTCTTGGTTCTGCTTCCAAAAGGAAGGCTGAAGTAGTGTCAGAACATGCTGTAAATATTAGTAAGAGGTTGAAGTGTTCTAATGCAAATGAAGACTTGGATATTATTATAAGTGGGGTTAATTCGTCTGAGGTAGATTTGTCTGGTGATGGGGGAGTTGCAGAATCAGGTGGAGACCAGCAATTAGAGAATGGAGCTGATCTTGTGAAAATTATAGGGGATATATGGGGTTTACAACAATGCTCCGTGGAAGATGTGGATACATATTTCTATACCAAGATACTTGACTCTCTTAAAATCTATTATGTAAGTTTTCTCAATTAAATCATAATGGTAGATTATAACTATTAAGATATATTGATTAGTTATTAAACTTGTGACAAATTTTATAGAAGATGACTTTTGATGATTCATAGTATTTCTCTTAGGAAATGATAAGCATCTAGATTTATAATTTCATATTTGTTATGGTTTATTTTTCTTTTAGGAAATTATAAACATCTAGATTTTGTTTTTTTTCATGGTTTTATGTTTTTTGGATCAGAATTTACTTTATATTTAATAGTTACTTGATAGTCAGGGATTTAAATTCTGTACCATTTTCCTTTTTTGTAAGTGATGATAGTTTTATTTATTAGATATCATCCCAACACTCAACTCTCCTGTTTTCTTTTTGATAGTCAATATTTTGACAGTGCTTATAACTGACTGCAGAGTTCTTTACAAACTTTTTGCAGCGAACTATGCCCATGGCCATGGAAGGATTATTCGACTTTTTCAAATTTCTGCCAAACAATCCTCTCACATTACCAACAATTCTGCAGCAGTCACTATTACAACTGCTTAATGAATATGTTGGTCAATTTTCCAAAGGCGTATCCCATATCAGAACCCCACCACAAATGTATAGGCACCTGCATCCATTTATTGTCTTGTTAACGAGCTCGCCACTCAGACAGATTAAGGAACAAGCTTATGCCTTAGCAAAGGCAGCAATTTTAAGCACTGGTGCATTTGACTATAACATAAGGGAAATTTGTGTGTGGTTCTTTTTCATGCCCGGTTATAGTGCTAATCATGTTTACGTCGAACAAATTGAAACCTTTCAAGAGTTGTCTCCAGTCATTGTTTCTTTTCTATGTGATGCTGTTTCCACGACAGGAAATAACTTGTACAAGTATATGGAATTACTGAAGCAGTACGTTTGTGATTCAGAAGGTGGCAATGGTAATTGATTAACGTAACATCTCCCTATTTTTTTTTCATGTATTTCTTCCAGAAATGGTGCTGTTCAATTTACGTAGTTGCATATTTTTTTTACCAGATATATCTCTTGGAGTTAGCCCTTTTGTTATATGTGTATTGGAGAAGTGTTTACGGTTGCTGAGCTCTGAATCTGGTTCCTTTACGATACCTCAGAAGTCATTGATAGCACTCTATGTCTCCAACACAATCAAATATCTGTTGGACACACAGGTAGAATGGCATGCTTGCTTTATTTCCATGCTATGTGTACATAATTTTTTCTTTTTTTATTGGCATAATACATCAAAAGGTCCCTAAAGCATCAACTTTTATTTTGGTAGGTCGCTAAATTATTTTTTATATTTTAAAAAGCACTTTTAAGTATTGAAATTTTATTTCACGAGCACTTGCCAGACAAAAATTGACAGAAATTTCCAATCCACCTTTATGGTCCCAATAAATAATATACATGTTAGCTTTGTTTAATTTTAGTTATATACAAAATATTTTTCGCAGGCCATTTTAGGTACCTATCACCTGAAGAATTAGGGTTGAAATGACTTTCAAAAAAACACATCTGTACATTAGTAATGTTTTCATATATATTATTTAAGGGACCATTAAAATGAATTGAAAAATTCCGTCAATTCTCCTCGAGGGAGCTTGTGATAAAAAATTTCAATACTTGAACCTTTCCCCCAAAAAAAAAAAAAAGTTTATTGATCTGCTGATGCATTATGCCTTCTTTTTTTCAGTCTTTTTTCTTAACATCATTGACTTTTGATACTAGAGACAATGCAATATATTTTGGTAGGTGAATGCTGGAGGACTATCATTTCTAATTGATCGTCTATTATCTGAGAAACTTGAGAACTTAACCAGCAGAGCTGATGTCTTAGCACATGCTGAATGTCCATGTGAGTGGAGGCCACTGAAGACTCTTTTGTGTTTTGCTCGTGATATTTTGCATCGGAAGTGTTATGGTATTTATTCAAATGTTGAAGATGCTGAGAGATCTAATAATTCTTTTGTCGAAACACTTAAAGACATCAATGGTGTTTTGAGAAGTGAGTATGATGGTGGACTTGTTGGATTGACAATGGGATTTTCCTTCTCGTTATTGTGTACAAGACACTGCGAGCTGTTGCAGAACTTTCCATTAGTATTATCCATCTCAAGCAACCTACATGAGGCGCCTTTCTCACTTTTGTCATCAATTTTTTTCCTCGAATCAAGTTATATTGCTGATATTTCAAAATTATGGCCTGAAATGTTCTCTGCTGCTCCAATAAATGTAATTAATTGCAAAGAAAAGGAGGAGAGTTTGCATAAACTTGAACTTGATTCGATCGATGTTGCTTCTGTTGCATTTTCTCATTACTTAAAAGGCGCCCCATTCCATGTGCTCTTTTCATGTATTGCACAGAGTAACAGCATGCATTTGTTTGAGCAGTCAACACTTCAGAAGTTGCTCTTGGATAAGGTCACAGGGAGTACATCTGATTATCTGCTTTCTTCATTATGCAATGTACTCTTCTGGATTAATCACACAAGATCAAGCTGCAAACTCAGATCTTTTAACGAGCTCAAGATGCTTTCTGAAATTTGCTTTATACTTGCAGAGCACTTATTGAAACAATTATTGCTTGAAAATATTCACATTGCTGAAGATGTTGCAGAAATCATCTTTAATAATCCTGCTATGATTGCATCAATGAATTGTCCTCTGTCTGGTCATAAAGTGTTTTCAGAGTTAGTCTTTGGAGAAAATTTGGATAAACTTCTTGGGCTGGCTAAGGAAGGAATTCATAGAATGGATCTCCATGCCCTGAATTTGTTAAGAACAGGTTGTGAGCTCTTGTTCCCAATGTCTGAACAAGTTATAGGAGGCAGAAAGCGCATATCACGAGCATTCAAATTGCTGGAGCAGAAACTATTTCTGACATTCAAGAATAAGTTCGATGATTGCATTCAGTTATTGGACTTTAAGCCTCTAGTCCCAATATTTTATGCTTTACACTCTTTGCTTCCATTTGTGTTTCCCTTTGAACTTCTTGAATTGGTGAATTGGTTGTTCTCTCGGGTTGATTTCAACAATGCAGTCTCTCTCTTACCAGCAAAAAGGAACGCTCTCTTTGTTGGTTTGCACTTTGCCAGTTGCACGTTTGACCTTCTCTCAGCTTATATGAGGCGGCTTCCTGGTGGGCCTGTGGCCCTTTTCGATATTTTGCTGTTTGAGAGGATCTTTTTTCAACTATTAGAGGTTGGCTGTCATTTGAAACTTGATGTTGCTGATGAATGTCTGCTTAAGGCTGTTAAGGTTGTGAAATTGCATAAAGATATTCATCAGGCACATCTTCCTTCCGTAATGGTTTTACAAAGAGTTATTGCAAGCATTCCTGTAAGTATATTCTCATACTGCTTGAACAGGATTAATAGAACCAAAGCTGACTTGTTGTATCTTATTGCTGGCATGAGCCCCCTGCATATGTCTGTCTTCGGATTTATGTTTTCTGAATTATTGGATAAGTCGTCACTTCTTAAAGCTAATGGGACACAAGAAACTCGTAAATACTCTTTCTCAGATGAAGATCTACTGTTGCTTTTGCCGAGTGTCGTTTTGTACTTAAATTCGGCTGTATCTAAATTTGGGGGACTGCTCTACAAGCCGTTTGAGGCTATACGTTCAGTGTATGGTTGTGTACTCTTGAAGGGTTTTTCTGAGTGGAAAACATTCGTCTCTGGGATTATTTTTGAGTTCATGTTTGATGAACCTTTGACTGCATCCAAAGAAGAATATTTGGATATTTTATCAGGTAGTCTTCTTGGGAAGGCAATACTTATGGTACGGGACTCTCTGGTAATATGTGAAGATACGATGAAGGTTTATAAAAGGTTGAGCCTATTCGATTCCGTATGCCCATCACATGCAGATGATATTTTTGATTACTACCATGGTGAGACTGGACTTCATTCACTTAAGCAGCCTTTAGATTTTGTGAACAGAGTTCTTGCGAAGATAAACTTATGTAGGATGCTCGTATTTTCGGATTATACTCCTTCACAAGTTACCTCTGAAATTGAAGAGTCTAGAATCAGGTTTTTAAGGATATTGATCAATTCCTGGATATTGATTGTCAAGAAATCCCCCGAGATTATTGATTGTGTGGATGGAAAGAAACTTCCATTGTTTAGATTTTTGGAAGTCTTTGTGATGAATAATATATTCGAATTGGCAAATGAGATGCATGATTATCTTATTAAGTTGGACTCTCTTCCCTTCATCGAGCAACTTGTGAAATCATTTCTTCTTCACAGGTTTGGGGATCCTACAACATTGAGGATTCTTCGAACTATGCTTGCCCGTCTATCTCATGGGAAATTTTCAAGTGCTTCACTAATTCAGCTGTTGTTTGCTCACTCCCAATTTGCGCAAACCGTACAATTGACCTGTAAATCATTCGTTTCTACAAAGTTTGGATTGGTTTTTACTCCCATGCAGAGCATCTTAAAATCATTTCGTATTCCTCGTACTGATCCAGATTGCAAAAACGATAAATCAGTTGATCAGGAAAATTTGCTGGAACTCGTTAGGTTCATCAGGGTACTTTTTAATATCTATGTGAAACAAAGAGAAGTAAATTCTGCGGAAGAAAGTTGTATAAATTCTCGAGAATTGGTTTATCTTCTTTTGTCGTCATACGGGGCAACATGTTCTGAAGTTGATTTGGAAATATATAATCTAATGTTAGAAATTGAGTCCAACGATGAGTCATGTGCTGGCACTGTTGCTCAAACAGATTACCTCTGGGGGCTTGCTTCTTTAACAGTCAGGAAAGATATGAGTTCTGCTGACGAAAAAAACATGGAATTCTTCGAACGTCGAAAAGTTATGTTCAGAGAGAATATACCAATTGACCCTATGTTATGTGCTCAAACAGTTCTCCACTTTCCTTACAATAGGTCTGTTAATGGAGGAAGCTTGTACAGGCTTGAAAAGGCTAGTTCTGCAGTTAACCATGAGGTACTTTTTCACCATTTTGGCATCTTTATATTCTTCTGTTGGGAAAATAATGTGTTTTTCCTGCTTCTCTGACCATTGTAACACTATGTGCAGGCTTCTTCTGCAACTGATAAGCTGCAAGTATATGATCCTGTCTTTATCCTGCGTTTCTCAATTCACTGTCTTTCGATGAATTATATTGAGCCCATTCAATTTGCTAGTTTAGGCTTGCTTTCCGTTGCTTTTGCTAGTCTATCTTCGCCTGATGATGATTTGAGGAAATTGGGATATGAAGCAGTTGCAAAGTTCAAGAGTGCACTGGAGGTAACTATATCTTCTTCATTCATTACACTAAATGTTAATTTCACTCGTTTTCACTCTTTATGCCGTGGCTCTGTTTTCATTGGTGTAATACAAGAAAGTATATATGTTCCTTTATAAATTTTTACTAGGAGTAAGTTGAATAAGAGGGGAAAAAGCAGGACCTCTTTTAACTTTTCCATAATCTGTTTTAATAAAAGTTGGCTGATAATCTTGTAAATTTGGGAATACGTTGCGTATAGAAGCATCATCTGACAGTTAGACTATCATATTGTTTAAACCATGTTGAACAGGCCATGTGTCAGCCTCAGAGACACTCTTATAATACCTTGTTATTATAGTCAACTTTTTAAGCACCCCTACTAGATTTGCTGTTATCTATAGCTATGTCCAATAAACGGATGGGCTTTTTCTTGAAACTTTTGTCCCTAAATTTCATTAATGTTTAGTCACTTGACTTGACCTATTGATAATTTGAACGTTTATCTGGTGATTTTGGGTATTAGATCATCTTTTTTTTCTAGATCGATCGCCATATTCATTCATATATATTTTTTAGCTTGAGATTGTCATAGAATAAGTTCGAAGAATATCTTTATCATTTAGCCGTGGATTTAATTCATACTTCTATTTTTGGTTAAGGTGAGAATTATCATTATCTAAATAATGAAGATACACCAAACTACACCATCAATAAATAGTCAATACTTAATAGTGATAGTTATATTGTAACACTCTAAAATCCTACTAAACATAAGCTCCAGGCTACTGCAGATAAGAAATCTCTCGTTTCTTCTCTAGGAAGACACTATATACTTGATGTTTTTACTATTTAAAAAAATATTTAAGGAATATGTTTTCCCTATATGGATGCTGTGTTTTTAGCTACCAGTTTGAAATATTAAAATCTTCCCCAACAGAAATGTCAAAAGAAGAAAGATGTAGTACGACTCCGTCTTTTACTATCGTATTTACAAAATGGAATCGATCAGCCATGGCAAAAGATTCCATCCATTATTGCTGTATTCATTGCGGAGGCTTCTTTGGTACTATTGGACCCATCCCATGAAAATTATTCAACCATAAGCAAGTATCTCCGTAATTCCCCCAGTGTTAACATGAAGGTACAATCTTAAGATTTCATATTTCCTTATCTGTGGTACTTTGGATATATAGCTTTAACATTATACTATAATTTTATTAAAAAATGGCAGGCTATACCATTATTCCAGATTTTTTTCTGGAGCAACTCTGTTAGTTTTAAAGCGGATAGGCTCTGGATCCTTCGGCTGTTGTGTGTTGGACTGAATACAGAAGACGATGCTCAAATATACATCAAAAACTCCATTTTTGAGACTCTCATGAGTTTCTATTCTTCTCCTCTTTCAGATAACGGTTCAAAGGAACTTATTATTCAGGTCTCTTTTACATTACATTATCTAAATCAATTGTATTTGACTCTCATAGTTCCTGCTGCCACAACCCTTTAACGTTCTAAACTTAACATAACAGATTCCACCTTATAATTTCTTGTTGCAGATAATGAAGAAGGCTATGCTATTGCATAAAGCTATCTGGTTTCTAGTTGAACACTGTGGTTTACTCTTATGGTTGTCCTCTATTGTTTCATTACTCTGTGGGAGTGAATTCCAAGAGGAGAAAACATTTGCCCTCTCACAATTGCCTGTAATATTGGAGGTATTGATTCCCTTGCTTCACTTATATGCTCTTTGATAGAAGTTCGTCTTCTGTTTTTCCTCAATGGCTTGTTTTGCTTAAATTGCCAAATCTGACATGTTAAATTCAAGGGAACCTTGGTAAGGCGTCCAGCACAGGAAATCTTTTGTCATTCTGCCAAACTTTTATTTTTATGTATCTTTACCTCCACTAAAAGACTGAATGTAGTTGACCACTTGAATCTTCAAAACAGGTTGTAAATTGTGTTACAGCACCAAGAAATATTGTCGAGTGGCTACAAAAGCATGCAATGGAGCAGCTTTCAGAACTCTCAATGCATCTGTTTAAACTCCTTGTTAATGGTGTTGAACTCATTAAAAAACAGAGCTTTGTATGTGCCTCTATTTTGCAAGTATTGACGTTAGTGTTAAAGATATCACAGAAGAGGAAGATATACCAACCACATTTTACGATATCCGAGGAGGGTTTATTTAAACTGCATGAGGCTGTTGAAACATGCTCCAAAACATGTTGCAATTCTATAATAGGCTTGGGCCTTGAAGCTGTTCTCATGAGTACTCCTCCAGTCAATATTCTCCACTTGGTAACTCTCTTCTCTTAAGTGGATTTTTTTTCCTGGTTTCTTATATTTTGCACTTTGTGTGTATTTCTAAACAATATTAGTTGTTTCATTAAAACGTATTAATTTGTCAGTACTAGTATTAGTTGTTACATTTAAAGGTATTAGTTTTTATACTATAAAGTGATATACGAACCACTTGTATGATAAAACAGTTTTACATGAGACTATCTCTATCTTAATACATATGGGTTGTCCCAACCAATTTCCTTCGTGCTTCTATTTTTAATCCCAGATTTTGGGCGCATTATGATATTATTTTTGTATTTAGTTATTGGAATTTTAACATTTTGTATATATTGTACAGGGGCAAGAAAAGCTTTCAAAGTTTTTGAGATGGGCAGTTTCGACTGCTGTACAGTCGAAATCAGAAGAATCTCTTCATCCTGATGATTCCAACGCTCATTCAACTGAAGAATCAGTGAAAAAACCATCTGAAGAATCACTTGTATCAAAACTGTTACGCTGGCTAACTGCCTCAGTGATACTTGGGAAAATTTCTCACAAATCTAGCAAACTTAACAATGGCAGCTTCTCGGAAATACCTACCCTCGACTCTTTGCAGTCTTGGTTAAGATGCACTGAGAAAGAGTCTGGAGAAAAACGCAGGATATGGCTGTGAAGATATATTAGCTGCCTCGATATTTTACCTGATACAACTCCTCGACTTTGGTGATAGAATACTTCCATCAGCTGTTTCTGCAATTTGTCTCCTACTTCTTTCAGGCTCCTCAGGTTTATTTTTACATCTTTCTGCTTCCTTTTACCTGTAAAAAAACTCCTATGAACTTGGTTCACGGATTTTTACGGTGAACTCTGTAATACTGTTTAGCATACGATGTAATACTGTTCAGCGTATGAACTATCACGGCTTAGTAGTTTTGAGAAGAATAACACATAAAATTAAGTATTCTTTAAAAGTGACTTCATATTCTAAACAATATTTCTTTGAAAAAGAGAGTTCACGTGAACCTGGTTCAAATGAGACTTACTCCAACTATAACTTGTTCATCATGTTGTTAGCTACTATCACTGCTTGACGACCCTGTTCTTTAATTGTGTACTTTTTTTGTTATACAGAATCAGAGAATTTGGTTGGTCTAGCGACTTCTTTGCCATCCCTTTGTTCAAAGATACACTGTCCTGCCGAAGCAAATCCTTCCTGGAGATGGTAAGATTCTTAATCGATCGTTTCACACTTTGTTTATGGACAGAACGGTATTAAGAAAGGGATTATAACCACATGCATAATATTCCACAAATGATCTTGAGTTGGTTTAATTTGACCGAATTCAAATGATGAAATGCGAGTAGAACCCTCTCGAGTCTTTGCTGTTCTTTTTGTCTGAATTGATGATGTGTGTTTGAACAGGTCATACTACCAGCCATGGAGAGACCTAACCGTACAACTCAGTGACGTCGAAAAACTGGACGAAATTCACGCTTGTGAAAGACTGCTGACGGTTGCTTCTAATATTCTTTTACACAGATATGGATGTTCCCATTTTTTTCAACTTAAAGATGTGGACAGCCTCAATCTACATAATTGGGAAAGAAATATGCTTCAATCTTGAATCAAATCTGATTACTATTTCAGTTGCTTTGGTTGAGAGACTCCTGATTCTCTCTTTCCCTGAACGGAACAAAAGATAGTCGTGTCATTTTTGAACGCTCACTCTGTGAAAGCAATTTCTCTTAGAAAGTTGCATGAGTTTTTTTGTATATAAAGGCAACAAAGTTGGAGTTTATTCCTCATACAACTCATTCTAGACTAAGTGCGATTGTTGCATCTAATGTATTTTTGTATGGGGCAGCAGTGATGTTGTATCATTAGATGTTAGACTTGTACATGAAATTTACAGAAATGAAATACGAGTAACGATATAATTTATTGTGACAAATAGGATATCAACTCAAATACGAATTAATTTGTTGTGACAAATAGGATACCTTCCTCTTAAGCCAATGATGGTTGCAACTTCAGGGATATAATGATTAATGAGTAGATGTTTCTCAGGGGTGAAAATTTTTATTTCTTGACTCTCACTTGTCCATCCGAGCATGTTGTTTTTGCAGCCTGGGTTCGTGCTAATGATTTGGTGCTGATATAGATTTTGAACTCGAGCAATCCTGATATCAAGTTATGACACTCAATTATTTCACATCTATGAGACGAACTCCATGTGGGATATGCTAAATCTGATGATCCTAGGGTGTAGAATTAGAAAAGTCATTGATTGCTATAGCTAACGGAATTTATTCAATGGTTGCTTATTATAATCCTTTCAAATCGTTATGAGATGAATATACATTGCGGGTTCTTGTAGGGCTATGCTTAATCAAGTTATGAATTGTCTCAGTTGGTAGCTAAGACCTAGGAGAAAGATACAGTAATGAAATTCCTTATATGATTAGTTGACTCCTATTATGCCACAAGGACCCAAATTTTAACACAGAAATGCCCAATATGGAATGGAATGAACAAACTCTCTTTTGTCTATGTTTGTAAAAAAATATTTTTTGACCTTTTATGACACATTTATCCTTACTAGAAAGAGTCGTGCATGAGTAGCCCATGAGTGGGTTGCGCGACCTAGTGTGGGAGGGATGAAAATTAACTTAATAAGGGTAATATGTCATAAAAAGGTAAAAAAGAGTCTTTACAAATATTGGGCAAAAAAAGAGTTTGGACGTTCAAATTTTGGACAAAAAAGAGTTTGCCCGAAATTTTAAGTCTCCATCTCATTTCTTAGCAAAGATTATTCCATGTTATTGCAAAAAGAATCCCAGTGGGCTTTAAAATGTGATAGTGTTCAATCTTAGCATGTAGCTATGTTGGCCAAGAATGCCAAATTCTTCAAAGAAAAAAAAAAGAAAAAGAAATGTAGCCATTGTAATGCACCTGCCCATATAATAGATTTGTGTTTCCAAATCATAGGATATTCATCTGGTTGGAAAGGCCCTACTGTACTAGGTCTGCTAACAAGAATTGAGTCCAATGGGAATACATTGGTTAAGAATGATAGCTATGAAGCTATTGTTGCCTCTAATCCCTTATTCACTCAAGATATGTTTGAGTAATTTCTAAATTTTTTTAAGTTGCAAAAGGGGACTGAAAGTAGTCACACCGCTGCTTGAGCTTTTGTGGAAGGCAATAGTATTAATCAAGTTACATATGTGCATACTTGTTTAAATATTGTTTTTAGTGATAGTTTTTGTTGGATTTCTTGATACAGGCTACTGACCAGATGGCGCATGATTAAGCTATGTTTACTTCTAAGTCAGAGCCATCTAATATAAAAATCAAGTTACCTAATAATGCTATCATTACTGCCACTCTTATTGGAAATATAGTTTTAAATGAATTCTTCACATTACACAATGTTTTATATCTTCCTCAAACCTTCTCTCTATATCTCATTTAACTAGATATTCCAATTGTATAGTTAATTCCTTGTCCTCACATTGTGTTTTGTAGGACAACAACATTAAGAGGGTGATTGGTTATGCTGAACAACATGGATGTCTTTATTTGCTTGAAGACTACATCAGTAAAGTTTGTCAATTTTGCTCAGTCTATTATTTTTGACATATGAATTTTAGGTTAGGTAACGTTTCTGTTAATAAATTGTTACAAATAAAACAGTTGAACGTGTAATGTAAGAACTTGAATAATAGAGTCTGTGAGATATGTTCTTTGGCAAAATAGAAGAAAACTTCATTTCCTATTAGTACATCAACTTCTTCTATGTTTCGATTAATTCATTGTGATGTTCAGGTTCCTTTCTCAATTCCTTTTGTTAATGGTCATAGATATTTCTTAACAATTATTGATGACTATAGTAGATGCACTTAGATTTACTTGCTTAAAATTAAGAGTGAAATGAGGTTCTCATAAGAACATATTTATAATATGGTTCTCAAAAGTTTAATACTAAGATTAAAATTCTAAGAAGTGATAATGGTACATAATTTCTATTATATACTTGGCATTGTTCATTAGACATCTTGTGTAGAGACTCCTCAATAAAATGGAGTTGTAGAGAGAACACTTTATTTTTTCAATCATGTTTGCTCCTAAAATTCTGGAGTTTTTGTGTAAATACTTCTGCTCATCTCATAAACAAGATTCCATCTTCCGTTCTTAGCAATAAGACTCCTTTTGAATTAATGTTACATAACAAGATTATTCCTACTTGAGTTTTAGTTGTCTTTGTTTTGCTAGTACTTTAACTGTCCATAGAACTAAGTTTGACATAGTCAACTAAATGTGTTCTTTTGGGCTCTTCTTTTGGTACAAAAGGTTATAAATGTCTTGATATTTCAACTGGTAAAATGTTCACTTCAAGAAATGTGAAGTTTTATGAGCACATGATATGATATAATTTGTACTGATAGGTTTGTTAATGAATTATTTTCTAATGATTCTAATGTTCCACATATTGGTGTTGATGATTCTATTTTTTATTGATTGATGTTTCTGGTAGTAGAAATAGTATTAATGTTTCTGACGGTATTGCTAAAATTGGGCATCTAGATCATAATCATTTTGTTAATGACACTGATGCACAAATTCAAAATAGTAATAATACTGTTGAGTCCATATCTGATACTTTGCATGATTTTTATTCAAGATATTAGTGATATTATTGAGAGGACAATCATAATAATCTTCCTAATGAATCTATCCCTAAATATAGGAGATAATAATGTTGTTCACATGAAAAATAACAATGAACAATGAAGAGGATGACCTTAGGAGGTCTGCTAGGGCAAAACATTCTTCAACTTATTTAGATGTTTATTAGGCAACTTTTCCATAATCATAAGAATAAGAATGCTAATATGTCAGATGATATCCCATTTCTATATATCTTTCTACTAACAAATTACCCACCTTACATGAGATATTTAGTCTCTATATCTCAAATAGTAGAACATAAAACTTATATAACCAAGCTTATAAAGATGAGAATCAAAGTTGCTATGAACAATGAAATACATGCTGTAGAAAGAACAAAAACTTAAATTCTTGTTCAATTACCACGAGGCAAGCGTTGCACAGGATATGCAAGAGGGTCTACAAGGTCAAGTACAAGCCTGATGGAAGCATAGAAAGGTACAAGTCCAGGCTAGTTTCCAAAAGCTATGCTCAAGAAGAAGGTATTTGATTATTTTGACATTTTTTCACCTGTTACAAAACTACTATAAGAATTTTTATTTCAATTATTGTTGCTAAAATTGGTTCATACATGTGATGTAAATAATGCATTTCTTCAAGGTGATTTAATTGAAGAGTTTATATGCTTCCACCTTCTAGATATTGTTCTTCTAATGACATTAGACTTTGTAGGTTAAGGGTCCGATTGGTAGGCTCTTATAGGGGTTAAAAGGGTCTACCCACTATTTTTGTTGGTTGATTGGTAGATGACATTATAATGCGTCCGACCCGGTACTTATCGGCTGACCCGCTAATGTTTATACCCCAAACACTGTTCACTTCTATGAAAATAATACTTTCATTGGACATGGTATTATATTAAAGAGACTTGAACAGTAATATTTATTCCAAATTCACCCTCCTCCTTCATTCCAAATTTCTTTCTTTCCTTCTTCCCTTCGTCAGCCTCTCCTCACCCCCAAACACCGCCGTCACCATACCGCCGTCGTCGCCTGCTCCACCGCCGCCCTAGGAGAACACCGCCGCTGCCCTAGTAGAACGCAGCCCAGATCCACATACCTCTTCTCCGCCTCGACGCTGCCGTGATCTCCAACATACTGCAGCACGGCAGCGCCAAGCTCATTTTCACGGACGTCCAATCCGCCTCCGTCGTCAACGACGCCGTTTCCCTCTTTCCCCTGCATTTGAATCGCCCGATTTTGGTCCTAATCGAAGATGAGGGTTGCGAAAACGGCGTCGATCTACGAAGAGATCGAAAAGCATAAAGTGACGCACATGTGCGGAGCTCCGGTGGTGCTCAACATACACGCCGAAAAATTGAAGGTTGAGGGCATATTTGGAGTTGAATTTCTCTGCATATTTGGAGTTGCAATAATTTGGGGACAGAATATGTTGAAGAAGATGAGGACAAAGTAGTAATTTGTTAATGCTTTCAATTTTTTATTTTATTTTATTCACTTTTAATACATTCTACCAATTAACTTACAATATTTTACATTCACTTTTTAATATTGATTATCAATCAGAAATTCATCTCATTAAATTAGTCTAGACATTAATATTGTAGGAATTTCCATCATGACTACCAATCGAGCCCTAAATAAAAGTCTTTTATGGGCTAAACATGCATTAAAACAATGATTTAACAAGCTTTCTAAAACATTAGTTTCTTTTGGTTACACTCAATATAAGGATGGCACTTATCTTTTTACAAAGGCCATTATTTATACTTTTATTATTTTAGTGGGTTATGTTGACGATATTATTCTTGCTGGTAACATTTTAGAGGAAATTCAAAGAGTTAAATTTCATTGACATGTTAAATTCACCAATAAGGATCTTGGTGTTTTAAAATATATATTTGAGTATTTAAGTTGCTAGAAATGATAAAGACTTACAACTTAATTTGTCAAAGAAAATATGTTTTAGATCCCCAATGGATTCAAAACATAACTTTATAGATGTTAGTTCTCCTCCACTGCAAAATCCTTCTGAATATAGGAGAGTTGTTGACAAACTGTTGTATTTAAATAACAAGGTGTGATATATTTTATCATGTTCAAACATTAAGTCAATACATGAGTAAAGCTAACTGAATCTAACCTCTATGTTGTACATAGATTGTTGAGGTATCTGAAATCTACTATAGGTCAAGGTATCTTATATTTTGCAATTAATAACTTTAAGCTTCAAGGTTTTGCAGACTCAAATTAGTCTAGATGTGAGAAAATAAGAAGAAGTATAACCGGTTATGCATTTTATCTAGGAGAATAACTTATTTCATGGAAGTACAAGATGCAAACAACAATGAGTAGATCATCAACTGAAGCTGAGTATAGAGCTATGTGTGAAACCTTTTGTTATTTCTAATGGATTTTATACGTCTTGAAAAATCTAAAAATTCCACATCCACAAACAACACTTATAAACACTGATATTATAACTGCTTAAACATATTCA
The DNA here is from genome assembly GCA_037126765.1 of Stenogyne calaminthoides. NCBI lineage: Eukaryota > Viridiplantae > Streptophyta > Magnoliopsida > Lamiales > Lamiaceae > Stenogyne > Stenogyne calaminthoides. The sequence continues at coordinate 33,903,658 of JBBCBC010000011.1, forward strand.
AATCTTCCTTACATCTAATTCTCAATCTTCCTCCGCCTATGTGGCTCTACTCAATCTCTTCCTTTTCAATTTCTAATTTTCTTATTATTTTGCATTTTTTTTCTATATCTTAACCACCCCATATTTTATCACCCTTACATATCTCACAATTTTTATCACTTCTCTGCCTGACACCACTGAATTTCTGTTATTTTGATTTTTAAAATTTTTATCTCCTTGTAAACCGTCCCATATTTTAATCTATATCTTAATCTCCCATATTTTTATCTCTATCTTAACTGCCTACATTACTTAATTGCACTTTTTTATGTCCTCAATGTTTGCGTCTCTTTCATTTCTTCATCTCTTCATTTTCTAAAATTTGTAATTTTTTTTTATTCTTCACGGATGCGTTCACGCATTTTTCCAATCTCATCACTGTTCGCATTTGTCTTCATATTCAATTTCCATTATCTTTGAATATTTTTTTTTTATAAATTTTAATTTTTTTTTTTAAAATTTCTGTTCGGATTCCTCAAAGGTATGAATATCAATTATGTAATATGAATTTTATTATGCATAGTTTTTTCTATTAATTCTACAGGATTTTGAGGATATATTTTTTTCGACGATCTTGGTTTCAAAAGTAATTCCTGTTCTCAAAGGTATGAATATCAATTATGTAATATGAATTTTAATATGTATAGTTTTTCTATTAATTTTATGATTTTGAGGATTTTTTTTTCCGACGATCTTGGTTTCAAGAGCCATCTTTATTTTATTTCCCAATTTTTGTGTCAATCGTTCTTTACCCCATACAAGAATGTAATATTTTGGTTGAAATATCAGTTATTTAATAATTTTCTTTTATAATTTATGATAGTTGTTAATTTACTAACTTATACTATGATTTTGCTCTAAACAAGCAAAATCCTTGTGGAATTACAAATCAAGTGGCGTTTTATAAAATACTCCACTGGTACACCAATCTTATGTACACTTGCCTTATTTGTCTGTCCACCAATCTTATGCCTACTCTATTTATGGAAAAAAATCACTTTATTTTTATCACCCAATTATCATTTAATTACTTCAAATGTAATTGTACTTTCACTCACGACCAACCAATTTATTTATAAATAAATACCACAATACTTCATAATACCCTTACTTTATCTACTTATTTTTTAAAACCCGTGCTAAAAACATCAAACATAAGATTGATGGACGTATGTAGTATAAATTACAAAAATACATTGGGTAGTAACTGCTGATTTTTGTTTTCTTTTTTATTATATTTTCTGTTTTATGATTTTGACAAAATTAGAGGATTCTGTTAAAGAAAAAAGAAACATTTTGTTTATGTAAAGATTATAATCTTCACTGTTCTCATTTGTTGCTAACGACCAACACATTTGGGGATCAGATTAATTATTTGATTAGGTAGTGGTTTTAATTTTATTTTCTTTCATCTTTTATGTTGGAATTTGATTAGGGTATATTTTACTTTTTCATTTGTGCGTTTAGGTTAATTTGGCATATTCTGGACAATACTCTCCAACGACCTATCAGTGCATACTACAGACGTTTTGAAACATTATTTTTGCCTAATAGCACTTTTTTTTTAAAAAAAATTGGATCACACCAATTTAAAAAAAAAAAAAGTATTTCCAACAGTTTCACTATTGTTTCAAAACAGACTCTTTGTCTCTTACTCTCTTATTTTAGTTTATAATTTTCTAATTTACCATTGTGAAAAATGATTTTTTTTTCCCTCATTACATTTAAATTGTTAACTATATTTTTGACGTGGTTATTAACTTATTATTACAATTGTTGTCATGTGGGAATTCATTTAGATGCTCAGCTTCATGAGAGATGGAGATTTGTATATCGCATCTGGAGGTTTAGATTTTACAGATTCTATTGGATGGGAATGCATGGTTTTCAATAAATTCTATTAAAAATTGAAACTAATTTTCTATTAATTTTAATAGTGTATAACTCAAATTATTCAATAACCTTATTAATGCATTAAGGAACTATATATCAAAAATAGTTTGTCAAGTTCATTCTTATCGAAATTAATTTAATAATATATTATATATGAATGTTGCTTTCAGAAAAAAGATTATGAATATTTTACCCATATTGATTCTAAATTCAATGTCATAACTATAACACTCAACATCTTATTTGTAAATAAGATTTTCCTCATATTTATTTTCAATGGTATACATCTCAAATAATAATGTTATAAAACTCCATGACCAACGATGGTTAAGCACGGGGAACTTTCAATATGCATATTCTATATAAAATTTTATTTTCCTTGGAGAATTTTTGGTTATTGTTGAAATAAAAAATACTTGCACTCTTTGGAGAGTTTAATTAACTAACATACAATCATTAAACTAATTAATTTCTCTTTTGTATATTAATTAAAATTTATTTGTAACTATATCTACATTAATATATATACACGATTGCAAATTTCAAATCAATTAATACAATTGCAAAATACAATAATTTCAAATTACAAATTAAAATATATATATATTGTTAGTGTTAGTGTCCTAGAGACAATCTATTGTAAGGACATAATACTCGATGATATTCAGTTTGATTTAATATTATAGTTCACTTAATATTAATGTATGTCAATTCACTTGTTTGAATCACTGTTTTCAAAACCGGGTTGAACCGCCGGCCGGTAACCCGGTTAAAAAAGCACTATATAACCGGATTTCAGGTTGAACCGGGTTGAACCGGTCAGAACCGGTCAAAACCCGGTTCAACCGGAAATAACCGGTTTTTTTCTTTTTTTTTTTAAATTAAATTATTAATTTATATTAAATATTTAAAATTTTAAATTGATATTCCTCTCACATTTTTCTCCAATACTTTCGATGTGGAATGAATGTATGAGGTGGGACAAAATTTATAAAATATGATATGAAAAGTTATAAAATATATATTTAATTTTTTGTAGGTGTATACTTATTTTGTTTTTTTAACTAAACATATAAAACGGTTGAACCGGTTCGACCGGTTGAACCGCTGACCGGTGGTCTGTCCGGTTCGATCACCGGTTCGGTTATGAAAACATTGGTTTGAATATTATGTTTGATTGTTTGCATTTATTCATGTAAGTGTTCCCATGAGTCATTGCTGTCATTTAAGTTGTGAGAACTCAGATGACTTAAGCATGATTCTCAAATAGCCCCGATCAAGGATCATCAAGAATGAGATATTGATGATACAATGAAGATTGATGTGCGATCTGCATCATACTCTTAGAGAGTGTAGTAAGATCTCACTTACTACGAGATACTAGGTATCTCATGATGGATGCACAAATACCTTAGAGGGTATTGGTATACCCATCCGAGAAACCGTTTGATGTATTTCCACTATATGTGTCTACGAGTGTCTCGGTTAGTGGGAGCAATGCGACACTCCTTTGACTTGAGGTCAATACGCACGACATGTGTGAGATGATGAACTTTGACCATGACCGACGCTTCCACCCTAACCATGGGTATATATGACTTGGATTGAGTTCATCACGAACTACATGTACGTGGTAGTTGAGCCAAGAATAAGATTCATTCCTCAAAGTGGATTTAGAGAGAATACTCATCTTCTCATCATAATTGGATCAAAGTCATCGGCCGATGCACGTCAACTTAGACTTTGTGGCTAAGTGTGACATACATGATCAATTAGTGATTAGAGATAATATGATTAAGTTATTTGAATAGACACTTCATCATGTTCAAAACTTAATCGAGTATTCGCGAATGAAATGAGGAAATCGTAATAACCCATGTTTCAGTTACAGGTAGTTGCACGTTTCTCGCAACGTACCTCATATATTGAGAATGTCTGATTTATTTTTTAGGGTTCAATTAAGACTGTTAGTTTGACTAATCGCTCGATATATGAGGGCCTATTGGTCACACAACTAGTAGTTCCTTTTTACGGATTATAGTTGGTTGATTAAATGTTAAATTGGATTTAATATTTAATTTATGGAGAATTAATTAATAATAGATTAATTTGGAATTAATTATTATTAATATTTAATTAAATTGAATTTAATTAAATAAGAATTCCCAATAATAATATATGTAATATTATTGTAGGATTTAATATATATGAGATCAAATCCGTAGAGATTTGATATACATGGGAATTAAATCCGTAGAGATTTTATATGTGGGAAATAAATCTTAGAGATTTATTTAAATAAAGATTAGAGATTTTATTTCCTAATCAGGTTAGCTTAAGATTTAAGCTGTGTCTCTCCTATATATATGACCTCTTGGGAATCCATAAGACGTTTTGTTCATATTTCTCCATAAAATCTAGAATATGAATTTTCCTAGCAAATTATGTCTCAGATTCAACACTGGTGAACTTTAATTTCGATACCATAGTAGAAAAATATGCGTCTTATTTCTTTGTAAGATTTCTCTTTATGTTTATACGTGTTTATGCAATTACGTGTTCGTTGTTGGTGAACTTTAAAATTCCAACATACATATATATATATATATATTGAATTTTCTTTTCTCTCCATGACTGATGCGCTTACCACTTCAATTATTTCGGCAAACTATAATTCAATTTTGAAAAGTAAAATATTATTGAGGTATCTAATTTAAATTTATATTATAAATTTTTTCTGAAAACCCGCATATTACGCGGATTTTGCATAACCCATATTATATAATTGAATTTTAAAAAGTAAAAAATTATTGAGGAATCTAATTTAAATTTATATTATAAAATTTTTTTCTTCAATCCCACGTTTTACGCGGGATTAAATATAATTTGCATAGCTCATATTAAATTTATATTATAAAGTTTTTATTTGATCCGGCGTATTACGGGTTTTGCACTAATGGATCTTCATTTCACAAGAGAAAAGATCTAGTAAAGGGTGGTCAATTTGATACACATTCCAACTTCTAAAAATCTAGCAGATGCTCTCACAAAGTCTCTTGGCCCCTACCCTTTTCAACTTGAAATACTTCACAACTAATATTTTAATGTATTAGAAGTAATACTAATACCTTATAGTGTAGTGAAGTGAATGTTCACTTATTATAATAAGTAGGGACCTTAATTAGACTTCTTTTATCATTCATTCAACTTCATCATCCTTTTTTAGTTGTAACAGAACGAGCTCTGAAACTTATAAATTTTCCTTTTCCATTCTTCAATACGATTCCATCATGTTGATTCTTCAATATTATAACAAGTATTGAGATATAATTTAAATTATATCTGAAGGCAAGGACTTAATATTTTTTTTAAGAATACATTAAAATTAATTTTAGATAAAAATATTGAAATGCATCTTTTCCACAAATATTAAAGGGGTGGATGAACTATATAATCTTTCTTATTAATAAACGCTTTCATCACAAGTAAAAGAATTTAATTGCATTCGTATTAGGTATTATATATATGTTGAGAGATTTTGAACTTATAGTTCAAAATATACTAACCCTTTGTATCTGACATGATTAAAAATTCTAGGTCTTAGATGCACCATGCACTCCATAGTCTATTTTTAAAACATATAACTTATTATATTAAAATATATAATTTATTTATATTGAAATATGTAATTTGTGTTTATGAAATAAGTTACAGGTTTCAATGTACGTAAAAAAAATGTATGTTTCAATACAACAAATCGTACTATTAATAAATACACTATATAGAACAGTGCACGTTGCACAGACCCACTTAAAATTCATTGTTCTATATTTGAATTAAATTTCCATTTAATTCCATACAATCACAAGCCAGATTTTTAGGAAATGCAGAAAGCATTTAATAAATAGTGCACAACAAGATCTACTAGCCGAAAACTGAATTAATTTTGTTCCCCAGAATTTACAACTTATCATTAATAACTACCTCGATAATGATACACAATATACACTCTCAATACTCCCTCAATTTATTTAGCACAATATGATCATCAATGTTACATTAATCGAAGTAAGAGCTCAATTAACATTACTAAATGTGTAATTTAATAAAATAGCCATGTAATGAAGTATAATAAAAATGTATTACTCTCCATTTCTTTTAATATGTTGTTTCGCAAAATACGATCTGCACAATTCTATCCCTTGCTTTCAAATAGTCAAGAATTAACGTAAAAGTTATATTTTAACTGAGATTTTGTAATTGGTGTTATTTTTTTCTAAATGAAATAGAAAAATAAGTAGACATTTTTTTAAATATATTGATTTTGATCAAAATTAAAAATTTTAGTTATATAATCAATATCTATATATATATATATAAAAGCAGAAACCGCCCCAAATTTGGGAACCATTGGATTTTCCCACCAAAAATTATTACCAAATTTAGAAACGAATCTTTAAAAAAATATTAAAATATATATTGAAAAAAAATCTTAGTATATTTCAATATAATGGATTGAGACAAATCTTTGGAATATTTAAATTGGAAAATAAATCTTTGGAATATGAGGAATTTTTTTGATTTTTTTTTAAATATGAAGTATATATTCACAAACTCTAATTTTAATCTTTGGAATATGAGAATTTTTTTAAAAAAAAATATATATATATAAAAGCATAGAAGCAGAAACCGCCATAAATTTGGAAACCATTGGATTTTTCCGCCAAAATTTATTGTTAAATCGAGACATATCTATGAATTTTTTTTTAACAATTAATAATAGATTGAAAAAAAATCTTTGTAATAATTCCAAATATTGAATTGAGCAAAAATCTTTCGAATATCTTTGTAACTTTGGAATATCTTTCTTTCCTAAAAATCTAATCTAATATTATACGTAATTTTCTACTTATTGCTAAATCGGGAGACATATCTATGGGAATTTTTTTTTAACAAATAATAATATTGAGAAAAAATCTTTGTAATCTTTATAATAATTCTAAATATTGAATTGAGCAAAAATCTTTCGAATATCTTTGGAACTTTGGAATATCTTTCTTTCCTAATATATCTAAATTTAATATTATACGTAATTTTATGCTTAAATCCAATTCAAAATCTAATTTTCTGCTTAAATCCAATTCGAAATCTTAAATTATTAGTAATATATTTGCAACTTGGAAATATAATAAGTGTCAATTTAACTTAGCTTTGGTTAAGTTAAGCTTTGAATATTTATCAAACTTCACGTATGTTCAAGCTTTGTTATGTTTATCTAATCATGCTCAAATGACGTTGTAGATTTGGATCAAGGATCAATGAACAAATACAGTAGTTTGCTTTGTCTTTAGATGAATATTATGATGAAAAGTAATTATATGTGATAAAATAATTTAACTAGATACTTCCTGTCAACAAAGAGATTCACATAGATTGTGGTATAAAAAGAATAAAAATGGTGGTATAAAAAGAATCTTCCGTAAATGACTAAAGGATATAACTAATAATCACATACAAATGCACGGACTATTTATACGGCTTTAGAGCTAATTGTGTACATATATGTACTAATTAATACCATGATGATAAGTGAAATTAATTATGGTAACAAATATATTTTAATAATAATTTTATTAAATTTGATACGTTTCTTTTTCCAAGTAGATACAATCAAATATATATATATATTAGTTATATCTATTATCTATATCTATATATTGTATGTATCTATATTTTATTTAAATATATTACTTAAATTTTATAATTAACATCAAAATATATTTTAATAAAAACTTTACTAATTTGCTACATTTCCTTTTCATGAAAGAATCACTCAACCAAAAAAAAAAACCATTAATTATATTATATATATAATATTATAAATATATTATTTAAATCTTATTTTCAATATTATCCGCAAATGATTAAACGATATAACTAAAACGTTGTTCTTAAAGAGGTTTTCAAAAATTATATTACTCACTATTAAAATAATTGTTCAACTACAGCCGTGCATTTCACGGGTTCAATTACTAGTTACTTTTAAAGCAAAACTCACACCCCTTAAATTAGACCATAACGAAAAAAATGAGGTTAGAATTATAAATTTAAAAATATATATACACATATTTTTTTAAAAAAACTTTGAAATAGTATAATGTATTTATGACGTCTCCTCATAATAATCAATTTAAACGTTATTCATTTAAAAGATTTTGAAAACAATCTAAAATCAAAGTAATTTAATTTACTACTTAAAGAGTTGCGAACCCCCAAGTATAATTTTTTTTAATGTAAGTCATGTTTTTCGGTTATTACTATTAATAATATTCTTGTTGTATATATTATTTGAGTCACTTTCCTGTGCACCCCATACATTAATAAAAAATGATGTACTCTAAACCCTAATCCTTAAATAGTGAACCCTAAATCATATTTGAATCATTTGGGCCGGGTGAACCATGAACCACTCGGGCCGGGTATTAAAAAAACATCTAAAATTGAAATTAAAGTTAAAAGAAAATTGAAATTGAAAAAAGAAAAAAAAAATAAAACTAAAAAAAGTTAGAAAAAGAACTTTTAAAATTAAATTACACCAATATTATTGGTGTATGTGGTGCACAGGAGAATTTGTCATATTATTTATACCTTTAATATCACGAGTAATACCTTGTTTATAATAATAAGTCATACAACTTTCACTTGTCACGACTAATACTCTTAGAGCTCGTTTGTTATGTGGTATGAGATATGAAAAGATATGAAATCATGTGATACCTTTTATTTACCCATGTGATATACTTAATTTTTTTAAGTGTTTGTTACGATGAATTAAATCATGATTGGTATTATAAATACCTCATAGGAGGGATAATGTAATACCACCTAGGAGGTGAGATGTATAATCATGGGAAAATGAGAAAATAAAATGCGCGGCTTTCGGGCCAAAAGGAAAAGCCATCAAATATAACAAACACTTAAAAATATAGGATATGATTTGTTTTCCATTATTCTCATTTCTTTTCCCACATAACAAACAAATTCTTAAATAATATGAATCATATTCCTTAATAAATTTCACAAATTTCTTGTGTGATACTTATTGACTCTATATTTTGTCTTTTTATTTTTGTTAATCATTTTAAAGAGACATATATACAGGACAATTATGACTCTCAAACTAAGTAATTTCTCACAAAAATTATAAAATAACAAGATGATCTAATTCACGTGAAATTGAAAATATTAGATGTCAACTAGTAGTAGCAATCGATGTAGATGGAAGCAAATCCAATTCTCAAATATCAAAGCAAAAAAGTATTACCCTTTCTCTGTCTTGTTCATAAATATATCAGTCCTCTCAATTTCTCACCTCTTAATCATGCATTGATCGTCCTTCTCTCTCTCTGAAGTCTACTGATATAGTTTCTACAATTTCCAAAGCCTAGCCCCTATACTCTCAATCGCCTGTTTTTTTCCTTCATTCCCTTACTCTGCCCCTACCCTTTCATTCCTTATACACCCCTCTTCTAGGGGCATTTCCGACCTTTCAACCCCACGTCACGTCAGCCGCTACCCTCCATGTTTTCAGAGATGTTTCAGCACCAAAAACTATACGCATGCAATGCAAATTGCAAAACCTCTCTCTCTCTCTCTTGTTTGACTCTTTGTTTATTATCTCTTTCTTTCTTGTATCTTATAATACTTATTATGTGCATTATATTTCTTTCATGCATATTCATGCACCATATCATTGGTTCATTCCTAGGCTAGGGCCTACATCATCCCTATATATAAAATGAGCACAAAACTGAAAAAGATTCAATCTTTGGTGTATTTTGAGCAACCTCATTTCAAATTGGAGTGATTGTTGAAAAATGGAGGGTGGTGGTGGGAATGGAGGGTCGAGATGGAACCCCACAAAGGAGCAGATAAACATGCTTGAGGGGTTATACACAGTGACCAGTGACGGACCTACTTTGGGGTCAGGGGGTCCCCTGACCCCACTTGAATTTCTTATATATATATACATTTATAATTAAGATACATCTGTATGGGGCATACCCCCATAAGAAGGCCAAGATAAATTGTGTATTAACGCCTAATATTTTGGAAGGATGAGTATTATTTGTGTTATAGATTATACCCTATATCATGTATAAAACTATCTCATACTTAATGTCTCCATCTCCTTTAAACAAAGTATTATGTGCATCATGTTCAATGTACACCACTATTATTATCTTCAAAAAATCAACACTCTATAAATAAAATGTTGATTTTTAGGTGAAAAAGGGGTAACAAAATAGAGAAAGAACATGTATAATTCACATTTTCAATATACATATAAATGTATTCGACTCTGTTAATATAAAGATGTTTAGTCCAAATAATTTTTCGAAAATATATAAAAATTCTAAAGTGCATTTAGCTACACTACGTTATAAATTGGGCCCCCTAAAGGGAAATTTTGGGTCCGGCAACGACAAAATGATTTTGACCTACCTTTTGGGTCAGGGGGTCACCGGGCCCCCTTCGACCCCAATTGAATTTCTTATATATATATACACTTATAATTAAGATACATCCAGATTTGGCATGTCTCATAAGAAGAAGCGAAGATAAATTGTGTATTAACGCTCTAATATTTTGGAAGGATGAGTATTATTTGTGTTATAGATTATACCCTATATCATGTATAAAACTATCTCATACGAATGTCTGTCTCCTTTAAACAAAATATTATGTGCATCATGTTCAATGTACACCACTATTACTAATCCTTGTAAAAATCAACACTCTATAAATAAAATGTTGATTTTTAGGTGAGAAAGGGGTAACAAAATAGAGAAAGAACATGTATAATTCACATTTTCAATATACATATAAATGTATTCGACTCTATTAATATAGAGATGTTTAGTCCAAATAATTTTCGAAAATATATAAAAATTCTAAAGTGCATTTAGCTACACTATGTTATAAATTGGGCCCCCCTCGGTAAAATTTCTGGGTCCGTCACTGGTTATACAAACAGGGTTTAAGAACCCCATCTGCGGAGCAGATACAACAGATTACTGTCAGGCTTACAGATTTTGGACACATTGAAGGCAAGAATGTGTTCTATTGGTTTCAAAATCATAAGGCCAGACAAAGGCAGAAGCAGAAGCAGGAGACTTTTGCTTACTACAATCGCTTTCTTCATGCTGCTCCTCCTCTTTTCCCACCTTATCCAAACGGTACGTTAATGTGTGTGTGTGAGAGAGAGAATGTCTTTTCAAATTCTATTATGACAATAACATAGTCAATGCATGATATTTCCACTTATATACGCAATATATATATGACATGTAAAATTTAAAACATGTCTTACACATCTAAATGTTGTGTTATCGAAAATCCATTGCATGTGTTGTGTGAATCTATATCACTCTTACTTATTTACATATGTATTTGTTAGTAGTTGAGATTTTCTATTAGACAATATGTGCACGATTATTGAGTGTTTGGACTGCTCGAATTGGACTGTTTTGGCCCGAATTATTTAGTGCTAAGCCTTGTATAGTTGAATCCTAACCGAATTATTTAATCCGGAATCCTATAGGGCTATACATCATAATGGGTTAGGATTAGATTGTCAGTATTTTGTAATTTAATTTTAACATAATTATATGATATTTTTTACTAATATATTTTTATTTTTGTACATATTTTAGATGGAATGAGTTCGAAGATAATATTTTATTTGTTCAATTATGAGTAAAAATATTGAGTAGGAGCAATGTTGAGTATTAAATAGTTATTACATCTTCATTAATATTTAATTTTTTAAATTTTGATTGGTGCAATTAGATCCAATTAATAATACATGAATTATTTATTATGTATCTTTTAATTTTATGAGGTAATTAAAATTACATAATGTTTTATCACTTATTTTAAATTTTGATATAATATTTATTTTTGTTTTTGCTAAATACACCCATTTTACAGCTTTATATGCAATGATAAAATATTCTTAAAATGTTGTACATATGAATGTATGTGTACTTATATAGTTTGTGTGTGTATATTGCAGTTGTTTGCAGCCCATGTTACGTCCCTCAACAAAAGAATGATCCAAAGTTAATGTATCATCATCAGTATCCAAAGGTACCACTCCCTACACCAGGGGGAAGTATCAAGCGGTCCAGATTGAGCCCTGCAGAAAGCACTGATCAGAGTCAAATGTACAACACCACCAAGTCAACGGAGAATCCGGAATTCAATTTCAGTCGTCAAGAGACACTGGATTTATTCCCAATCACCCCACTGGGATTCTGGAATCACGAAATGGGATTGATGACTATGATGATGACATCAGAGAAATTAAGAGTCCTAATTCAAAGAATAAGGGGAATGGAAATGGGAATGATAATGACGGTGTGCATCCATATTTTGATTTCTTTTGGGGGAATTGAATTGAATTAAAGAAATTATGGTCCTCATAAAAAAATCACTGAATTTTAGGGGCTGCAGAGATTACTGACAGAATATGTGAGCTTTTAATTTTGATAGTGAAAGATTTGAGGGTTTAAATTTTTATTGTTTTTTTTGGAGGTTGAAAGGACTGACACAAGAGATTGCTTTTCTCTTTTGGCCATCGCCAAAAATGTTGTTTATGTCTTTAAGAGACAGATTGACTCATGATTTGCACCTTTTTTTTTTTTTCTACTATAAGTTTTTCTATTTTTTTTTCATACATCTCATAATAAATTTCCTATTTTTATAAAAAGAAAAAGTAATTTCATTATTCATAATTTTTATCCTCACTTTTCATACAATATTGTTGGGATTATACTAGAAAGTATGCTTTTTACTTTGTATAATCAAAACTGAATTTCGGACTTAGTTACTGAAATAAATTGTTTATCACTGATGCTTTAAATATTATCGAATGTTACATATATTTACTGCATAACTGTTCAATAAGTCGTACTTGTTACATTGTAGTTAATTTAGTGATACAAGGTCACAGAAAATTAAATTAACAATCCCTTGTAACTAAAAGTACGTCATTCACGACCTAGATGAGAATGAACAACCCATCGTGAAAGGTTGAAGTGTAAGACTCAGATTGACTTGTCTTGACCAAGAGATTACACTAGTGCATGACTGACGCACTGAATAGAACCTACAGGAGGACAAATTCTTCAGAACTGAATAAGGAAGAATTAGATCTCAGTGGTTCGTTATTTCTTAATCTTTGTTCCTTAAATAGGATCACGTAACTATTGCTTTGACTTATCATGAGTAGCGAATCAACGAGATTCAATACTTTTTATCTTGGACAATATTATTAGTCACATGTGATTGCTAAGATTTAATACGAAGAATCGTGTGCAAGTACGCTTGTTTGATTTGCCCCCTTGGGAGGTTCATAAGCTTTATCATACCAAATCTTGCAAGTGGAATTAGTTTCCGGTATGGATAATAATGTTGAACTGTTCCTTGACCCAGGACAAAAGATAATAATTAATGAAAAGTTATTTCAGTGACTTGAATTAATTAATGGGCTAGATAATCTTAAACATGGAAAATAATAACCGGGAGCCATGTTGACTGTAATATGGGTTAAGATGGATAGTGCAATATTAATTATGTAGTGGGATTAATTAATATTTATGGGCTTGAATAATATTGTGGCTCAATATTAGATATTCAAAGTCCATTAGAAGGTCCAATCTTAATTCTCCTAAAGGCCCCCTAAGTAGCCCAACATATAGTCCAATAACTGAAAAAGGTGATTAAAATAAAATAAATATTGTTGCTTAATTTTTTCTATTATTTTCAAAAATTATGGATAAGAGGGGAGAAAGATTTTCTTTGAATTTTGTTATGGAATGAAGATATGTATTCTTGGAATACAAGATTATCTCATTAAATTCAAGAAATCTCCCACTTGGTTATTCATGATAGAGATTTAGAAAATTTTGAAATATAGTGGGCAAGAAAGATTTTCTTGAAAAGATATTATGGAAGATATGTATTTCTTGAAATACAAGAATATCTCATAAATTCAAGAAGATCCAAATCTTGGATTCTTGGTACCCCATATTTCGAAATTATCCATAATATGAGTAAGTGGGATTTTTGTGGAATATTATAATTATGGAAAAAAGAATATAAGAGATATATTCAAGATTTCTTGGAGATCAAGAAAAGGTTTTCCCACATTGTTTTATCACAAAATTTCGACCACCTTGTGCTCTATAAATAGGGAATGATTCTTTCATTCCCAAGTACAATTCCATGTGCTGGAAAAATTAGTAAATCCACAAAGGTGGTGCAACATAATTTATTTTCCTTTTGTTAAATTGTTCACAAGTGTCCTTCCACCGGATAGTCGAACAAGGACTAAGGGAATACTTGAGAAGTTCTTTTGGTTAGTCTAATCAGCCAGATCACTGCCATCACAAGAGGTACGTTCACGTTAACTCGTAGAATTCTGCATGCGTAGGTTTTACGTGAATTATTATATGCATGATATGTTGTTGAATTATTATTTGAATTAATATAGGATTAATTCATGCTAGTAATAATTATAAGAATTAAATTTGTATTTAAATATTCACCCCGAATAGATCTGTGCAAATTATTCCCCAACAATCGCATCGAGTCACCGGTTTTGCTCAATTTTTTAAATTGTAATTTAATTCGTTGACATTAAATTTGAAATTGATAGTAGAATTGCTAGATCTGCTTTTGCGGTATCCAATTGTCATGGAATTTAATGTGTTTATTTATGCATGCATATAAATTGTGGTTTTTAATTCGACACGCTCGATTTGTTTTTGCCTCGTGAGAAAATCCAATGGAGAGATTACAATTTGTTTGTTTGATCAATGTAATGTATTGGCCTAGATCTAGGCTTATTTATTTTTGTAAATAAATTGTAAATCAATCAAAAACGAGGACGGAGACGGCGAATTAAAGGACAAAATCCAATCAACTGGTGTAGGCGGCGTAGGCTGCATTTAAATGTGCCAAGGGAGGAGGCGACGCGACGCGATGCGACACGCTACAGTACGCACGGGGCGCTGGGCAGGCGAGGCCGAAGCGTTGCTAGATCAGGATCTGCCGGCGGGCGGCGGGCACGAAGGCCGCGCGACACCGCGGCGGACGGAGGCGGCGCATATAGTGACGGGAGGCGCCACGCGTGACGAGTACCGGGCGGGCGCAGGGGCAGGCTGGGGCGCTACATACTGATGCGCCGGCATGCCGCTGCCGCCGCCGAGGTCTCACGGACTCGCCGAGGCATGCTGAAAAGGGGCGGGCGGAGCTAATGAAAGGCGCCGAGGTCCCGAGGTCGAACTCTCGCCAAGTGGCCGCCGGATCTGGCGGCATCCCTACCGCGAGCCGCGTGTATGCGTTCGAGACGGAGTATTTTTGAGACGATTGAGTGGGAGAAATTCAAGACGGTGTTTCTTCAAAGATCAAGCCAAGAAAAAATCAAACCTTGACAATTGGATAATTTGTGCCCAATATGTTTATTTTTTCATTTTTTTGCTTGATTTATTTTGTGCTAACTTATGCTTTATTTAATTTGTTTAAATGTGTTTGCATGAGAATTGCCCAATGAAAAATCTCACCTTCAAAATTACTAAGTATGTTTAAATAATTAATTGACAATTTTATTCGGATAATAAAATTGAATTAATTTTGACCTCCATGATTTATTTATTTGTGAATTCTTTTGAGAGAAATTCCCTCCTGACTGGCCAAAAGATAGCTTTTTCACATGAATGAATTCCAAATGGATAATTGTGGGTTATTACTAGTGGCGATTTATGACCCTCCCCACGAGGCTCGCTCAATACTGAAATAATAATCTCAGATTTAATCATGGTTATTACTTAGGTATAAAATTGATATGCATATACTTCCTCAAGTCCCTCTAATTTTATATTGGTCAAGTGAGAGCCAACTATTAACTGGATATTAAAGGTTTGTAAATCGTTTTGTTTGTAACTGCTTTTAATGTGTTTAAATAATGACCCACCCCACGTGGCTTATTTAAACTGCTTTTGAGATGTTAGCCGATGCATGTTCATATTTTTTTTTTGAGATTTTAATATGATGCATGTGATCAAACCTTGTGACATATTTGTGCTTATGCATATTATTGTTTATTTCACCATCATGTCGAACCTTTTAATCCACTTTTCAATATACTTAAAGACAATTTGCTCACCGGAGAAAATTTTGTTGATTGAATCGTAAACTTACTATTGTCCTCATCGCACAAAGCCATAACCGGGTTCTCGACCACACCTAAACCGGAAAAAGCCAAAAGATGAGTCCACTAAAACGGTTAAGAAAGAGTATGTTTGCCGAGGAGGCGGTCTAACTAAATGGCAAAGTGTACCATCTTGGCTTTATGTCGATGTGTTGCAACACCAACACCGAAGGTTGAGACCGCCGCGACATCATGATTAGTCTTAAAGCGATGTTTCAACATCGTAACCGTGTGGCTCGGCCGATCACCATGAGGGACTTCTTTCTATGAAAATGGTGGAGGGAACGCCTCGTGGGGAGCACGCGTTCTCCAGATGATGGCTCACCTTAATAAACTTGAGGTGCTTGGCGCCGAATACGATATCGAGACCCAAATCAATTTCGTGCTCCACTCTCTGCCGAAAAGTTTTGAACAATTCAGCCGAACTACCGATGAATAATCGGGTTCTCGATGCCCCGACCAAGGTAAGCTTTAGTCTCGGGCGGAGGCGATATTGGGGCAAAAGAGCCAAGCCTTGGTGGCAAATTGACCTTCTTCTTCTTCTAGGCCAAGGGGTGGTAAGAACAAGAAAAGGGACAAAGGCCACAAGCAAGTGAACTCAAGTGTTGCTAATGGCAAAGAAAAGGTGAAGAAGGGTGGTGGAGTGAACAAGCCACTAAGGGGAAGTGCTTCAATCATGTGAAAAAAAAAGACATTGAGGTCATCTGTTCTGCACCCAAAAGGAATGGAAAGAAAGGTAATTCTCACTCACTAGTTGTTGAAACTTGTTTAATGGCGATGCCTCCCATTTATGGGTGGTGGATACTGATCCACTCGATCATGTTTGTTTCACATTACAGGGTTCAAGCGGACCCGACAACTTAGTGGGAGTGAGGTCCTCATCACACCGGGCGATGCTACGAGAGGCGGCAAATTGAAGCGATGGGAGAAGTGCACCGCCTTTTGAAAGACAGAGTTTTAATTTTAAGAGATGTTCTTTACGCTCCGGATTTTAGAAAGAATTTGATTTCGGTTTCTAAACTTTTTATGATGGATATTCGGTTACTTTTAATAAAGTTGTTACCATTTCTCTTTTTTGATAAATTTATCTATCATGGAACGTTGTCGAATAATCTCTATACAATTAACTCAGGCACACCACTCACGAAATGCATCCTATAACACATCAACTCAAGCTTCCGAGAAAAGAAAACGCTCATCGACGCGTGAATGAGACACTTCTTTTGGCATCTAAGATTGGGTCATATAAATCCAAAGATGATCCAAAGGTTGGTGAAAGACGGTTCACCGGAGAGCTTCTCCAAGTTGAACCAATTCCAACATGTGAATCATGTTTGGAGGTAAAATGACCAAGAGGGCATTTGGAGCCAAGGGAATAGAGCCAAAGAAGTGTTAGAGATCGCTCACACGATGTATGTGGTCCAATGTCAACCAAAGCAAGAGGAGGTTATGAGTATTTTGTCACTTTTATTGATGATTACTCAAGGTACGGATATATTTTCCTTATGAAGCATAAATAGACCTTTGAGAAATTCAAAGAATTTAAGGCTCAAGCAGAGAACCATAGGGAAAAACGTATCAAGTCTCTACGATCCGATCGTGGAGGCGAATACCTCAAATATGAGTTTTGAACTACTTATCGATGAAGGGATTGCATCCCAACATCAAGACCCGAACCCCCTCAACAAAACGGGGTTGCAGAGCTAAGAAACATAACTCTTTTTGGAAATGGTTAGATCTATGATGAGTTATGCGGATCTTCCCAAGTCGCTTCGGGGTCATGCCTTGAAAACAACAAATTACATTCTCAACTTGGTGCCATCCAAATCGGTTCCCAAAACTCCCAAAGAATTGTGGACCCAAGCGCAGCCTAGTATGAGACACATGAGAATTTGGGGGTGTCCGCCCACGTGTTGGACAAGGAAGCCCAGAATTGGATCCTCGATCGTAATTAAGGTTGTTTGTAGGATACCCCGAGGGAACAAAAGGGTGTATGTTCTATGGTCCCGAAGATCAAAAGGTGGTCATCAACACCCACTTTAGATTTTTGGAAGAAGACTATATGAACGAAAGAAAACCCGTATGAGATTACCTTAAATGAGCTAAGAGGGCAAACCTCAATGCCAATCAGACTAGATGATATACCAAACGACACGCTTTCACAACCGGAGCCTCGTCGTAGTGGGAGGGTTGTAAGACAGCCCGAGAGATTCATGGGAATAGGAGAGTCCTCGGACTTGATTCCCGAACAAGACGAATCAGACCCATGGACATATGACGAGGCACTCCAAGACAAGGATGCAGATTCTTGGCAAACAGCAATGAAAGCCAAAATGGGTTCTATATTTCATAACAGAGTGTGGGAGCTAGTCGAACCACTTAATGGGGTCAAACCCATTGGATGTAAGTGGGTATATAAGAGAAAAAGAGGACCGGACGGGAGGGTGGAAACCTTCAAAGTAAGACTAGTGGCGAAAGGTTATACTCAGAAAGAAGGGATCGATTATGAGGAAACTTTTTTCGCTAGTAGCCATGCTTAAGTCCATCCGTATTCTCTTATCGATTGTCACAAGATTTTGACTTTGAAATCTGGCAAATGGATGTCAAGACAGCTTTCCTTAACGGAAGTCTTGACGAAGAGATCTATATGCAACAACCCCAAGGCTTCATTGAAAAAGGACAAGAACACCTAGTTTGTAAGCTCAAGAAGTCCATTTAAAGACTCAAACAGGCATCCAGAGCTTGGAACCAATGTTTTAATCAAGTTATAAAGTCTTATGGGTTCGATCAAAACGAGTTTGAAAGTTGTGTGTATAAAAAGCGTGTCGGAACTGCATTGGTATTCTTAGTACTATCGTAGATGACATTCTCGATCATCGAACGATGTAAAGGTGTTATCGACGTAAGGGCATGGCTTTCAAAAACAGTTTGATATGACAGACTTAGGGGGAAGCGGACACATCCTTGGGATCAAGATCACTTTCGAGATCGCAAGAAAATGATGATCGGCTTATCGCAGCTTCATACATAGACAACGCCTTGAAACGATTCAACATGCAAGATTCCAAGAAAGGCTTCAGATCTTTTCGGACATGGAATCCATCTATCCAAGAAAATGTCCCCTAAAACGCAAAAGGAGATAGATGACATGAAAGGTATTCCTTATGCTTCGGCTGTCGGAAGCCTTATGTATGCAATGTCGTATGCGAGACCCGGATATCTGCTTCCGTAGGCATGGTGGCAAGATATCAAAGTAACCCGGGAAAGATCATTGATCGACAATTAAAAACATTCAAGTATCCGAAAAGAACTCGGGATAGAATGTTGGTTTATCGATCCGATAGTCCAATCCCCATCGGGCCACACGGACTCGGATTTCCAATCAGACATAGACTCCAGAAAATCCACCTCCGGTAATGTGTTTTGCATGGGGGGAGGAGCCGTGACATGGAGAAGCGTCAAGCAGAAATGAGTCGCAGATTCTACCATGGAAGCCGAATATGTAGCTGCTTGCGAGGCAGCGAAAGAAGCGGTTTGACTCAAGAACTTCCTAGTGGACTTGGATGTGGTTCCGAATTTGCCCAAAGAAATCACTTTATTTATTATGATAATGCCGAGCAGCTTGCAAATTCAAGGGAACCAAGAGCCCACAAAGCCAGCAAACACATTGAAAGGAAATACCATCTTATACGAGATATCGTTAAGAGAGGAGATATAGATGTGGCAAAGATAGCGTCTGAGGAAAACCAAGCAGAACCATTCACAAAGAGTCTGCCTCTGAATACATTCGAGAGACGTGTGAAAGGAATGGGTGTCAAGACCGTTGTCAATCTGCTTTGAGTATAAGTGGGATAAATTATTAGGTTCGTGTAGGTGACATTAGATGTCACAGACTACACGAGACATGTTGTAGTATACTTAAAAGCAGACTTTGAGTATAAGTGGGAGATTGTTGGGATTATACTAGAAAGTATGTTTTTTACTTTGTATAATCAAAACTGAATTTCAGACTTATTTACTGAAATAAATTGTTTATCACTGATGCTTTAAATATTATTGAATGTTACATATATTTATCGTGATAACTGCTCAATAAGTCGTACGTGTTACATTGTAGTTAATTTAGTGATACCAGATCACAGAAGATTAAATTAACAGTCTCTTGTAACTAAAAGTACGCCATTCACGACCTAGATGAGAATGAACAACCCATCGTGAAAGGTTGAAGTGTAAGACTCAGATTGACTTGTCTTAACCAAGAGATTACAGTGCATGACTGATGCACTGAATAGGACCTACAGGAGGACAAATTCTTCAGAACTGAATAAGGAAGAATTAGACCTCAGTGGTTCGTTATTTCTTAATCTTCGTTCCGTAAATAGGATCACGTGGGATTTGTAACTATTGCTTTGACTTATCATGGGTAGCGAATCAACGAGATTCAATACTTTTTATCTTGGGCAATATTATTAGTCACATGTGATTGCTAAGATATAATACGAAGAATCGAGTGCAAGTACGCTTGTTTGATTTGCCCTCTTGGGAGGTTCATAAGCTTTATCATACCAAATCTTGCAAGTGGAATTAGTTTCCGGTATGGATAATAATGTTGAACCGTTCCTTGACCAAGGACAAAAAATATTAATTAATGGAAAGCTATTTCAGTGGCTTGAATTAATTAATGTGCTAGATAATCTTAAACATGAGAAATAATAACCGGGAGCCATATTGACTGTAATATGGGTTAAGATGGATAGTGCAATATTAATTATGTAGTGGGATTAATTTATATTTATGGGCTTGAATAATATTATGGCTCAATATTAGATATTCAAAGTCCATTAGAAGGTCCAATCTTAATTCTCCTAAAGGCCCCCTAAGTAGCCCAACATATAGTCCAATAACTGAAAAAGGTGATTAAAATAAAATAAATATTGTTGCTTAATTTTTCCTATTATTTTCGAAAATTATGGATAAGAGGGGAGAAAGATTTTCTTTGAATTTTGTTATGGAATGAAGATATGTATTCTTGGAATACAAGATTATCTCATTAAATTCAAGAAATCTCCCACTTGGTTATTCATGATAGAGATTTCAAAATTTTTTGAAATATAGTGGGCAAGAAAGATTTTCTTGATTTTCTTGAAAATATATTATGGAAGATATGTATTTCTTGAAATACAAGAATATCTCATAAATTCAAGAAGATCCAAATCTTGGATTCTTGGTACCCCATATTTCGAAATTATCCATAATATGAGTAAGTGGGATTTTTGTGGAATATTATAATTATGGGAAAAAAAATATAAAAGATATATTCAAGATTTCTTGGAGATCAAGAAAAGGTTTTCCCACATTGTTTTATCACAAAATTTCGACCACCTTGTGCTCTATAAATAGGGAATGATTCTTTCATTCCCAAGTACAATTTCATGTGCTAGAAAAATTAGTAAATCCACAAAGGTGGTGCAACATAATTTATTTTCCTTTTGTTAAATTGTTCACACGTGTCCTTCCACCGGATAGTCGAACAAGGACTAAGGGAATACTTGGGAAGTTCTTTTGGTTAGTCTAATCAGCCAGATCACTGCCATCCCAAGAGGTACGTTCACGTTAACTCATAGAATTCGCATTGCGTAGGTTTTACGTGAATTATTATATGCATGATATGTTGTTGAATTATTATTTGAATTAATATAGGATTAATTCATGCTAGTAATAATTATAAGAATTAAATTTGTATTTAAATATTCACCCAGAATAGATCTGTGCAAATTATTCTCCAACAAATATTACAAAGAATGTCACTCACTACTCCACTAATTACCCCACTCCCCTAATTTCTCCATATACATTTTTCCTTTCTCCCAATACCCAAAAGTACTCTTCATTTTTATTATTTTATTATTATTTATTAAACAAAACAACAACAAAAAGAAACGGTAAACTTATACCGGGACAGAGGAAGTAACTTTTTGGATCATGCATTT
Source organism: Stenogyne calaminthoides (assembly GCA_037126765.1). Classification (NCBI taxonomy): domain Eukaryota; kingdom Viridiplantae; phylum Streptophyta; class Magnoliopsida; order Lamiales; family Lamiaceae; genus Stenogyne; species Stenogyne calaminthoides. The sequence continues at coordinate 33,925,858 of JBBCBC010000011.1, forward strand.
TCACTATTTTTAAAATTTTCTTGTATTTTGTTCTTTAGTTTCTTGGTAATTTTATTGTCTTGTCTTTTATCCGGTTTTTATTTTTTAAACATCACCCTAAGTACATGGAAGAAAAAATAAAATGTACTACGTCGCCAAAAAGTACAAGAGTTTCAAAGTAAAATTTACCCCATGTGATAACTTCTAAAATATACCCCAATTATACGAACTAAGCAACTCATGAGATGATACTTTCTCAGTTTCTTAGCAATTTGCACACTTTCTTTTTTGGTCCGTCCCTTATCAATTTACACCCTTAAAATAACAAAGAATATCACAATCTCCACTTTTAATATCTCCACCCTCACAATCTTCATCCTCCATTCCCTTTGAAAAATCAATATAACACCAAAAAGTTACTTTTTTTAATATGTGTATCATTTTTAGAATGCAAATTGTTAAGGGACGGATAGATTATAATTACCACAAAATATTTCATTATACGACCAGGCGTTACTTAGATACAATATACAAATGCCAATTGAAAAAATACGCAAAAGATGACGCAATCAATAAAATAAATCACAATTCAGATCTACATTAAACAAAAGTTATTCATGTAGATACTTCGTACAATATATAAAACAAAAGGATAGGAGTGAATGCAATTAACATAAAAGAAGAAATCCAAAATTAAAGATTTAATTTAATCACGCAATTTTCGTAATCAATTCAAAACTCAAATTACTTACCTCCATACTTCATGTAATATACAAAATAAAATTATTAATTTTATTACACAATTGCAATAAATATTCAGAACCAAATTCAAAATTCAAACTATTTATCTACTGTATTGAAAAATTACTTATGCTTTCTCATTTTCAATTCACAAACTAATATTGTTGATCATATACTCCTTCATCATGGAAGACACTGAATAATATTAAATAAGTGAAAAAAATTATGAATTGCATATTACAATAACAACCATAATGGAGAAAAAAAAACATGTGAATGAAAAGGCTAAAACTAATTCAAAACTCAAATTACTTACATCAATACTCCTTGCAATATAAAAAAACAAATAGATGGGTGTGATCACTATGAGTAAAGAAGAAACCGAAATAAAGATTTAATAATTATATAATTGCAATAAAAATTTCTAACTAATTCAAAACTCAAATTATTTACCTCAATACTCTCTGCAATATACAACATAAAATCATTAATTTAATTACACAATTATAATAAACATTCATAAACATTTACTGCAATGAAAAATTACTCACCGTACCCTTTCTCATTTCCAATTCACAAACTCATATGGTTGATCATACACTCCTTCATCATGGAAGACATTGAATAATCATAGTTATTAAAGGCGCGCCCGATTCGCGCCTAAGGCGCCAGTCACTCGGGGCGCCAGCCATAGGCCCAGGCGGTTGGGATTTTCTGGGCGCTCGCCTGGGAGCGCCTTTTGGCGCCTCGACTTGGGACAAAAGGCGCGCCTAAGGTGTGCCTTGCGTACATTTAGGGTTTGAAATAAAAAAAAATATTTTTTTATTTGTCAAATAACATCAGAATTATAAAAAATACTATCTCTTAAGTCTTAATATTTAAGTGAATCACATTTAGGGTTTCAAGATTCACTTTTTTTAAAAATAACTTCAAACACGTCTCCCACTCTTCCTCCTTTTTCCTCCCGCTCACGCCCAAGGCCCGTAGCCCAACCCACCCGCCACCATCCGACCACGCCGCCTCGGCCCGCCCGCCATCGCCCAAATGTCCCAAATCGTGTTAGTTTTTTTTTTTTTTCTTTTTTCTCTCTTTTTCGTTTTATGATTTCTGCTACCTCTATCCTTTTTTTAGTTTATTTTCTTGATAACTTGTAGTTTCTGGTGACTGGTGGTTGATTTATTGATATGGCTATGCAGTTTTTTTTAATTATATATTACAGTTTTATATACAGTTTTTTAATTATATGCAATGGTTGATATATTAGACTCATTACAGTTTGTTTTGTTTTGTTTTTTCAGTTTGTTGGTACTTGTTTATATGTAGTTTTGTCTTGTTTTTTCAGTTTGTTAAATGTTAATTATATGCAATGGTTCTTGTTTTATTTTTTCAGTTTGTTGGTTGTTCATTGAGAATTTGAGATGGAGGAGAGTGGTGCTAGTAGTGCTGCTGCGGCTGATCCAACTCCAATTGCCTATCCATCCAACGATCCGACATGGAAGTACTTCAAAATGATTGTACCCAAAAACACGAATGATTGTACCCAAAATGAAGTTTATGTCTTTACTCATTATTTTGTGTGATTTATATGTTTTTAACCTTCAACTTGTTAGTTAATTATATGTTAGTATGATTAACTTAGGTTTACTTCCATGGTTAGGTTTACCTCAATAGTATTGAAATCATCTAGTGTTGAAATTAACAGGAAAAAACTATATATAAAGAAAATTCAATAAGTGCATATCACTTTGAGATGGAACCATTCGATGATAGGTGCAGCTGCATACAGAGGTCTAAGCATTCACTATTTAAGAGAAATTCGTCTACAATTCAAAATCAGCCACACTTATTCAGTCTCAAATTTAACCCTCTATAAAGAGTGTGATATGAGCAAATAGAAATCAAATTAAATGCAGTAGCAAGGGCTACGTTCTGCATCTTTAGCAAAAACACACTACTGCAATCAGAAACTATGCAAACATACACTGACAACAATTTATTAGACATCATTCTTCAAAAAAAAAAAAATCCGTAACCCTACTTGCATTTTTTTTTATCTTTGTTGCCGCAATTCACTGCTGATCAAAAACAAAATTGTATTTGCTTTCGATAAAAAAAAAATTGTATCCAATACAGGGAAAAAGAATATTACAAATCGAATGAATGTAATTAAAGGATGAAAGAAATATACCTAGGCCTACTGCAAAGTGATGGTGGGCAAGAGCGGCGATGTGAGGAGCAAGAGAACCTAAGCGGCGGAATGTGAGGAAAAGCAGCGGCCATGAGAATCATAACAAAAATTAAAATCTTAATGAATTAATGAGAAAATCTTGATAAAAAAATTATAAATTAAAGTTTAATTAGATAAGTTAAAAACTTAACATAAATAACTTTTAATGAGAATACGTGATTTTAAAACTAAATAATCTGGTTAAATTGAGCTTTACGTACATTAATGCAGTGTCGCCACATAAGCTAAAATAGGTTTACCCCGCGAATTTCGCGAAATTGAAAATAAAATTTTAATAATATTGTTTTCTATAATTTAAAAAAAAAAATATATATATATAGCAAATCTTGTGTAAATATGATTAACTATAACTATTTATAATTCCTTCAAATAATTTATAGTAAAAAAATTATATATTAAATATATCAAATCTTGTGTAGATATGCTTAGTATGATATTTATATTTTTACAAAATTTATAAATTTTTATAATTTTTTTTATAGTTATTAGTTACATATATATATTATGTTAACTACATAATATTTAATTATAAGTACATGCAAATTTTATATTAATACATAGAAAGTCTATATGTATTAATTATCGAGTTTTTTTTATAAAAAAATTATAAATATTTTTAAATACTGATTTTTATTTTTTATAACATTTATTGACAGCTTTTTCTTCTAATAAGTTTTTTATTTTTTTATTGAACTTTAGATTTATATAATAAATTCAGATTATAATATGCATACTAAAATTAAATAATTAACAAATTAATTATTGGTTAATTTATGCATAGCTTAAATTAATTAATTATAAGTATGTTTATATAACTTTTTTGGAAGACAAAAACTTGTATGCAATATTGCATACTAGTGTTACGTGCAATTGAGTTTTTTTTTTCACGCGGGTCATAAGAAGCGGGTTAGGGCAGATTTACTTTCTTCATCTTCGCGGCGCTCATCACAAAATCTGTCAAATTTCTTCTTCTTCATCTTCTCTTCAAATTGTTGATGGATCTCACGGGTTCTTCTTCCTTGTTCGTGCCCTAATTTCTTGTCCAATTTAATTTTTTTCAATTTGCTCCGATTACTGAATGAAATTGGGTTGTTCAATTTGAATTTTGGAATGAATTCTGCGAGAAGAAAAGAGAATATGTGTGTGGTGTTTGAATTACACCTCCACACAAAGTGTGTGCTGAAATTCAGATCCTTCTGCACTCTTTTCACGCTATTCTGTATATCTGTAATTTTAGACTGATGATTTTTTTTCGCTTTTGTACTGGTTTTGTTCATGTAGTAACACTCTTTTGCTCATAGGGTAACACTCTTTTGTTCATGTAGTAACACATCAAGTTGTTATGTAAATATGTAATTTTGGACTGAGAATTTCTTTTCCGTTTGTTCTGGTTTTGTTTATACGTTTGTACTGATTTTTGTTCATGTAGTAACACTTTTTTACTGATGATATTTTTCGCATTTGTACTGATTTTTGTTCATGTAGTAACACTATTTTGCTCATAGGGTAACACTCTTTTGTTCATGTAGTAACACATCAAGTTGTTATGTAAATCTGTAATTTTGGACTGAGAATTTCTTTTCCGCTTTGTTCGGTTTTATTTATGCGTTTGTGATCGATTTTTGTTCATCATGTAGTAACACTATTTTGCTTTCATAGGGTAACACTTTTTGTTCATGTAGTAACACATCAAGTTGTTATGTAAACTCAACCCACCGCCTCGCCACACCCACCCTCTTCGCGACCCCGCCGACCCGACCCGACCAATACCGACTGACCCACGAAATTTAGGCAACTTTTGCCTTATTTATGTTGTATTGCACATAACTAGTGGTGAAAACGGATCGAATATGGACGGATAGTGCTTATATCGTATCCTAAACCATATTTTTTTCTCGAATTCGAGTTCTGATATGTAAAAGCCGGATTCGGATACTGGTTCTAATATTTGGTATACGGATACGGATTTGATATCTGATTTAATTCGGGCCGGATTCGAATAACTATAATCGGATAATATATTTCAAACGAAAATCATCAAAATGTGATTGAAACACATAAAAAAAACTATCTATGCAATATTTCATAGAAGTTCTAATGCAAATTATAAAAATTATATCTACTGCTAATAATATGAAACTAAAAGTTATATCCTTCGTAACCATCATCACACTCCAGCACAACATAACGCCTAAGAAGACATATATAATATTATACTGAACTTTCAAGTTGAGACTACAACACCACACTTTTCAACAAGTCATTAACTATGAATTTTGAATTAGTATTAAGTACTAATATTATATTATTATATATCAAGGGTGCGTGTCGGTTTTAACGTTTTAAAGTCGCCTTTAAATACTTAAGGACCTAGACTTGTTCTTTTTTTAAAAAAAATTATTTTAATTAAAAGTAAAAATGAGTAGGTTTCCTAAAGATATAATGGATTGGGCCTGGCCCAAAGCCCGTATATAATCATTCTCCTTGAGGTTTGTCCATTTATTATTTTCTGCACTTATTTAGTTAGTGGGCCAGAAACTCAAATTTCAGTTTTAATATAATTGCTTGAAACTAATACCGATTTAATGGGCCCAGGGATCAAATTGGGATGGACCAATATTCTCCTCCCAATATTCAGCGTGTTTCTTACGAAAGAAATTCCAAATAAACGCCGTACACCAGATTAACAAATTCACGCCAGAAATTGCGCTCTGCACCATCAAACCGGCAAAATCACCGCCTGAAATCAAGACCAAATCACTTTTATACCTGATTCACTATGAAATTAAGCCTGAGCAAGACGAACACGGGCGGGGCGAGTTGCAACGGGCTGCTATGTTAGGATGTTAAAGATAAATATCTGGTTGTGTAATAGATAGAATTTCCTAAATAGATAGAAGAATTATGGTAGGACGTTATTTTTATATTTATAGATATTATGAGATCAACACATAACGTAAATCTAAAATATATAATAGAAGATGTAACACTATTGTATAATAGGAGATCCCGACCGCACTAACACACGCCCAAAATTCACCACCAACACACACACAAACACCGCCTCCCTCAAGAAATCCACAACCCCACGCGGCAAACTCCACCTCAACCACCACCGCCCACTCCCATGCCGCCACCACCGTCCCTCCCGCCCAATTTAGGGATTTGGTGGTTGGTGTTTCAGTTGATGGCGGCGGCGCCACTGATCTGATGGCATATCTGGTTGCGGATCTGGTTTGTGCTGCCGCTCCTTCAGATCCATCGCTCTGTTGATTCCAACAAATCCGCCGCGTCAATCGTTGGCGCCAGGATTAGTGAGTCCGTGACTCGTCGGCACCACTCAGGTTAATGTTTCCTTTGGAGTAACTTATCCCTTGTTTTTTAGGGTAGTTTAACGGGTAATGGACTTTTAGTTGGGAGATATGAGTGTCGTTATTTGCATAAGGGGGCTTCTATCTCCCGATGGGATTGCAGTTTTATAGCCACTATTGCAATATTACAATTATAGACCTTTTTGAGTCGGAAGTTTTATTCTGCTTGTTTTTGTAATATGAGAACTTGAGCGAGAAACAAGGAATCCCCGAAACAGGAAAACTTGCCTAAAAACAAATAAATGAACATACCGTCATATATAAAAACAACGCTCATTGAATCATTCAATTATTTCAGGTGATAATAAACATTGATCCATAATTTACATGAGTCTACTACTTTGAGAGACATATCAATACGGATAGCCGATTTCTTTAGGCAACACAATGGTTTGAAATGCATCAGAAATGGGCGAATTGAATGGTTTTGTATGTTAATGTTTTAGTAGGTGTCACCTTGTATTCTATTTTCTCTTTTTTTTAGGAGTTAAATTTGTAGATGTTTAATTGCCAGAAAAGTGAGAAGTGCATCCAAATCTTCTCAGGTGCAAAGTTATATTGTAATTTTAAATGACGACAGATCAATGCACCTATTATGATAGATTTAGCTTCTTTGCAGTTGCATCTATTCTAAATTTGATATTATTTCATTTCCTGTTTAGCGTATTTGGTATTGGCTATTTTGATAAGTAGAGTGTTGGGAGTTCAAGAAACTGACTTTGTTAATATTTGTTTCACTTGCCTTTTATGCTGAGAAATGGTGGGGTCCTGGGGCTACAGTTGGAATATTCATTGCAGCTGCTACTACAGATTGGCTTGATGGATACCTTGCTCGAAAGATGAAATTGGGTACTCCATTTGGTGCATTTTTTAGATCCAATGGCTGATAAGCTTATGGTAGCTACCACCTTGATCTTGTTGTGTACCAAACCATTTGATGCTGGTATGCTTGGCCAAGCACCTTGGTTATTGACATTGCCTGCAACTACAATAATTTGTAGAGAGACAACCATGTCTACTGTCAGGGAATGGGCTGCTTCTCGGCGGTGATCGGGTAGCCGATCTGGCGACTAAGAAGATGGGAGCAGACCCGTTGGTGGACGCCGTTTCTCATGATTGAGGCCCGAGGCCACAGATCCGCCGTCGTGCAGGACGTCATGTGGTGCAAGAAAGAAAGATCAATATGGAGAAGATGGGGAGAAATGAAAGAATGTTCTGTAATTTTTGATTAATTTTTTGAAGATGGAGAGAAATGAAAGAATGTTGTGTAATTTTTTATTAATTTTTTGTAATTGGTGCAATAATTTTTGTTAAAATAATTTTTGGTAAAAGAATGTTGATGTAATTTTTTCATATTTTATTTGGATTTGTAATTTTCTAATGCACGTGCAATTTCTATTGATGGTGTGTGCATAATTATTTTTTACGGGTGTGCAGAATTGTGGTGTGTGCAGAATTTTAAATAGAAGGACAAATGATTTTAAAAAAAAATTAGGTGTGCAAAATTTTTTATGGGTGTGTAGAATTTTTTTTACGGGTGTGCATAATTTTTAAATAAAATGACAGATGATTAAAAAAGTTTTTTGGGTGTGCAATTTTTTTTGGCTAATATTAAAAAAATTAATTAAATAAAATTACAGACAATTAAAAAAATTAGTAAATTTTAAATTCTGAAACATGCAAATTAAAAAAAATGACAAATATGCAAATTAAATCTGAAATCTGAAATATGCAAATTAAAAAAGTTCAATAAAATTTAAACTTTAAAATCTACAATTTTAAAATTTTTAAAATACAAAATTATTGAAAAGAGAGGTTCTAAATAGGCAGATTCTGCCCAGGGCAGAATCATTAAAAAACATTTGCCCTCAATCAAGCCCACCCAAGATTCTGCTCTCAATCAAGCTCATCAAGTCTAAAATAGTCTTTTCTGTTCACCAAGAATTACTCTATTAAAAATATGGGGTGTAGAAAAGTCAGATTTTAAATCTACACATGACTCATTTAGATTGTTGGAGCACTTAAGGGCATTTAAGTCTTCCCTACCTATTTTTTGGACTTAGGAGTAAGAGTTAAAAATGATGGTATTTAAGAGTAAGAACACTCTACAAATGACACCCCATTGTAATTGCCCCTTATTTAATATCTAGTATTTATAATATATAGTACAAAATTTACTACTGCAGCTCAAACGCGGTCTGGAATGACAAATTCACTACTGCAGCTCAAACGGTTACTATGGCAAAAGGAATGGTGGAAGAATGGAAGGAACTGCATATTAATGGGGCAAAAGAAGAAAAGGTGAGAAAGTGTGATAAGTGGCATGCGCCGCCGCATGGCTGGGCGAAAATAAATGTTGATGCAGGCTTCTTCGAGGAAACTATGGAAACTGGGGTAGGAATGGTAGTTCATGATGAAGAAGGTATTTTTGTCGTAGCTATAACGATGACGCGGTCGGGTCTTCTCCGTATCGACGATGGCGAATCTTGGGGAGTGCATGAGGCACTGAAATGGGTATCTCGCCTGGGATATAACAGAAAGATTGTTGAAACGGACTCTAAGCGTGTAGCTGATGCGTACGGGTCGAGCGAGAGGATCCATTCCTCTTTTGGTGACATCATAGAAGCCGGGAGAAACTTCAGAGCGGATGTATCGTGAAGTGGGTTAGTCGAAATGCCAATACGATGGCACATATCCTTGCTAGGACGTCTAGACTTATGGATAGTCCTCATTGTTGGGTCGAGCCGCCGATTTCTGTGGTGGGCCTTCCCGACAGGTGCCTTCGTTGCACCTAGTTCTGTTCGTTTTCAAAAAAAAAAAAAAAATTTAAAAACTATATTGTATTTTAAATTTTTTTTCAAGTAATACTTTAAAATAATTACACAACAATTATTTTCAATCCTGCACGTTACACGGTTTTTGCACTAGTATTTACATATGAGTAGGTCTTGTGTGAAAATTTTCACACACAAAAATACCTTAAAATAGATTTCTATTAATTCACCCGCATTAGCTCGTTATTCTCGCGGTTAGCTTATTTGTTATCTGTCATGATAAAAACTAATATGGTGGTTATCAATTCAATTTAATTATTAAGGTTGTTAGTGGCTTAGTGACTGCAAAATTGGTCAACTAGCGTGGAATCGCAGGATCAAATTCTTTTTCGAGCATATTTTTTCTTTCTTTTTTTTCCTATTTTTTTTTCTAATTTTCCCCCCTTTTTATTTTTGTCAAAATATAGATCTTTATTTTTAATTTTTCCCCTTTTTCATCTTTATCAAATTATAATAAAATATTTAAATTAAAAAAAATAATATTTTTAATTTTTTCCTCTCATCTTTATCAAATTATAATAAAAAATTTAACTTAAAATATAATAATGTTTCTGTCAAAAGTTGAACACAGATGTCAACAAAATAAAACGTAATAGTATTGCAATAAAAATCATAAAAAAAAAAGTAAATTTTGAAGGGTATTAAATCAAGACGAAAACAGTATTACAGACAAAACATAACAGTATTATATGCAAAACATAATAGTATTACATGCAAAAACATAACAGTGTTACATTCAAAACATAAGAAAAAGATATATTATAAACGATATTAATTCAAAACAGAAGTAGTATTACAAACAAAACAAAACTGTTGGGAGATGAATTTAATAAAAAAAGATTTTGATTATATCCCAAAACCCCTGAGTATGACATGTTCAGAATTAGTCTTGATAGATATGATTCAAGTTTCGAATAGATTATGGTCTCAGGAATATCTGCACCATGTATAGTCAGCAAATATTATTCAGGATAGTTTAAGTAATGAGGTACTCACTGAGTACTAAATTGAATACATTAAAATAAGTATAACACTGAAGACCTGAAGTAATGAAGATTGAGAGAATTGAAGAGCTGAAGACCTGAAGACTAATCTACTGAGGACGAAGGGACTGAATGAAGTCTTGATCGTATCTGAAGAAACAAATTATATATGCAGACATAAAGAATGAAGAACTAAGTGTTGTTTAAAGTTGTCTCACTCGAAAAGAGTTGACCTTCAACATAACCATTTGTTTTTGTCTCTGATCACTGAAGCTTACAAGCCAATCAGAGGTAGACAACACTATACGACACTGACACTGAAAGCGACCTAACTTAACAAAAGTTAGAATGGCTGTGGTCCAAGTCTGCGTACATTAAGTGATTGGCTAACAGACTGCATGTTACCTAAACCATGCAAGACATTGTTCAAACCTTAAAAGAGCCATTTATCACTAACTAAAAGAGGAAACTCTTGATGCTATCTCTTCCAACATATAGTTTTTTCCAAGAATGACTCTTGAAGAGTTGCCTATAAATACCAGTAATCTTCTCATAACAAGGTTACGGAAAATTAAGCAACTCCAGAGCTCATACGTATTCACGCATACTTTGAAGCACTCAAAACCCTAAGGCTGCGTTTGTTTTGGGACTCACACGGATGGACTTAGGACTTTGCGCTCCCCGTCTCATACGAGTTTGAGATTTAGAATCTAGTTTTCAAATCTCACATTCAATCCACACCTACAAATACCTATAAAATATATTATTATTCTTCCCAATACATCACACTTTATACACTTTATTACTCTTCTCAATATAATATAATAATACAATATCAACATTGATTTGACATAAAGTTAAATCTCACCCTACTCAAATCCCAAAATAAACACATACATTTACTATTCATCAAGGATTCTAAATCCCTGAATTTTAAAATCTTGACTTGCTCCGCACACTTAAATCCAAAACAAATGCACCCTAAAGATTTTCCAAGTGTTTCACTTTGAAGAGAGCTCACATACTAAGCCTAGTATTTGTCTAAGATCCAAAGCTTAGTAGAGATATCCTAGTCTTGGCATTCGTTCTTATTGTAAAGGATATCTCAACCCTAATTGGAAACCAAACCCTACGTGTTAGGTAGTTTGAGCAGTTGATTGTTTGGAAGTTGAGAGAGTTGTAAAAGTTAGTAAGCTGCGTTGTTCAGATTGAAAGCTTGAGAGAGTAGTAGTTCTGAGTACTAGGACTCAGGTAGTAGATCATAGGGATCAGATTACCATTGAGAGGTGATTTGATCAGTGTGCTTTGGCACTCTAAACCAAGCGGATTCCTGAAATGATTAAGGAATTCCCCTGAGGATCAGGGAGAGTGGACGTAGGAGCTTGAGTCTCTGAACCACTAGAAGTTTACTGTGTTGTTTGCTTTCTGTACAACATTTGCTTGTTTGCATATTTCACTGAAAGTATTAAAAGTTTTCTGATTCAGTTGGAATCAATCTACTAAATTTGCATTAAACTGGTCACTGCCTTAACCACAGTTTTCATAAAGAAAAAAGGTATTTTCAGCAAGGTAAAAAAAGTATAAACTTAGGGCCTACACTTTCCACACCTTAGTCAGCTAGTATAAATAGCTACCAAACTGAGACTCTCTAACTGAGAACTCAGTAAGTTGGTTATCTGTGCAAAGCTACTCAAGTTTGTAGCACTCAGAATCAGTTGAGCTAATCTGAAGGATTGAAAGCTAACTCAGGGTGACTGTCTTAGTAGACTTTGACTCAGGGTGATTTGTGCTTTTCAGGACTTAATCTCAGGATAACCTGACTCACTGATCAACAAGTTTTCAAAAGTTAAAAATTATTGTACACTTGTATTCCCCCCCCCCCCCATACACGTTTGTGACTCGTACTTGGGACCACTTGCTTTGGTAGCCATAGTCTTGATTGCTGAAAGACTTTGGTGGTCTACTAAATAAGATCTTATTGCTGATATCTTACAAGGCTCATTCGTCATGCCTTCTAAAAAATTACCTATGTTCTCTGTTGAGAACTATGACTTTTGGAGACTAATAATGCAGGCACATCTGTACCCTAAACATGAAAGAATGTGGAGAGTTGTGTCTCAAGGACCATTTATATATACTGTTGTGAATCCCAGAACTACTGATGCTGAGAAAGAAGATCCCAGAGATGAATTTCCTAAATCTGATGATCAGCTCACTCCTGAAGAGAGGAAGTTGATTAACTTAGATTATATTGCTAAGGATACTCTATATAACACTATTGATGATGGTGTTATGAGAATGATCTCACATTGTGAAACTGCCAAAGAAATTTGGGACACACTTGCTATTATGTGTCAAGGCACTGAAACAAACTATCTGTAGCCATTGAAAAGTTTGATGGCTTTGAAATGGAAGATGGTGAATCTATTGAAAGACTTGAGGTCAGATTCACTAGTATCATAAATGATCTGAGTGCTCTTGGGAAAAGATATCAAAAGAGAGAAATTGCACTGAAAATCCTTAGAGGACTCTCTAAAAAGTGGAATATACATGCTGTGGTGATTGAAAAGACCAAAGATAATGCATCTATGTTATATATACAAGTTTTCCCGTACTTATCTTTGTTGGGGAATTAATTGCCCGGTTCTATTCGGGTTGAATATTTAAATACAAATTTAATTCTAACAATTATTACTAGCATGAATTAATCTTATATTAATTCAAATAATAATTCAACAACCAATCATGCATATAAACAGTTCACATAAAACCTACGCATGCGGAATTACTACAGGTTTACATGAACTAACCTCTCGGAGTGACAACCGTTGAGAAGATGAATCCTGTTCACACGAACACACCAAAAGGTCTTCTCAAGTATTCCCTTATCCTTGTTAAACAATCTGGTGGTAATCCTTGTTAAACAATCCGGTGGTAGGAACTCGCGAACAATTTAACAAAAAGGAAAAATAAAATTATGTTGCACCACCTTTGTGGATTTCTAATTTTTCCAACACATGGAATTGCACTTGGGGATGAAAAATTCATCCCCTATTTATAATACTAGGTGGTGGACGATTTTTACCCTAGGAATAAGATGGAAAAATCTTTTCTTGATCTTCAAGAAATCTTGAATATATCCAATATATTCTTTTCTCCATAATTAAAATATTCTATAAAAATCCCACCTCCTTATATTAAGGGGTTTTCGAAAATTTTCCAATAAATAGGGAAGAAATAGGATCTTTGACTTTTCTTGAATTTATGGGATAATCTTGTATTTTAAGAATACATATTCCATAAAATCTTTCCAAGAAAATCAAGAAAATCTTTTCTCTTTCTTCCTTTATTATTTTTGATTTTTTTTGGAAAAATAAGCAACATTAATTTATTTTATTTTAAACACCATTTCAGTTATTGGACATTATCTTTGGGCTACTTGAGGGGCCTTTAGGAGAATTAAGATTGGACCTTCAAATGGACTTTGAATATCTAATATTGAGCCACAATATTATTCAACCCCATAAATATTAATTAATCCACTACATAATTAATATTGCACTATCCATCTGAACCCATATTACTGTTAATATGACTCTCAGTTATTATTTCCCGTGTTTAAGATTATCTAGCCCATTAATTAATTCAAGCCACTGAAATAACTTTCCATTAATTAATATCTTTTGTCCTTGGTCAAGGAACGGTTCAACATTATTATCCATACCGGAAACTAATTCCACTTGCAAGATTAGGTATGATAAATCTTATGAACCTCCCAAGGGGGCAAATCAAACAAGCGTACTCGCACGCGATTCTTCGTATTAAATCTTAGCAACCGCATGTGACCAGTAATATTGCCCAAGATATAAAGTATTGAATCTCATTGATTCTCTACCCGTCATAAGTCAAAGCAATAATTACTAACCACACACGATCCAATTTAAGGGACGAAGATTAAGAAATAACGAACCACTGAGGTCTAATTCTTCTCGGTTCAGTGCTGAAGAATTTATCCTCCTGTAGGTCCTATTCAGTGCACCAGTCATGCACTAGTGTAATCTCTTGGTCAAGACAAGCCAATCTGAGCCTTACACTTCAACCTTTCACGATGGATTGTTCACTTCCATCTAGGTCGTGAACAACGTACTTTTAGTTACAAGGGACTGTTAATTTAATCTTCTGTGATCTGGTATCACTAAATTAACTACAATGTAACACGTATTATTTATTGAACAATTATGCAATAAATATATGTAACATTCAATGATATTTAAATCATTAGTGATAAATAATTTATTTCAGTATATAAGACAGAAAATTCAGTTTGGTTATACAAAGTAAAAGCATACTTTCCAGTATAACCCCAACAATCTTTTGCCTCAAAAAATCGGCCACCCCGTTATTATAAATAGGGGATGAATTTTCATCCCCAACATAATTCCATGTGTTGGAAAAATTAGAAATCCACAAAGATGGTGCAATAATTTTTTTATTTTCTCCTTTATTAAAATCGTTCGTGAGAATCCTTCCGCCGGATTACGTTCGTGGACGTGGGACATATTTGAGAAGGCATTTTGGGTTGATCCATCGTCTCAACGGTTGTCACTCCAAGAGGTATGTAATTTCGTAACTCCTAGATTCTGCATGCTTAGGATTTACGTGAATTAAGTGTACGCATGTTGTTGTTGTTTATTTAATTATTATGTTGAATTAATTTAGGATTGATTCATGCTAGTAAATAATTGATTAATTTAAATATTTATTTAAATATACCTCGAATAGATCCGGGCACCCCGAATTTTCCAACAACTGGTATCAGAGCCTCTGTTTCGAGCTCTGTATTTAAATTGTTATTTAAATTTGTTGGCCATTAAAATTTATTGAAAATTGGATAGTAGAATTGTTAGATCTATTTTGCAGGTATTCAATTGTCATGGTATTTAATGTGTTTATTTATTTCATGCGTATGATTGGTTTTAATTCGACTCGTTCGAATTTTTTTTCTCGTGAGAAAATTCACGAGTAGATTAGGCTATTTGATTTATTCAATGTAATAGACTAGTCTAGATTTTAGGTTTATTTATCTTTTGTAAAATAAATTGTAACCAGATCGAAGATGAAGACGGAGACGAAGAGTTAAGACGGATCCAGAACCGTACGCGGGCGACGCTCGTCGAGCGAAACATGCCAAGAGAGGCACGCACAGGCTCGGCGCTAGGAATCGGGCGGGGTCAGCCCTGGATGCGCACATGCGAGCTAGGGCGCAAGGCGCAGGCGCGAGCGAGGCGTGCGCCAGACGGGCCGAGCAGACGGGCGATACTGGTCAAAGAGGGGGAGGCATGGGCACGCACGCGCATAGGTGCGACTCGCCCGATCCCCTGCCTAGGCTACCTAGGCCCACGAGCAACGCACGATGTGCCTAGGCGAAAGGGCGCGATCGCTTGGCCAAGTGGCCGGTCGGATGAGGACGTGCATCCCGACTGCGAGCTACTTGGCGTGGCGATTCGAGACGAAATTTTTTTTCAAGACAAACGAGTGGGAGAAATCAAGACAGAGTTTCTTCAAGATCAAGACAAGAAAAATTAAACCATGACAATTGGATAATTTGTGTCCAATATGTTTAATTTCTTTTTTGTTTTGATATATTTTCTTTCTTATGCTTCTGTTTAAATTCGTTTAATGTGTTTGCATGAGATATTGCTTGTGAAAAATCTCAAAACTCAAAAATTACTAAGTATTTTTTAAATTAATTTGTTTTTTAATCAAATTAATTTTGACCTCCATGATTTATTTATTTGTGGATTCTTTTGGAGAAATCTCCCCAACGGAGCGGCCTAAAGATAGTCTTCACATGAAGAAATTCCCAAAAGGATGATTGTGAATTATTATTAGTGGCGAAGATGACCCTCCCAACGAGGCTCGATCAAAACGAAGTAATAATTCTATATTTAATCATGGTTATTACTTAGGTATAAAATTGATATGCATATACTTCTCTGAAGTCCCTGTCAATCGGTCAAGTGAGAGCCAACTATTAATTAATTTTTTTTAATTAAAAGTTTGTAACTGTTCTTGTTTGTAACTTGCTCAAATGTGTTTAAATAATGACCCACCCAACGTGGCTTATTTAAACTATTTTGGGATGTTAACTGATACATGTTCATATTTTTTTTGAGATTTTAATATGATTCATGGTATCGAATTATGTGATGAACTTTTTCTGTTTTAATTCTAGCATTGATACGAAAATGTACGTTTATTTCAGTTTAGCTATGTCCCAACCTTTTAACCCACTGAAATATATGCTCAAAGAACACCAGCTTACTGGTGAAAACTATGTTACTTGAAAACGTAATATGAAATTTGTCCTCACTGCACAAGAACACAATTGGGTCCTTGGTGTACCCAAGCCTAGCAAACCTGCTGAAGGGTCAACAAATGCGGAGAGATCTTTGTATGATATCTGGGAGCGTGCCAACGAGCCTATAAGATGTATAATCATGAATTCTTTGTCTGATGATTTGAGATACATTCATGAAGGTGTTGAATCTGCTGCGGAAATCATGCAGAATCTTGAAGAAATGTTTTTAACAGAAAATCGCATGATCAATTATTTTAAAAGCGACGGGGTGGCAAGGCTGAAAATGACTGAGGGAACACCCATAAGGGATCATGTTCTCAAAGTCAAGCGCCACTTTGATAAGCTTGCTTATCTCGGAACTAAGTATTGTAATGGGGCTCAAATCGATTTCTTGTTCCTAAGTCTTCCAAAATATTTCGATGAGTTTTACTGTAGTTTTGTGATGAGTGATCACATGTTCACTATGGATACTCTGCAAGAGGTTTTGGAGATGATAGAGAAACATTTGAGATAAGAAGATGAAGCTTCGGTGACTAAAATTTTTCTCTCAAAATCTAGGCCAATGGAGGGCAAGATTGACGAGAAGATGAGGGCAAGATTGACGAGAAGATGAACAGTCAAGACCAAAGCAACCCCATTACTAAGAAAAGTGAAGGAGAGACGGTCAAAAGGTTGGGTGTCAAAAGGAATCAAAAGGGGAAGTATTTCAACTGTGGTGAAAAAGGACATTGGAGGTATGTCTGTTCCAATCCCAAAAAGAATGGAAAGAAAGGTAATTCTCAAGCATTAGTTGTTGAAACTTGTTTAGCGGCCTATGATACCCATTCGTGGTAGTGGATACGAGATCCACTGATCATGTTGTTTCACTTTACAGGGGTTCAAGCGGACCCGGTAACTAAGCGGAAGTGAGATCCTCATCACACTGGGTGATGCTACGAGAGTAGCAGCTGAAGCAGTGGGAAACGTGCACCTGTCTTTTGAAGACAAGACTTTAGTTTAAGAGATGTTCTTTACGTTTCTATTTTTTTTTGTAAAACCTTTTTTTGTGTTTCTGAACTACCTTTTGATGGATATTCTGTTTGTTTTAATAAGCAAGTTACTATTTTTCGTAACGATGTGTTTATCTGTCATGGAACTTTATGGAACAATCTCTATACTATTAACTGTGCACAACACTCACAAAATGAATCTTATAATACATCGACTGTTTCAAACAATAAGAGAAAAACGTTCAGAAAACATGCACGAAACACTTCTTTGGTTAGGTCATATTAATCTAAATTGGATTCAAAGGTTGGTGAAAGATGGTTCGCTGGAGGACCTACAACATAGAATCACTTCCAAATTACGAATCATGTTTAGAGGGTAATATGACCAAGAGGGCATGTGGAGCACAGGGGACTAGAGCCAAAAAGTGTTGGAAATCGTTCACATTGACGTGTGTGGTCCAATATGAACCAAAGCTAGAGGTATCTATGAGTATTTCGTGACTCTCATCGATGATTACTCAAGGTTCGGGTACATTTTCCTCATGAAGCATAAATCGGAAACCTTTGATAAATTCAAAGAGTTCAAAGCCAAAGCTGAAAAGCATAGGGAAAAGAGTATCAAGTTTCTACGTTTTGATCGTGGAGGCGAATACCTCAGCAGTGAGTTTTTGAACTACATGTCAGACGAGGGTATTGTTTCCCAGTTGACTACACCCGGAACCCCTCAATAAAACAGGGTGGAAGAATAAAGAAACATGAACATTCTTAGAAATGGTCAAGATCCACGATGAGTTATACAAATCAACCCAAGTCATTTTGGATCACGCCTTGGAAACAATGACTTATGCTCTAAACTTAGTGCTATCCAAATTAGTTCCCAAAAACCCAAGAGAATTGTGGACCGGGCGCCAGCCCAGTGTGAGACACTTGAGAATCTAGGGTGTCCGACATACGTACTAGACAAGGGAGCTGGTAAGTTGGATGCAAGTTCGAAATTAAGGTTGTTTATAGGGTATCCAATGGGAACGAATGGGTATATGTTCTATAGTCCCGAAGATCAAATGTGGTAATCAGTATGCACCTTGGATTCTTGGGAAAAGATTATATGAACAAAAGAAAGCCCAAAAGTGAGATTACATTAGATGAATTAAGAGGGCAAACTCCTATACCAACTATACAAGTTGATATACCAAGAATCACACTGACATAACCGGAACCTCATCGTAGTGGGAGGGTTGTCCAAAAACCTGAGAGATTCACTGTAATAGTGAATCAGACCCCTGGTCCTACAAGGAGGCGGTCCAAGATAAGGACTCAGAATCCTGACAAACTGCGATGAAAGTCGAGATGGGCTCAAGAGACCATAATCAAATGTGGGAGCTAGTTGAACCACCCAGTGAGACAAAACTCATTGGATGCAAGTGGGTCCACAAGAGAAAAGAGGAAAGGACGGGAAGGTGGAAACCTTTGAAGCGGGACTAGTGGCAAAAGGGATAAACTCAGAAAGAGAGTATCGACTATGAAGAAACCTTTTCGCCTGTAGTCATGCTTAAGTCCATCCGCATTCTCATGGCAATAGCTGCACACCTTTGAGATCTGGCAAATGGATGTCAAGACAGCTTTCCTAAACGAAAGTTTTGACGGAAAAATCTACATGCAACAACCCAAAGACTTTATTGCGGAAAGACAACATCATCTTATTTGCAAACTGAGGAAGTTCATTTATGGATTGAAGCAAACATCTCACGCCTTGAACCAATGTTTGATCAGGTATTTAAATCTTAAGGGTTTGATCAAAACGATTTCGAGAGTTGTGTGTATAAGAAGTGTGATGGAACTACCTTGGTATTTCTAGTACTATACATAGATGATATTTCATATCATAATGTTTTGCCAGCCATACTCTTACGTCTGACAAAACCTTTACATCGTTTCTGTTGTTGTTCAGACACGCCTCTCCAACTGTGGGCCCCCATTGCAATTCCAACTCGCAAGATGGAGTTGGTGGCTATAGTGGAAGCCTCATGACCGGGTATGATGCTGAAACATATTAAAAAATTAATAAGTATAATTAACAATTAATTTTATAATTACTAAATAAATTAATAAGTAATTAAAAATTATAACGTACTTTCCCTGACTCAGATCTATCGCTAATCGAGCAGTGGGGACTGAGCCACAATGAATAGAGGCTGAGCCTGAGCTCGACCCCGCTGGAGATGACCCTGCCGGGGGCGGTTGCTGCGAGCTGGACCCGCCTCTATTCAGGTTCACCGTCGGCCTCAGGGCCCTTTTCTTCCTGGTGCTCAAAGGAATGGACCCGTCGCCCCGACCATGACCTCTGCCTCGACCATTCCCGATGTTGCGTCCACCGCTGTCACTATCACGTCCACCTTGGCTAGTACTCATCTGCATTATATAAAACAAATTTATTATATTTTTTAATAATTAAATAATTAATTAAAATCGTGCCTAAATTTTGACAGAATTTTTACTGTATTATTATATATTCATCCTAGTCAACTATCAATCAAACAATTCTAACCAAATTAACATATATATATATATATATATATATATCACATAATTATAAAACAATTCTAACCATTCTAGTCAACCATCAATCTAACAATTCTAACAATTCTATCCCATATATATATATCACATATATAATCATAAAACAATTCTAATCATTCTAGTCAACCATCAATCTAACAATTCTAACCATTAATCTGTCACATAATTATAAAATATCATAATCAACCAAACTAATCTAACACGCATATACGTAATTGAAATAAATATACGTAATTGACTAATTAAACTAAAATACATATATATATATAAACGTACGAAATGAGAAAATAAACGGTTAAAAATTAGAAAAAAATACCGTCAAAAGGAAGAATACGATGATACAAATTGAACCACGTGCACCGAATGCTCAGGACGGCGACAATGAATGGCGTACGACGACGGCGGCAAAAGAACAATTTGCGGAAGAACCGCGTCAGAATGCTGAACTTGCAGGTTATATAATTGGAATTTAGCGATGGATATTTAATTTCCGTCGCTAGTAGTGACGGCACAAAACCATCGCTTTGTTCAAAAAATCATCGCTAAACTCGGCTGGGCGGTGGTACAACTCCCGATATGCTTCGTGCTCCGGGTCCGACTTTAGCGACGGATATAACCGTCGCTAAATGACCCGATTTGACCCGGTTCAAATATTCCATCGCTAAACCGCCGCTATTCCATCGCTAGTAGCGGCGGATACTAAAACCATCGCTAAATACGGGGACTTTGACCATCTGACTTAATCTGTCGCTAAAATCGTCACTACTAGCGACGGTAGTTGGATCCGTCGTTAAAACCCGTTTTTTTTTGTAGTGAGATGTGAAGGACGAGTGATGAAGATCTGAAGGAGAGTTAACAACCCTAACAGAATTCGGTTAGTAACCGCTCACAATCATCCTAAACAGAATTAAAGGAGGTTGGCGCTAGATACCATGCTAAGTAAATATATTTTGACAAAAACTCGTATGAGACGGTCTCATACATGAGACGGGTCTATGTTCAACCCATATTATTCCAAATTAATCCGTTTGACCAGTTATCCAACTAAAACCCGTTTGACTCCAAGAGAATACCTAATAAGCCTTAGCTTAGATTTTAAACGGTTAATATCACACCTGATATATTTCCCCATTAATCAATGGAGAGTTATCGTCGTCGGGTGATATGCAACCTTGAGAGTTTTGGGAATGAGTTTTTTGGACTCGCAACTGTGAAACTCAACCTTACACTCCGCTCTACTCCAATTTAAACGGGCACGACATCTTCGATTTCTTCACCGATCGAACCATTGATTCACGATTACATCAAATTCTCCAATTTAATCACCATTTTGATGCAGCGTAGAGCTGTAATTTTTGTTGCTCACTTGGATTTTGAAGTTGTGAAATTGAGATTCAAAGATATGTGAATTTGCGATTTTGGGAATTGTGACTGAACTTTGTGTGGATAAGTTACTGGAATTTCTTATTTGCTTTTGTTTTTGTTTTGATTAGTAGTGACTTTCGATGACTTATGATATCACAAATAAGCATATAGAAGGAGAATAATTTAATTACGAGATATGCATTAGGATGTAGAGTCATTCAGGGAAGGTATCTCTTTCAGTTGCACTAAATTTACAAGAATTCTTCTATTATCAGGATAATTGTTCGCGTTGTGCTCACCTAGATAGTTTATGCTGAAATGATTCAAGTAAACTGAATATTGTCTGAAATTTGACTAGTTATAAAGTTTGTTATGTTTGTTGTACATTATGCATGTTCACTAGAATAACAAACTTTGGATCTTGAAAAGGCATCATAACGAGCTTAGTGCTTTAATTTCTTAATTAACTAAGAGGTGAAGCCAAAAATAAATTGAGCTCTGCTAAATAGTAGTTGTCATTTTCAGTTTTAGATATTAAACAAATTGCTACACATTTTGTTTCAATCATCAAACAGGTATTTCAGACCAATTTCAAACCATAGATGGAATCACTATTATTAAAGTTGAAAGTGAATACTTTCATAAAAAAGGATGTTGACTTAGTGAGTGATGCGAGAGCCTAAAACAAATGTGTATATTAATGACTAGGTAATGGTAGGTGTTTTTTTTTATAATGAAGTAATAATTTCTCTAGGTCATGCAGCTGCATCACATTTCTTTTCTTTCCAATTATAAGTTATAATAGGCATTGATGCAGGATAAATAAACTTGTGGTTTAAATATGTCTGTTTATAATAAACGACTATCATTTTTGAGTTGCGGCTATCCATCAACATGAGTAATGGAATATTATGTCTTGTTTTGTGTGGAAAATGACAATTTTTACCTGTCTTACAATTATATATCACAGATAACTTTAAAACGCAAGAAGAAATGACAAATATACAGTTCAAGAGAAAAAACTACTCTTGTATCAGTTCCTAATAGTTCACAAGAAGAAAACACAAGACTCCGAGGACATGAGAGAAGAAGCAGAGCACAAGAAGAAGAAGAAATGTTGAACTTTTATAGAATTACATGAATTGTTTAATGTAATATAAAAATAATCATGAGAGCAGATTATTTTGCAATTTATGTCAATATGCGTTTTCAACTAATTACATTAACACAAACATAGTATAATTTAGAAATAAAGACTCTCCACTACATATTTTGAGTGAAAAGTACTATAAGATACAAAAGAAAAATCTAGTCATTCTAAGGTACAAAATGAGACATTTTTACCCCTAGAGTCAAATTTTTATTACACTTTTGCCATCACTCTCTACTAAATCATTTCCCCTCTGTCTTCATTATAGATTTTCACTCTCTCTCTCTTCACTCTATGAAAAAAACCCTCGCCCACATCTCGCTCGCCGCCTACCTCTCGCTCGCCGCCATCCCTCTCGCTCCCCACCCCCTCGCCGACCTCTCGCTCCCCACCCCCTTGCCGACCTCTCTCTCGTCACGATTTTTGCCCATCCACGACGGATTGTGTGCGAGGGCCGAGTAGGCGGTGGTTTCACCTGCAAATGGGCTCCCCCAATTTCAACTGTTGGGACTCGATTTGTGGGGGTGTTGGGCGAGGGGCGATGCGGGAAACTGTGGTGGTGAGGCTGATCTGCAGAGAGGTGGTGGTGAGGGGTGTTGTGGGGGTGAGGCGGATCTACTGAGTGGCGGTGGTGATGGGTGTTTGTGGGGGTGTTGGGCGGTGGCCATGGGGCGGTGGAGGCGTGGTGTTTGGGCGGAGGTTTGGGGAAGATGGCGATGTTTGGTGTTTAGGGTTTCGGCGGGGCGGCGGCCATGGCGGAAAATGATGGCGGCGGAGAAGACGGTGGTAAAAGGCGGCGGGCGACTTGGTAAACAGAGAAGACGAAAGGTATTTATATGTGCTTTAATTGTTTGACACCATGTACTAATTTCTTGATTCTTATTGAATACCTTGCGGTGGGGGAAGAAGCGGTGGTGTGGGGGTGGTGCTCCTTACAACGCCGAGGTGGTGTTTGTTGGCCATGGAAGGTAAGCATTTTTTTTCTGTTTATTTGTTTTAGATCTTGCGTTGATATAGATTGAAGACGACTGCAAATTGGTGAAGGAATTTGTGAATTTGGTACTTAAATTATGTGTTGTGGTTTGTTGCAGTTTGAAGATGACTGCAAATTGATGAAGGAATTATGTGTTGTGTGTTGGTACATAAATTATGTTGTTGTTGCAATTAGTGTAAACAGGGCATGAAATTTTGTGTAATTTTTGGGATGTAATTTTTTGTTATGTAAGTTTGTTTAATTTTGCAGATTTTGGGATGTAATTTTTGGGGATTTTTTTATAGGGGAAGTACAGTTTGTTTTAGGGGGAAAGCACATTTTTTAAGATGTATTTTTGGGATGCGTATTTTTGCTTAATTTTATTTATTTTTGCAAATTAATTTTTTTCTAGGATATTATGAGTTCTTAATTATATTTTTAATAGGGAAAGTACAATTTTTATAGAAAAAGTAAATATATTTTTAGTTTCTGTATTTTTAAAAATGCATTCCAAAAATCGTCTAGAAGTACAAAATTGGCTCAAAATACAATTACTGTAATTACTGTATAATTATTTATGTAATTACTGTATTTGTAATCTCTAGAGCTTTGAAAAATGCACTCCAAAATTGGCTCAAAATACAATTTTGTTTGAAAAATGCACTCCAAAATTGGCCCAAAATATAATTTTTTTTTAAAGTGCACTCCAAAATTGGCTCAAAATACAATTTTGTTTGAAAAATTCACTCCAAAATGGGCCCAGAATATAACTTTTTTTTTAAAATGCACTCCAAAATTGGCCCACAAGTGCACAAAATACAAAAAAATGCACTCCAAAATTGGCTCACAAGTGCATAAAATTAAAAAAATGTACTCTTAAAATTGAAAAAAATGCACTCCAAAAATTGCCTAGAAGTACACAAAATACAAAAAAATGCACTCCAAAATTAGCTCACAAGTGCATAAATTTTAAAAAAATGCACTCTAAAAATTGCCTGGAAGTACATAAAATACAAAAAAATGAACTTCCAAATTAGCCCAGAAGTGCATAAATTTAAAATAATTATTTTCTGAAAATTGCATATTTTTTGGACTTCAAAATACAATTTTTTTTTAAAAATTGATCTAAAATACAATTTAAAAAAAATTACACCATAAAATTGATCGAAAAGTGCATAAATTTAAAATTACTAAATCACTAAAATTATTATGGTGTTGAAATTCAAAATTATGTATTAATTAATAATTTAATTAATTCAGTAAATTAAGAAATTTGGACTTTTAAAATTTTAAAATACAAAAAGTTAAAATGAGTCAGAAGTGCAAAAACGTGTCAGAAGTGCAGAAAACTGGGCAGAAGGGCAACTTAGACTTTTTGACCACTTTTTTGTACCTTAGAGTCACTTTTTTTTTGTTATGTACCTTAGAGTTCTTTTGTTAGTGACTTTGTAGTGGAGAGTCACTCCCCCTATAATTTATTGTAAGTACACTTTTTATTTATCTTCAGGAAAAAAAAGTAATATTCTTAAGCTAACAAATGATACTCTTGAATAAAAAGGTGATACTCTCAAATCTCGATACTTTGCAACTACATGACACACTATTAATTTTTAAATTAAATTGATTATTCAGACATTTCTGTTGTATTTAAATCAGTTTCAAGTATTGTCGATTCTTTAATTTTTAGGAATCACCTCCAGAAAAGAGACACTATTGAATTCAAAACTGATACTCTTGAACCATAAACTAGTACTTTATGTCCTTTGGAACTACAGAGTGATATTATTCCAATATCAGTTTTAAACTTTTAATCAGTTTCATAATCTTGTGAATTCAGATACCATTTGTATTTATCTTCTAAAATGTAGTGGTACTTCCGAATTCATAAGTAATACTCTTGAACCCTAAAACGATACTCTTGAACCAAACCTTGATACTCTTGGTATTTTAGTTACTACATAGTGACATCATTCTAATACCTAGTTAGGTTTTTCTACGGTCAGGAATGACTTCGCCCTTCCTGATGTTAGACGTCCAATAAAAGGTTGCCACATCATTTAACTTCGCCATCGGCGATACTGTTTCGCCATAAGACTAAATAATTAATTTTATAAATAAAAATAATAAAATTACTGAAATATCCTTATAACATTTTTTTAATAAAAAATACAATGTTCATAAATTTTAAAAAATTAATCCACGATCCCGAACTTGGCCCATGTACGATCCGGTTCCGGTTCGGGTCTGAGTCCGAGTAGGATCCAGGTCCTGATTTGGGTCCGAGTCCTAGTCAGGGTTTGAGTCCATGTCGAGTTTCGATGCGGGTCAAAGTCTGGGCTCGGCCCGAGTTTCGTACGGCCTGGGTCCGGATCGAGTCAGGGTCGGGTTCTGAGTCAAGGTCAGGGTCTAGGTCCGGGTCAGGGTCCGGCCCGGGTCAGGGTCCGGTCAGGGTCTTGGTTCGGGTAAGGGTCTAGGTTCGGGTCAGGGTCTGGCCCAGGTCAGGGTCCGATTTGGGTCCGAGTCAGGGTCTGGTTCGGGTCAAGGTTCGGTCAGGGTTCGGTTTGGGTCCGGGTACGGGTCAATGTCCGGTCCGAGTCAAGGTCAGGGTCCGGATCCAATTCAGGTCAGGGTCCGGTCCGGGTCGGGGTCCGGTTCGGGGTCTGGGTCCGGTTCAAGTCTGGGTCAAAGTTAGGTTCGGTCTGAGTCAGGGTTTGGGTTCAGGTCTAGGTCCGGTCCAGGTCAGGGTCCTGGTTCGGGTCAGGGTCCGGTCCGGGTCAGGGTTTGATCTAGGTCAGGTCAGGGTCTGGGTCCGATCCATGTTTAGGTCCAGTCCGGTCCGGGTCGGGGTTAGGGTCAGGGTCATGGCCCGGTCTGGGTCTGTTCAGGGTCCAGTGTGGTTCTGGGTTTGGGTCCTGGTCAGGATGGGTCGCGGTCTGAGTCTTGGATAATTTCGTCATTTTATAAATATTAATTTAATTTATTAGTAGGGAGATGCAGTGCGATTGCAGTATGCAAATCGTAAATGCACTACTGCAAAGCGTAATCATTTAAAATTAAAATTATATGTTGGATCAACGATCCAACGGTGATCAAATGATTTCCTGACGTTAGGAAGGGCGAAACCGTTCCTGACCGTAGAAGATCCCTACTTAGTTTTAACTTAACTTGTACTCCATGTTTCCCATGTTTGAATTTTATTTTGGTTAGTTTTCAAATATCTTTTGTATTTTGGTCTTTCTTTCTTCTGTCTTCAAGAAAGGAGTGACTTGGAATAAAAAATAATACTTCTAAACAGAAAGATGACACTCACAAATAATTAATTAATATTCTCAGTATTTTTTGGAAATGTAGATTTATTCCAATGTTAGTTTTAAATTAACAAGTACTCAATGTTTTGCCTTCCTAAAAGGTAGTGATACTTTTGACTCAATAAATGATACTCTTTTACTATAAAGTGATACCTACTAACCATAAATTAATAGTTTAAATTTTTTGGAATTACAGAGTTGCACTATTCCAATATCACTTTTAATTAATTTCAAAAATCGTTTGAATTTAGTTTTTACTTGTATTTTGTCAAATGGTACTTATGAATTCATAAAGAGTAGGTCTAGTGTGAAAATTTTAATGTATGAAAAACTATAAAATCGCCCTAAATCATGACCTATTCAGGCCGGGTGAACCATCTACACCCTAAACACTAAATAATGAACCATAAATCATGATCTATTCGGGCCTGGTGAACCATGAACCATTCGGGCTGAGTGAACCATGAACCACTCGACTTTGTCTTACCTTCACCATATACAAAATTTGTTTGCAAATAAAAGTTTTTTCATGTATGCAAATTTTTATACTAGACTTTGTCATTCATAAATGATACTCTTGAACTCTAAAATGATACTCGGATCAAAACGTGATTCTCCTCATATTTTAGAACTAAAGAGTGACATTATTTCAATATCAATTTTAATTTAGTTTTTCAAATATCGTTCGTACTTTGGCATTATTTGCCTTCAAGAAAATAATGATATATATGGAATTAAAAATGATACTCCTGAACAGAAAATGACACTCACGAGCTAATTAATACTCTTGATATTTGGAAATATAATTATTCGAATATCGGTTTTAAATTAACAAGTACTCATGTTTTACCTTTTAAAAAGTAGTGGTGCTTCTAACTTGCTAAATGATACTCTTGCCCTGTAAAGTGATACATTCGAACCATAAAAAGATACTCTCGGTATTTGAAACTACATTGACATTATTTCAGTATGGATTTTAAATTGACTTACACCTCATGTTTGAGATATATTTTGATCAGTTTTCAAGTATCGTTTGTATTTTGGCATCACTCCGTATTTATCTTTAATAAAATATTGACATTCTGAATTAAAAATGATACTTCTGAACCAAAAATTTATACTAACAAACAATAATATAACACTCTTGGTATTTTAAAACTATAGAGTTATTCCATTATCATATTTAAATTGACAAATATTCAATGTTCTGCCTTCTTAAAAGTAATGATACTTTCTACTTAATAAATGATACTCTTGAACTATAAAGTGAAACTTTCGAATCATAAATTGATATCTTGGTATTAAAAACTACATAGTTACACTATTCCAATTTCAGTTTTAAACTAATCATCTCTCTGTTTGAGTTATATTTTGATCAGTTTTCAAGGATATATTTTGATATTACTTCTTACTTCAAGAAAATAGTGACATTAATCTATATAAAAATGATACTCGCGGACAATACACTAATACTCTTGAGAACTACAAACAATCATTCATAGTAGATACCAAAAAGCATCAATTAAAAATAACATTTAACCACACACTGTACAACAATTAACTCCAAACATATTTTTCTAAACTACGAGAAAACTAAACACAAATTTACTATCTAGAATTTACATCTTTTAAACAACAACATATAAGTTACTATATATATCACCTCCTTCTTGGAGTGTGTTATATTGAATATTTTGAGCTTTGTGTAGACACTATAAAACCTTGAAGGACACACTTGATTGTGGTTGTTTCCGTAAGCTAATTGTCTCAGAATCCAACCTGCAACACAAAATCATTGTTACAAAACATTTAAAA
This sequence comes from Stenogyne calaminthoides, assembly GCA_037126765.1. Taxonomy (NCBI): domain Eukaryota; kingdom Viridiplantae; phylum Streptophyta; class Magnoliopsida; order Lamiales; family Lamiaceae; genus Stenogyne; species Stenogyne calaminthoides. Next base: position 33,954,552 of record JBBCBC010000011.1, read on the forward strand.
CAAGTATTCTTGGTGTCATCATTTTACTACCTTTTTCCTCCATCTCACGATTGGTTTTAAAGTAAAATGTATTCTAATTTTTAGTCTAAATTCTATTATTTCTATTTTTATGACCTCTGATTTATCTGCAGCTACGAGCTGCATTTTTTATAAGCCTCTGTATCCTTATAGTAGCCATATCATATCCATTTTTCTTCCTTCGAAACACACTTCCCGGTTTCAATTAAATGATTTGGGCAAATCTGAAAAGATGGCTTGACATTTTGGATGAAGTTTTATCACCAATTATGTGTCTTAGGCACTACTTTCAATTTTTGCAATTGCAATCACTTCGTCTGTTTCCTACTGAAGGAACATGGAAGAGTTGACTCTGTTATTGGACATATCAAAATAGAAGTGTGATTCTGGCCTTAGACATAACACAATTAAAGTGTTTTGATGACCATTTTCAGAATCATAAAGGACAATTGCATAAGCTGATTAATCTCAAAACATTAAATTTTGAATTAGGATAGCATATGCTAAAAATTACTAATGCGTGCCCAAAATACTATTGTACTTCATGCTATTCTTTTCAAAATTAATCCCAATTTGTAAAAGCACAACAAAGTATACATACAAAACTATGAATTCTTTACTACTATATGGTAATTCGATTCAAAATACACATCAATAATACCAAGACCAACACTCCATGTATCAGCTCACATTTAAACTCCTTGAATAACACAAATCTTAACCCATATCATCAGAATTCAATCAACATATCAGAAATCTACAAAATTTAAGAAATAGAAAGCAAGAAAATAAGAAATTAGGGTTTACAAATATTGAAAATTAGCTATTCTTAAATAAGTCTGAATTGAAATTAAATATACCTGGATGTAGATTGAATAACCAATCGAAAAATCTCACTAAAATCGCAACATTCAACGGAAAATTGTCTCATATTATTACAAATTCAAGGCTTGTAGATGCGAAATACTTCCTATCCACCTTTCACTCTTTTGGTTCAGCTGAAATCGACGATCAAAATTGAAATAGGAGATTGAAATCGCGCATTTTCTCCTTCTTTTTTGTCTCTGTTTATTGTGAGTCTTTTTATTTTTCTTCCAGACTTAATACTGTTCTTATCAGGGGTATAATTGAACTTTTGTCATGTGGGTCAATTTGAAATAATACAGGCCAGGTGTGAAACCCGTCTCATGTATGAGACCGTCTCACACAAGAGTACCTCATATATTTTCCCATAAATAAATGAGGAGGTCTACACATGTATTTATAGACCTATGGAGAGTGTGGCCTCTCTATCCTAGCGCTATCTCAATGTTCATTTGCTATTACAAGTGTATTGCATAAATGCAAAGAAACTAATACCTAACAGAGAGCTAACTGATATTGTATAGCATAGAAATTAATACTGTGATTTGTTTGAAGCATGCACACGTCTAATACTCTAACATGATTTATGCATATTTATTTTATATTTTGTATATGACATTAAAAAATAAATATTTATTTATAAAAAAATTAAAATTATACTAATATATAACTTATAAGTCTTATATTAAAAAAAAAGGGAGTATGGAGACCAAAGATGATGAAGTTGTGAATTAATTCCACACAATATGTGACGATGGTAAAAAGATTAAATGAAGTTGATGACTTGTGAATGAAAATAATTAAACCGGATGAATCGTTTTTAAGAAGTAATTCGACATATGACATGAGCGGTTCACGGTTCGATCGGTTCAACCGGACGGTTCAATCGATTTTTGAAAATACTGGGAGCAACAAATAAAGAAATATGAAAAATACACATTTTTGGAAAGTTGGCCAAAATTAATTAGGGTTATGATGCAGCAGCGGAAGCATAAGCTTATTATCTATTGATTCTTAAACGCCCGGATAAATGTACGCAAATATAATTAACATTTAATTCAGTTGATTCGATACGAATACCAAAAGAAGAACGATTAAAACACGAAGAATTGGATAAAATCCAAATGTTTTCTATTTCATTCAAGACTATTTATACTAGTCTTGTACTTAATTAATACGATATGCGAAAAGACTAAATTAAATAATTAATAAATAAAATGATCTAAAACTAGGAATCGAGTCAAACAATTGTAGGTATTCAAACTTCTCAATAAATTCTAAAGCATCCTCATCTTCATCAGACTGTGACCTTCACTAATTAAAGTTGGGCAAAATCAATTGCCCATTTCAGAGATCCATGGCGCCGCCGTCATGCCCCACCGCGACACGGGAACCGGACGCCATGCCTTCATGTGGCGTTGATGGCTGATATGCATAATAATTTTATATTCATGTATAGAATAAACTCAGATTGAGTTTCTAGTAATAGAAACTAGGGCAACTATGTTTCCTTTTAACAAATTTAATTCGAAGGATAAATCGCAACAACATGAAAGCTCATACATTTTCCGTTTGAACTAATGCAGCATGATCAATATTCCCTCCATTCACTAGAAATACAAAAAAATTGAAAGCTATACTGAGCATCAAAATATAGATTTGAAATATCCAACCAAGTGTTTCCGGCATATTTCATAGAATACTACTGAATTTGTATCATATTTACTTGCTTATTTACTTGAACAAAAGGAGGGGAAAAAAGCCATATGCTTCACTCTTAACATAGCACCACATTATACTTTTGCTTTCAAGGTGGAAGCGTGCAAGACAATAGCCACTCCACTTGACAACTCTAAAGCATTACAACAAGAAGAGGGCTCACCAAAGGTAGACATGTCAACATTTTTAAGCCTGATATAATGTACGCGATAAGCTTAATGTCAAGGTTTATGCAGAATCCAAGTCAAATTCACAACGAAGCAACAAAGAAAGTACTCCGATATCTTCAAGGAACTAAGAACTTCGGCATCTGGTATGAATCAACACCTGACTCAAAGTCAATAGGCTATACTGACAGTGATTGTGCAGGCTCAATAGACGACATGAAAAGCACATCAGGCTACACATTCACAATGGGCTCAGGAATATTTTCTCGGGCATCCAAAAAGCAAGCAACAGTTGAACAATCATCAGCCGAAGCGGAGTGTATAGCAGCGACAATGACTACAAGTCATGCAAAATGGTTGAAATACACACCAGAAGATATGTGAGAGCCCCAATACAACGCCACAAAATCTACTGCAACAGTAAGTCTGCGATAGCAATGGCGAAAAATCCTGTGTGCCGTAGCGCGCAGAACCAAACAAATCAAGATCAAGTACCACTTTATACGAGAAGTAGAAGCAAACAAAGAAATTTTGTTGGAGTATTGCAAGACTGGAGAACAACTAGCAAACATTTTTACAAAAGCGCTATCTCGCGGGGAGTTTAAGACACTGCGAGAAAAAATATTGGACTCACCAAAATATGCATTAAGGAGGAGTATTAGAAAGTAATGCACATTTATGAAATAATTCAGTTTGTAGAAGAATTTTGTGGATTGTTTTTAATTTCTAGATTACTTTAGAAAGAATTTGAGTTTAGTAGGAGATGTAGAAAGAAGATTGTAGAAATTGAATATTATAGACAAAAGAAAAAATCTAAGCATGTAGAATAATCTAGAAAAGCAAAATTAACATCTCTTTATGTCGGTCATTGAATAGTAGCCGACGTAGCTCTTCTATAAATATGAGTAAAGATGTAATTGTATGAGGGTAGAAATCAAATAACAAACCCAACTTCTTAATTAACAAGCCTCTGTTTCTGTCCCTATTTTCCTTCTTCATCAAATAAAATCTAATTTACACTAAATATAAATATTAACTACTATAAATACCATCACTAAGCTATAAAGTACTCACATCATATACGTCATCTTCAACTTTCAACGTAAACATGCCACTTTCCACGCTCATGCTCAAAGTTCCAAGGTACTCATTTGGCACCTCCTCCAGTTCTGACACCTACAACATTCAAAAAGCAGTAATAATTTAAGAACAGTTGCAATTTTTATTCCTTCTTCATCAACTAAAATCTAATTTACACCAAATAGAAATATTAACTATTATAAATACCATCACTAAGCTATAAAGTACTCATGTCATATACGTCATCTTCAACTTTCAACGTAAACATGCCACTTTCCACGCTCATGCGCAAAGTTCCAAGGTACACATTTGGCACCTCCTCCAGTTCTGACACCTACAACATTCAAAAAGCAGTAATAATTTAAGATCAGTGGCAATTTTTAAAGAAAATAGTAATAATTTTTTTTTTAAGAAAGCAGTAAACACAACTATTTAAAATACAATTTATTGAATAAAGAAAGATAGAAGAACCCTCATAAGAACAGACCCTCATATGCTTATATGCACAGTAAGCAATCTGGGAAATAATTGGTAAAATATATTTTGTTACCCCATTTGCAGATTTTGGCAAGATTTAGAGCTATAAATATCAGATGCGTAAAAAATGTTAGTCAAGAAAAAAATCAGATGCAAAACATTCTTAAGTCATCTATAATCCGGATTCGTGGCACTATTTATCTCATGAAAAGTAACCACAAACTGATGGTGAAAAATGTGAAACTAAAAAACAAGCATATCATCAAACCTAGAAAGACTAAACTCATTGGTCGCTAATGCATTAACCCTAAATGATTCCATGGTAAAATATCTGAATTGCACTAACCCTAAATGCATTCATAAGTAACCATAAGCTGAGGATGAAAATTGTAAATGATAATAGCAAGCAGAGGTGAAAATGTGAAAGATAACCATATGCAGAACATGAAAAACATGAAAGATAATCATAAGCAGAGGATGGAAAGTGAAAAATAACTACAAGCAGAGTATGAAAAATGTTAAAACATAGAAAAGATAAACTCATTGGTCGCTAAAGCATTCCATTTAAAAAAACACATCAGAATTGCATTAACCATAATGTCAAGGACCAGATTCCTGATTTCAAATTCAATGCATACAAACTAAACTCTAGATACTTGAATCATTAATTTAATTTGAAGGAGGGAAAGAGAGATACCGAAATGCCTTGGTAGGAATCTGATCATATTGCTATCGAGTTTCTTTCTCTTCACTCCTCTCTCTCTTAACTTTTTCCGGCGAGTCCTTCTCTCTACTCTTTCTTCGACTCCAAGAATTAACTGCATTCAGTGAAAAAAAAAACATTAGTGAGAGGATGGGATGAGTATTGTAAAATCTATAAACTAGAAATGAAGAATTGAAAATAGATCCATCTTATTAACGGGAACGAAATTGGATTGATTGAGTAGGTGGAAATTGAATCTCTGCTATATGTAAGAAGAAGTTTTAATCAGTTACCATAACTAAGGGGGTGTTTTCAACCTCAACCTCAACCCAATAAGCATTTATTTTTTAAAATAAGTTGGGTCACACCCACTTAAATTTTAAGTGTTTCTTCACTGTAGACTAGAAGTCTAGAACACCCCCGTAACCCAACTTCACCCAATAATTATTGTTTTTTGAGTTAGTTTAGTGTTTCAAAACACTACCTAACTAACAAACCACGCTTCCTTCTTGCATTTTTTTTTCGTTTGAAGAAAATTGAAAACTGGTATTGATGAGTCGTCTCATTTTCCCCAATTTTCGGGGCCTTCTCTTTGCTTTACATTCTCCAGTGTGATGCACGATTACAACAGTAACTTTTGAAATATGAGATTATATATGCGAGCTAGATTGTAATATGAAATAAATTTAAATTTATTTATTCACTAATCAATTAATTTTTTTTAACATCTTCTATATTTGTTTTACTTAATATATGAATAAAATTTGTGAAATAATATATACATAAATGTTTAATCATTATTTAATTAATTATATAATTGTATTGCCAATGAACTTAGCATAAACATTAACCTTTTAAAAATTATATTAATATATAAAAATATTTATACAATAAAAAATAATTGAGTTCATCTATCAAAGGGATAATTAACAGGGGTACAAAAAAAAACCGTTGCCACTAACTCCCAATGCAAACGTCTTTTTAACTAACTAATCACTACAATTTTTATTGGCAGATTCCTTAAAATAGCCCTTGTGTGAAATAGTGATTTTTGTTAAATACCAGAAATTATAAAATAGTCAAATTAATATTGTTCAACGTCCACTGCTAATGTCCAGCGCGTCCCGTTTCTTACATTTTTTGGTGGTGTAACGCCGCAGGGTTTCTGATTCACGCGCCGCTGGGGTGTCTGTGGAGATCGACAGAGGCGCGGCAGTTGTGGGGTTCCAATTTTGATTTTTCGTGTGGATGGCGGTGGTGGGGTTTTCAAGATTGGTGTCGACGGCGGCTGTGGGATCTCGTTTTTGTTGGTGGTGGTTGTGATTATTTTGGACAATGGTGTGTTTGTGATTATTTTGGACAATGGTGTGTTTGTGATTTATGTTTATATATATGTTTGATTTATTATTAAGTTTTTTGGTCGGATCTGTGTACAATTCAGCCGATACTGCTAGATATGTAATGAAGGAAGTGTGGTGATGTGCACAACGACGGCGTTTGGTTTGTTTTTTAATTTTTTAAACCTTTTTTCTATTAATATTATTGGGCAAATTGTTTATGCGTATATATAAAGTGTTATGTGTATATGCAATATATTCAAGATGTATGCAATTGTACAGTGTGTATGCAATTGTACAGTGTGTATGCAATGTTTGCCTGTGCATTTTTTATGCACGATGTATTTTTTGTGCATGACACATTTTATGGACAGGGAATAGCAAATTTTTGGACCATGTGCATTTTATTATTAATCATCGAAACTAAAGGAAGAAAAGGTGATCTGAAAATTATTAGACCTTTAAATATTAATTATCAATAATATTAATAACAAGAATAATTATTTTCAATTAAAATTATATTTTCAAAAGACATCTCTTGTAAAAAAAAAAGTGATTAAAAAATTAAAAAGTAAACATTTTTGTGAGGTAAAAGACACGAGTCAAAATCAGGAAGAATTATTAATTACATTTTCTAAGTGGCGTAAAATTCAAATAAAATTGAAAAGCAATGAGGAAAGTCACATGGGTTGAAGTAAAAGCTACAGTATGAAGTGACAGGCTGACGCAACTTTTCGTAAGGCACATGGATCAAAATTTTGCATTTTGTAAAATTAGGGGTGGTTTAGACAAATTGCATATCCAGAAAAGGTGAATTGTAGTGGACAACTTTTTTTCATTCAAGATTGTAGTTATAAGTGACCGCCCCTCTATCAAACTAAATAAAAATTTAAAATGCAACACAAAATATTATCAAATTTGTTGGGAGATGAATTTAATATAATGATTTTGATTAGATCCCAAAACCCCTGAGTATGACATGTTCAGAATAATCTTGATAGTCAATACATGTTTCAGTATAAGTTAAGTATTCAGGAATATCTGCATAATGTATAGTCAACAGATATAGTTCAGGATAGTATAGATGTCTACTGAAGAACTGCACACATTGAGAGAGAACTCAATGAGCTTAAGATCAGAAGATCTGAAGACCTGAAGAATTGAAGACTATCTCATTGAGGACAGATGGGCTGAGCGAAAAGTCCTGAACATTTATGAGAAATAAATGTTAAGTCCAAGTATCTTGCAGACAAAAAAAATGGGAACTAAGTGTCTTTTAAGGTTGTGTAATTCAAAGGAGTTGACCTACAAAAGAACCGTTTTGTTTGTCTCTGCTCACTAAAAATCAAGAACCAATCAGAGGCCAGGCGCCAACAACGTGCAACACTTGAAAAGGACATCTCACTGAGGGAAGTCAGGCCTGCTGTGTTCCAGTCTGCAGAATCAATGAATGGCTAACTTGACTGCATGTTACACAAACTATGCAAGGACTTGCTTAAACCCTAATATAGTCGTTCAAGTGTTACCATAAGAAGAAACCCTTGATGATATCTCTCCAACATATAGTTTTTCAAGAGTGTCTTCAAGAGTTGCCTATAAATACCAGTGACCTTCACACAATTGAGGTTACGGGAAATCAAGCAACTCACGAGCTCAAGCTTATTCAAGTTTACCTTCGAAGCACTCAAAACCCTAAAGATTTCCAAAGTGTTTCACATTGAAGAGAGATCACATAATAAGCCTAGTATTATCTAAGATCCAAAGCTTAGTAGAAATATCCTAGCCTTTGCATTTGTTCTTATTGTAAAGGATATCTCAACCTAGTAGGAAACCAAACCTAAACCCAAATCCTAAAGTGTTGGGTAGTTTGAGTAGTTGTTGTTTGGAAGTTGAGAGTTGTAAAGCTAGTAAGCTGAAGTTTGTTTAAGTCTGAAAGCTTGAGAGTAGTTGTTTTGAGTACTAGGACTCAGGAAGTAGTTCCTATGGATTAGATTGTCTTTGAGAGGTAATTTGGTCAGTGTACCTTGACACTCTAAACCAAGCGAATTCCAAGTGTTAAAGAATTCCCATGAGGATCAGGGAGAGTGGATGTAGGAGCTTGAGTCTCTGAACCACTATAAATATGTGTTGTCTTACTTTTTGTTTTGCATTACTGTTTACATATTTCACTGAGAGCATGCAAAGATTTTATCATTTAGTTTGGAACCAATCCACTGAAGATTGCATTAACTGAATCACAGCCTTAATCACAGTTTTATGAACTAAGGGAAAAGCTATTTCAGCAAGTTAAAACGAGTATAAACTTAGGGCCTACACTTTCCGTACTCTAAATAGCTAGTGTAGATAGCTACCAAACTGAACAGCTCTCCTGAGCATTCAGCAAGTTAGTTATTTGTGCAAAGCTATTCAGGTCTTTCGCACTCAGGATCAATTGAGCTTATCTGAAGTTACTGAAAACTGCTTATGTTGGGGTTGTTGGGGTTATACGTGAAAGTATTCTTTTACTTTGTATAACCTTTGTATTAAACACTTATTTACTAAAATAAATTATTTATCACTGTTGCTTTAAATATGATTGAATGTTATAGATATTTATGGCAAACCGTTCATATAATAACACGCGTTACATTGTAGTTAACGTGGTGATACCAGGTCACAGAAGATCACGTTAACAGTGCCTTGTAAACGAGTGTGTGTTTCACAACTTAGATAGATCCGAACAATCTATTGGTAGAAGTTGATGTGTAAGGCTCAGATTGGCTTGTCTTGACCAAGAGATTACACTAGTGCATTCGATGCGCTAAAGCGGACCTGCAGAGAGGATAAACTCATTCGCACTGACTTAAGGGATGAAGAGTTAGACCTCAGTGGTTGTTGATTTCTTAATCTCTGTCACTTAATAAGAACTGTGTGTGATTAGTAGTTATTGCATTGACTTATAAATTGGAAGAGAATCATTGCGACTTCGATACCCTATATCTTGGGCAATAATATTAATTGCACGACAGTTGCTAAATTAATACAGAGAATCGTGTGCTTGCAACGTCTTGCGTGATTGGTCCCCTTGGTGGGCTCGGAACCTTTATCATACCAAATCTTGCAAGTGGAATTAATTTTCCGCTATGGATAATAAAGTTGAGATTTCCTTACTCCAAGGATAAAAATATTAATTAATATAAAGTTTTTCAGTGGCTTAATTAATTAATGGACTAAATAATATTAAACACGATAAATAAATACCGGGAGTCATATTACCGTAATATGGGTTAAGTTGGATAGTGCAATATTAATTACATAGTGATGTTAATTAATATTAATGGACTGAATTATATTGGGGCTCAATATTGGAATTCAGTAACCCATTGGAAGGTCTATCTTAATTCTTCTAAAGGCCCCTCAAGTAGCCCAATTAAATTCCATTAAATAAAAGGTGCTTAAAATAAAATAAATTATTGTCGCATTATATTTTCCTTATTTTTTCGAAAATATTAAAGAAAAAAAGGGAGAATGATTTTCTTGAAAAGATCTTTATGGAAAGGAGATAAATATTCTTGGAATGCAAGATTATCCCATAAATTCAACAAATCTCCCACCTTGTTTCTTTAATTGTTTTTTTTCGAAAATTATAGAGAAATAAAAGGGAAGAAAGATTTTCTTGATTCTTGGAAATATTTTATGGAAGATATGTATTTTAGGATACAAGAATATCTCATAAATTCAAGAAAGATCCAATCTTGAAAATACCCTATTATTTTTGAAAAATTGGTCTAAATAAGGATGTGAGATGTTTTTGGAAAAATACACATGGAAAGAGGAATATATGAGATATATTCAAGATCTCTTGGAGGTCAAGAAAAGATTTTTCCTAACCCTATTTTGAGCCTAATTTTCGTCCACCCCTTCTCTATAAATAAGGGGATGAATTCTTTTCATCCCCTACAGTTCCATGTGTTGGAAATATTAGAAATCCACACAGGTGGTGCAACAATTATTTATTTTTCCTTTGTTTTATAAATTGTTCATTGGAGAACCTTCCACCGGGGTTATTGAACGAGGATTTGAGAATACTTGAGAAGGAATTTTGGTGGATGTCCAGATACTTGATCCTATCTGTCTCAGACCGTCTCTCCAAAGGGTACGTTTACGTAAACTCCTAGAAATTTCGCATGCTAGGATTTTTTACGTGAAATATTATTTGCATGTCGTTGTTGGATTAATTATTATTTGAATTCACTTAGGTTAATTCATGCTAGTAATAATTGTTAATTTAAATTTGTGTTTATGAGGTCATCCCGATAGATCCTGACATATGTTATCCCAACAACTGGTATCAGAGTCTTGGTTCGGGCTCTGATCTTTTAAACTGTAATTTAAATTGTTGTTTATTAAAATTGAAATTGGATAGTAGAACGGTTAGATCTATTTTGCAGGTATCCAATTGTCATTGTATTTTAATGTGAAAATTTACATGCAAATAAATTATGGTTTTTTTAATTCGATTCGTTCAGATTCATTTTTGCCTCGCGAGAAAATTCACGAGCAGATTAAAATTTGTTTGATTTGTTCAATGTAATAGACTAGTCTAGATCTAAGTTTATTTATTTTGTAAATAAATTGTAACCGGATCGACAACGAAGACGGAGATGGAGAATTAAAAACGGACGTCCAAGTGCCTGGACGTACGCGAGCCATGGCGGAGCTAGTGGGCTAGGCCGAAGGCCTAACGACCGCGTGCATCGCTAGGCGGGATGCAGACATGGCGAGCGGGACGTGCGCGAGGCGCTCGGAGCTGTTGGGCGTAAGGGCACCGCACGCGGAGCGTGCAGGGTGCGTGCAAGCCAGGCGTACGGGTAGCCTGGGGCACGAGGCGCGGGACCCTGAACGCGGGCGCGCGTCCGGGTGATGCTTCGCGCAAGGTTGTGGGCGAGGGGGCGAGATGGCCGACCCAAATCGGGGCGTGCGCCTAGGCGCACGCAACTCGCATTCCGGGTCGTGAGCTACTCATTTTCCGGACGTCGTCCTAACCCAAAACAGAGGACATTCTTTGAAGAATTATTGAGGATTCAGTGGGAGCTTTTCGAGACGAACGATAAAGGCAAAAGAAGAGAAGATTTCTCAAGATCAAGATTTGGAATTTAAACTATGACAGTTTGATATATGTGTCCAACTTGATTTATTTTGTCTTGTTGCTTGTTTTAAATTCTTGCTGTTTTATTTGTTAAATGTGTTTGCATGATTTAGAATTGTCTAAAGAAAATCTCACTTTCGAAAATTACTAAGTACGTTTCATTGACAAATTTTATTCCGGATAATAAAATTACGTCAAATTTGACCTCCATGATTTATTTATTTGTGAATTCTTTTGGAGAAATTTCCCCCACGGAACGGCCAAAAGATGGTTTTGACATGAATAAATTTCCAAAAGGATGATTGTGAATTATTATTAGTGGCTACGATGACCCTCCCCACGAGGCTCGTTCAAAGCGAAGTAATAATTCTTTATTTAATCATGGTTATTACTTAGGTATAAAATTGATATGCATATACTTCCCCCAAGTCCCTGTCAATTTTATATTGGTCAAGTGGGAGCCGACTATTAATTTTGAATTAAAGGTTTGTAATTGTTCTTGTTTGTAACCTGCTTGAATGTGTTTAAATAGACAGTTCACCCCACGTGACCTATTTAAACTGTTTTGAGATGTCGGTTGATGCATGTTCATATTGTTTCGAGATTTTGATATGAATAATGTGATCGAATTAAGTGATAATTTAGTGCTTATACAATTGTTATTTTAGTAGAGTAGACGAGGGTATTTATTTTTGTCAAAATTTGCCCGCACTGTCAAGGTGCGGTAAAAATAAATACCCAAATCTACCCTACTAACTCGTAGTAGTGGCAAGTAAGGGGTCGATCCACAGGGAACGTAAACTAATTAATATGCTAATTGTATGAATTTATAAGGACAAACACGGAACACAAAACGGGGGGTGTTTCAAAAGGGATTTTTATACAACTAAATTGCAAATAATAAAAAGCAAATAACAACTATGAAGCTTTAGCAAACGAAATCAAGAAGAAAAGAGTATCCCAACTCACGGTTCATTCATCCCCCGGATTAACACGACGGTTTCAACCTCAACGTTTACTCTATTTGTTTTCAAGATTAATGCCCCTCGTGGATCAAAACGCTTCGATTTCCCGGTCCTATCCCTTAAGTATATTTAATTGAAAAGACGTCTCTTCAAAAAAACCTTTCTAACTAAGCAGTCTAGGTACGCCCATAGATTTAACCCAGTAGAAGCATTACGAATTAGGATAGAGAGCAAACAAATTCTCGGGTACGCTAGCTCGACCCAAAAGAACCTGGCTTAATTTACCATAGTGAACCCACTAGTTGTTACCAATTGTCACCACACATAACAATTACGGATTACGTGCTTAGAACTAACAGACATATTAAAACAATTAACCTAGGTGATCAGTCTAAATTAATTAATTCCAATACGCAAGAATTTAAACCAGATAAATTAAACAATCCAAAAACAAATATCGTAAACGTCTCAGATTAAAACTTCAACATTAAATACGGGTTCAGAAGTTTTCGGAGTTGGGATAAAGGAGAACTAACTAAATACAACTCTCAAAACCGCTGCCAAGCAATTCTGCTCCCAAAGCGTCTGTCCTGTATGCTCTCCAAAAAAGCCCTTTTAGCCGCCTGCTGCTTGCTTCCTTCAATTTTGCGTAAGAACCTTGCCCAATAGTAGTCTCCTTATATACAATCCCATGCACTGCCTCTTAAAATCTTAAAAGATTTCAACAAATCTCTTCCTAAATTGCATCACGCCCAAAAATAAATCTTTTCAAACAAATCTTTAAAGCTACGTAAAAAATATGCAAGAATCCAAGATACACCCAAATCTTTTAAGATGGTCTGCACGTGCACTTCCTCTTTCTTTTCAGACTTCTAGAATCCTGGCCTGCACTGGATCACTCAGTGTGGGCCGCTTAAAATTTAATTTCAGTCCACACCAATTTGTAACAGTCACCTAGAAATACTTAAAACCATAAGAAACGATCAAGTGTGGAATAATCAAAACAAAATACACTTAAGTAATAATTCATGCCATTTTCATGCAACCAAGCTCAATAAATCGAACTTAAATATACTAAAAACACGCATGAATCACTACCTACCATATTTATTTCAGTTCAACATGTCGTAACCTTTTAATCCACTGTATGCTATACTTAAAGACCATCAATTAACTGGTGAAAACTACGTTGGTTGGAAACAAAAAATTATGATTGTCCTAACTGCACAAGGATCCAAATGGGTGTTTGACACACCAAAACCCAAAAAATATGCTGAGGATGCTAGTATATGGGACGAGATGGAGTATAGTGAATAGGAGTTGGCCAATGAATTGGTAAAGGACACAATCTTGGCACATATTGCTGGGGAATGAGTTACACAGATCTATTCGGGGTGAATATTTAAATACAAATTTAATTCTTTAATTTTTACTAGCATGAATTAATCCTATATTAATTCAAATAATAATTGCAACAACATATCATGCATATAATAAGCCACATAAAACCTACGCATGCGGAATCTACGGGTTTACGTGAACGTACCTCTCGGGATGGCAGTGAATTCGGTTGGATGGACTAACCAAAAGGACTTTCCAAGTATTCCCTTAGCCCTTGCTCAACTATCCGGTGGAAGAACACTTGTCGAACAATTAACAAAAGGAAAAAATAAACTTTGTTGCACCACTTATGTGGATTTGCTAATTTTTCCAGCACATGGAATTTTCTAGGAATGAAAGAATCATCTCCTATTTATAGGAGAGGAGTGGTCGATTTTTCTAGTGGAAAAACAATGTGGGAAATGACTTTTCTTGATCACCAAGAAATCTTGAATATATCTCCTATATTCTTTTTCCCATAATTAAAATATTCCACAAAAATCCCACCTCCTCAATATATGGAATTTTCGAAAATATGATGTGCAAGATTCCAAAATTTGGATCTTCTTGAATTTATGAGATATTCTTGTATTTCAAGAAATACATATCTTCCATAATATCTTTTCAAGAAAATCAAGAAAATCTTTCTTGCCCATTATATTTCCAATTTTTCGAAAATCTCCTTATAGATACCCAAGTGGGAAATTTCTTGAATTTAATGAGATAATCTTGTATTCCAAAAATACATATCTTCATTCCATAACAAAATTCAAAGAAAATCTTTCTCCCAACTTTATCTATAAATTTCGAAATATTCATGGAAAAATAAGCAACAATATTTATTTTATTTTAATCACCTTTTCAGTTAATGGACTATATGTTGGGCTACTCAGGGGGCCTTTAGGAGAATTAAGATTGGACCTTCTAATGGACCTTGAATATCTAATATTGAGCCACAATATAATTCAAGCCCATAAATATTAATTAATCTCACTACATAATTAATATTGCACTATCCATCTTAACCCATATTACGAATAATATGGCTCCCGTCATTATTTCCCGTGTTTAAGATTATCTAGCCCATTAATTAATTCAAGCCACCGAAATAGCTTTCTAATTAATTAATATCTTTTATCCTTGGTCAAGAACGGTTCAACATTATTATCCATACCTAAAACTAATTCCACTTGCAAGATTTGGTATGATAAAGTTTATGAACCTCCCAAGGGGCAAATCAAACAAGCGTCTTTCACCACACGATTCTTCAGATAAATCTTAGCAATCACATGTGACCAATAATATTGCCCAAGATATAAAGTATTGAATCTCATTGATTCGCTACCCATGATAAGTCAAAGCAATAGTTACCAATCCCACGTGATCCTATTTAAGGAACGAAGATTAAGAAATAACGAACCACTGAGGTCTAATTCTTCCTTGTTCAGTTCTAAAGAATTTATCCTCCTCAGAGGTCCTATTCAAGGCATCACCATGCACTAATGTAATCTCTTGGTCAAGACAAGCCAATCCGAGTCTTACACTTCAACCTTTCACGATGGGTTGTTCATTTCATCTAGGTCGTGAATAACGTGTATTTTTAGTTACAAGGACCAAGAATTTAATCTTCAAAGATCTGTATCACTAAATTAACTACAATGTAACACGACGACTTATTGAAATGCTTATGCAAAAAATATATGTAACATTCAATAATATTTAAAGCATCAGTGATAAACAATTTATTTCAGTAAATAAGTCTGAAAATTCAGTTTCGATTATACAAAGTAAAAAGCATACTTTCCAGTATAATCCCAACACATATGTCAGATTTGTTAAAACGCCTTCATCAAGGATTTGAATCAGCTGCAGACATTATGCGAAATCTCGAAGCGATGTTTGCATATCCGGCCCATATGGCAATCCAAAGCATAAGGCATGAAATGACCGAGCTAAAAATGGAAGAAGGAACGACCGCATGAGAGCACGTTCTTAGGGTTATGGTTCTTTTTTAGGAACATGAGATTCTTGGCGAAAAATGTGATTTCAAAACCAAAGTTGATTTCATTCTCCATACTCTGCCAAAGAGCTATGATCATCCCTATCTAGAGTACCTGATGGAAGATCTGGATTTCACTGTGGATGATCTAGTAAAAGCTCTTACATTGGTCGAAGAGGATACGGAGCGCAAGAAAGAGTACTTGGTCACAAAAGAGTCGTCTTTTCTTTCTAGGCCAATTGGTGGTAAGAATGATGAGAAAAAAAGGCTAAACCAAGTGGGCTCAACATCCTTCAAGAGTGAAAGTTCAAGCAAGAGAAAATATTTGGAGTGCGGTGATATGGGACATTGGAGGTCAGCCTGTTCCAAACCCAAGCAGAATGGAAAGAAAGGTAATTCTCACGCACTAGTTGTTGAAACTTGTTTAGCGACGTATGCTACCCACTCGTGGGTAATGGATACGGGATCCACTGATCATGTTTGTTTCACATTACAGGGGTTCAAGTTAACCCGACAACTTAGTGGAAGTGAGATCCTCATCACACTAGGCAATGCCACGAGAGTGGCAGCTAAAGCAGTGGGAGACGTGCACCTGTCTTTTGAAGACAAGACTTTATTTTTAAGAGATGTTCTTTACGTTCCAGTTTTTCGCAAAAACCTTATTTCAGTTTCAAAACTATTTAATGATGGATATTTTGTTCGTTTTTCTAAGCAAGTTACTATTTTTTGTAACTATGTGTTTATCTGTCATGGAACTTTACAGAACAATCTCTATACTATTAATTGTTCACACCACTCACAAAATACATCTTATAACACATCGACTATTTCAAACAATAAGAGAAAACGTTCAGAAAATGTGATCGAGACACTTCTGTGGCATCTTAGATTAGGTCATATTAATCTGAATAGGATCCAAAGGTTGATGAAAGATGGTTCACTGTTGGATCTACAGCTAGAACCACTTTCAACCTGCGAATCATGTTTGGAGGGTAAAATGACCAAGAGGGCATTTGGAGCCAAGGGAAATAGAGCCACAGAAGTGTTGCAAATCATTCACACTGACGTGTGTGGTCCAATTTCAACCAAAGCTAGAGGTGGCTATGAGTATTTCGTGACTTTCATCGATGATTACTCAAGGTTCGGGTACATTTTCCTCATGAAACACAAATCGGAAACCTTTGATAAATTCAAGGAGTACAAAGCCGAAGTGGAGAATCATAGGGAAAAGAGTATCAAGTTTCTACGATCTGATCGTGGAGGCGAATACCTCAGCGATGAGTTTTTGAACTACTTGTCAAACGAGGGCATTGTTTCCCAATTGACTGCACTCGGAACCCCTCAACAAAACGGGGTTGCAGAACGAAGAAACAGAACACTCTTAGAAATGGTCAGATCCATGATGAGTTATTCAGATCTACCCAAGTCGTTTTGGGGCCATGCCTTGGAAATGGCGGCTTGTGTTCTGAATTTGGTGCCATCCAAATCGGTCCCCAAAACCCCTAAAGAGTTGTGGACCGGGCGCAAGCCCAGTCTGAGACATCTTAGAATTTGGGGGTGTCCGGCATACGTGCTAGACAAGGAAGCCTGAAATTTGGACGAACGTTCGGAGCTAAGTCTACTTATAGGATATCCCATGGGAATGAAAGGGTGCATATTCTATGGTCCCGAAGATCAAAAGGTGGTAATCAGTATGCACTTTAGATTTTTGGAAGAAGACTTTATGAACAATCGCAAGCCCAAAAGTGAGATTACCTTAAATGAAATAAGAGGGTAAACTCTAGTACCAACTGTACAAGTTGATATACCAAGTGTCACACCGACACAATCGGAACCTCGTCGTAGTGGGAGGGTTGTCCGACAACCTGAGAGATTCATGGGGATAGGAGAATCTTAGGATTTGATCCCCGGGGATAGTGAATCAGACTCCTGGTCCTACAAGGAGGAGGTCCAAGATAAGGATTCAGAATCCTGGCAAACTGCGATGGAAACCGAGATGGGCTCAATGGATCATAATCAAGTGTGGGAGCTAGTTGAACCACCCAGTGGGGTAAAACCCATTGGATGCAAGTGGGTCTACAAGAGGAAAAGAGGATCGGACGGGAAGGTGGAAAACTTTAAAGCTAGGCTTGTGGCAAAGGGATACACTCAGAAAGAGAGTATCGATTATGAAGAAACCTTTTCGCCTGTAGCCATGCTTAAGTCCATCCGTATTCTCTTGGCAATAGCTGCGCATCTAGATTTTGAGATCTGGCAAATGGATGTCAAGACAACTTTCCTTAATGGGAGTCTTGACGAGGAAATCTATATGCAACAGCCCAAAAGTTTCATCGAAAAAGGCCAAGAACACCTTGTGTGCAAGCTGAGGAAGTCCATTTACGGACTGAAGCAAGCATCTCGGGCTTGGAACCAATGTTTTGATCATGTAATCAAATCTTATGGGTTTGATCAAAATAATTTCGAGAGTTGTATTTATAAGAAGTGTGACGGAACTTCCTTGGTATTCTTAGTATTATACGTAGACGATATTCTGCTCATCGGAAACAATGTAAAAGTTTTGTCAGACGTAAGGGTATGACTGTCAAAACAATTTGATATGAAGGACTTAGGGGAAGTCGGTCATATTCTTGGGATCAAGATCACTCGATATCGAAAGAAAAGAATGATTGGCTTATCGTAAGCTTCATACATAGATACCATTTTGAAGCATTTCAACATGCAAGATTCCAAGAAGGGTTTTGTACCTTTCAGGCACGGAATCCATCTATCGAAAGACATGTGTCCTAAGACACAAAGGGAGATAGATGACATGAGAGGTATTCCTTATGCGTCGACAGTAGGAAGCCTCATGTATGCAATGTTGTATACAAGACCGAATATCTGCTACGTCTTAGCATGGTAGCAAGATATCAAAGTAACCCCGAAAATCAACATTGGACTGTTGTTAAGAACATCTAAAGTATCTGAAAAGAACTCGAGATAGAATGCCGGTTTATCAATCAGACAGTTTATTTCCAGTGGGATACACGGACTCGGATTTCCAATCAGACCTAGATTCCAGAAAATCTACCTCGGGTAGTGTGTTTTGTCTGGGGGGAGGAGCTGTAACATGGAGAAGCGTTAAGCAGAAATGCATCGCCAATTCTACCATGGAAGCCGAATATGTAGATGCTTATGAAGCAGCGAAAAAAGCGGTGTGGCTCAAGAACTTCCTAGTGGACTTGGACGTTGTTCCAAATTTGCCCAGCACCATCACAGTTTTCTGTGATAATGCCAGAGCAGTTGCAAATTCAAGGGAACCGAGAGCCCACAAGGCTAGCAAACACATTGAAAGGAAATACCATCTCATACGAGAAATCGTTAAGAGATGAGATATAGAGGTGTCAAAGATCGCGTCGGAAGATAACCTAGCCGATCCATTCACAAAGGGTCTGCCTCAGTTAACATTCGAGAGACATGTGGAAGGAATGGATGTCAAGAGCGTTGTCAATCTGCTTTGAGTATAAGTGGGAGAAATGTTATTAGGTTGATGTAGGTGACGTTAGATGTCACCGTATAATACATTAGATATGTTGTGGTATACTTAAAAGCAGACTTTGAGTATAAGTGGGAGATTATTGGGGTTATACGTGAAAATATGCTTTTAATTTGTATAACCTATGTATTAAACACGTATTTACTGAAATAAAATCATTTATCACTGTTGCTTTAAATATGATTGAATGTTATAGATATTTATTGCAAACCGTTCATATAATAGCAAGCGTTACATTGTAGTTAACGTGGTGATACCGGATCACAGAATATCACGTTAACAGTGCCTTGTAAACGAGTGTGTGTTTCACAACTTAGATAGATCCGAACAATCTATTGGTAGAAGTTGATGTGTAAGGCTCAGATTGACTTGTCTTGACCAAGAGATTACACTAGTGCATTCGATGCGCTGAAGCTGACCTGCAGAGTGGATAAACTCATTCGCACTGACTTAAGGGGTGAAGAGTTAGATCTCAGTGGTTGTTGATTTCTTCATCTCTGTCACTTAATAAGAACTGTGTGTGATTCGTAGTTATTGCTTTGACTTATAAATGGGAAGAGAATCATTGCGACTTCGATACCCTATATCTTGGGTAATAATATTAATTGCACGACAGTTGCTAAATTAATACAGAGAATCGTGTGCTTACAACGTCTTGCGTGATTGGTCCCCTTGGTGGGCTCGGAGCCTTTATCATACCAAATCTTGCAAGTGGAATTATTTTTTTCCGGTATGGATAATAAAGTTAAGTTGTCCTTACTCCAAGGATAAAGATATTAATTAATATAAAGCTTTTCAGTGGCTTAATTAATTAATGGACTAAATAATCTTAAACATGGGAAATAATAACCAGGATCCATATTACCGTAATATGGGTTAAGTTGGATAGTGCAATATTAATTATATAGTGATGTTAATTAATATTAATGAGCTGAATTATATTGGGGCTCAATATTTGAATTTAGTAGCCCATTGATAGGTCCATCTTAATTATCCTAAATGCCCCTCAAGTAGCTCAATTAAAGTCCATTAAATAAAAGATGCTTAAAATAAAATAATTTATTGTTGCATTATATTTTCCTTATTTTTTTCAAAAATATTAGAGAAAAAGAGGGAGAAGGATTTTCTTGAAAAGATCTTTATGGAAAGGAGATAAGTATTCTTGGAATACAAGATATCCCATAAATTCAAGAAATCTCACACCTTGTTTCTTTAATTGTTTTTTTTTCCGAAAATTATAGAGGAATAAAAGGGAAGAAAGATTTTCTTGATTCTTGGAAATATTTTATGGAAGATATGTATTTTAGGATACAAGAATATCTCATAAATTCAAGAAAGATCCAATCTTGAAAATACCCTATTATTTTAGAAAAAATGGTCTAAATAAGGATGTGAGATTTTTTTGGAAAAATACACATGGAAAGAAGAATATATGGGATATATTCAAGATTTCTTGGAGGTCAAGAAAAGATCTTTCCTAACCCTATTTTGAGCCTAATTTTCGTCCACCCCTTCTCTATAAATAAGGGGATGAATTCTTTTCATCCCCTACAGTTCCATGTGTTGGAAATATTAGAAATCTATAAAGGTGGTGCAACAATTATTTATTTTTCCTTTGTTTTATAAATTGTTCATTGAAGAACCTTCCACCGGGGTTATTGAACGAGGACTTGGGAATACTTGAGAAGGACTTTTGGTGGGTGTCCAGATACTTGATCCTGTCTGTCTCAGACCGTCTCTCCAACGGGTACGTTTACGTAAACTCCTAGAAATTTCGTATGCTAGGATCTTTTACGTGAAATATTATTTGCATGTCGTTGTTGGATTAATTATTATTTGAATTCACTTAGGTTAATTCATGCTAGTAATAATTGTTAATTTAAATTTGTGTTTATGAGGTCATCCCGATAGATCCTGGCATATGTTATCCCAACAGGGATTATACGTGAAAGTATGCTTTTACGTAATAACAGACTAATGTACTCTTATCTACTGAATATAAATTGTTTTATCGTTGTTGCTTTAAATATGATTGAATGTTAATTATTTATTGCAAACCGTTCAATATTAATACATATTGCATTTTAGTTAATGTGGTGATACTCGATCACAGAAGATCACATTAACAGTCCCTTGTAAATAAGTACGTCTTCACAACCTAGATGGAATTGAACACTACATTGGAAGAGGTTGAAGTATAAAAGCTCAGATTGACTTGTCATGACCAAGAGATTGCACTAGTACATTGTGGTGTGCTGAAGAGGACCTACAAAGAGGATAAATTCTTCCGCACTGACTTATGGAATGAAGAATTAGACCTCAGTTGTTATTGATTTCTTAACCTCTGTCACTTAAATGAGATTGTGTGTAATTAATATTTATCGCTTTGATCTGCGTTGGGTTTAGAGTCAGATAGTGATTCTATACTTTGTATTTTGGGCAATATTATTAATTACATAGCAATTGCTAAGATTTAATACAGAGCAACGTGTGCAAGGAAAGTCTTGTATGATATGTCCCCTTGGTGGGCTCAGAAGTTTTATTACACCAATCTTGCAAGTGGAATTAGTTTCCGGTATGGATAATAATGTTGAGCTATCTTTACTCCAAGGAAAAAGACATTAATTAATATAAAGCTTTTCAATAGCTTAATTAATTAATGGACTAAATGATCTTAAACACGAAAAATAATAACCGGGAGTCATATTATCGTAATATGGATTAAGATGGATAATGCAATATTAATTTTATAGTGGAATAAATTAATATTAATGGGCTGAATAATATTGTGGCTCAATATTAAGAAATTCAGAGCCCATTGGAGGTCTAATTTTAATTCTCCTAACGGCCCCTCAAATAGCCCAATATAAGTTCAATTAATAAAAATGAGAAGAAAATATTATTGCATAATTTGTTCCTATTTTTTCGAAAATTATGGGAAAACGAAGAGGAAAGATTTTCTTCATTTTCTTGAAAAGATATTATAGAAAGAGAGAAGTATTCTTGGAATACAAGATTATCCCATAAATTCAAGAAATCAAATCTTGATTCTTGTCTCCTTGATTTTTTCAAAAATTACTATAAGAAAGGGAAGAAAAGATATTTGTGATTTATATGGAAAATAGAATATATGAGATATATTCAAGATTGTATCTTGAGATGATACAAAGAAATTTCTCATATCCCTTCTAGGCCACAAATTTTCGCACCCTACACTCTTATAAATAGGGGATGAATTTTTCATCCCCAACTCAATTCCAGTCTTGGAAAAATTAGAAATCTACAAAAGTGGTGCAATATATTTTTCGATTTTCTCCTTTGTTAAAATTGTTCGTGAGAATCCTTCCACCGAATTACGGACGAGGACGTGGGACATATTTGAGAAGGTGTTTTGGGTTGATCCATCTACTCAACGGTTGTCACTCCAAGAGGTTGTTTCGCGTAGCTCCTAGATTCCGCATGTATAGAATTTACGTGAAATTAATTGTATGTGTGATGTTGTTAGCTTTTAATTGTTATTTGAATTAATATAAGATTAATTCATGCTAGTAATAATTAAATAATTTAAATATGTATTTAATCGCAACTCGAATAGATCCGGGCACCCTATTCCCCAACAACTGGTATCAGAGCCTCGGTTTCGAGCTCTGTGATTTAAATTGTTATTTAAATTGTTGATCATTAAATTTGAAATTGGATAGTAGAATTGCTAGATCTTTTTTGCAGGTATCCAATTGAATTTAATGTTTATTTATGTTCATGCGTATGAATTGGTTTTAATTCGACTCGTTCGGATTTATTTTTCTCGTGAGAAAAATCACGAGTATATTAGGCTATTTTAATTTGATCAATGTATTAAACTAGTCTAGATTTTAGGTCTATTTTAAAAAAAAAAAAAATTATAACCGAATCAAAAACGAAGATGGAGAGAGAGAATTGACCACCTACTAGTAGGTCAAAAAAAAAAAAAAAAATATATATATATATATATATATATAACTCTTAGGTCCAAAACAGTATTTAAAATACCTATAATAACCCCACTCTAAAACATAAATCTCATATTAATCAATCACACGGCACTCTCTCTTCTCAATCATTCAGCCTTCTCTCTGAGTTATACTATATACACACTTATGACTAGTGGAGGTGATGGTTGATGTACGAGGTGAGGATGATGTGCTGCAACCGTTTTGCCATGTCGCGGCCGCCATGCGACACAAATTCTGGTGTCGCGCCCGCCATGCGACACAAATTTCGGTGTCGCGCGGGTTGGGCGACACGGCACGGATGGCGCGACACGACAAATATATATTTTTTTAATTTCTGCTTTTATTAAATTAGGAAATGATTAAATTTCTGTTTTTTATTAAATTTCTGGTTTTATTAAATTAGAATTAAGTTAAAATTATTTATTTAACTAACTAAATGTATTAATTAATATTATTTGATTAATTTAAAAGTATTAATTATTTAGTTATAAAGAATTAGTTCTTTCATTGAAAAGTATTATCGTTGTTTGGTCATAAAGTATTAGTTCATTAACTGAAAAGTGTTAGTTATTTGTTATCAACAATATTAGTTCATCAATTGAAAAGTATTAACATTAATTGAAAAGTATTAGTTCATTCATTGAAAAGTATTAGTTAGTTGGTTATAAATTTTTAGTTCATTCATTGAAAAGTATTAGTTCAATTATCAATTTAAACATGAAAATTTAAAATTTATATGAAAATAAATATATATACACATTACATAATTTCCATCCGAGAATGGATTGCGACGTGCTGCTTGAAAAAAATGTATTAAATATTACAAAAATGTATAATATTTGTCTTTCTCGTTATTTCTAGACCTATAATTAGCCTCACGCCACGGTGCATCCGAGTCGTGTAATATACGGTATAGCTCTATCCTGTTTTCAAATTCTAAATGTATACCATTTACAGAAGGGTCATGTTCGCGTTCCCAGAATCCAGATATAAATGGTACTGGATGGTCGTCGGTTGTCATATGCAACTGAAATTACAGTTAAAAAATTAAAATTATAATTAAATAAAATACATAAATAAAAAATTTTATAAAATAACATTTGTTGTAGCATGAATAATCTCACCATGCAGATGAGTTATGAAGCTGGCGAGTTGTTCACCAGCAACCAGAAGAAGTGACTTGAGGGTTGAAGCTCTATGAATTCGCAGGCCGCAAGACGTCGGAATCTCATAGGCTGCCAGAGGTCGGAGGCGACTTGAAATGTTACGCAAGTCGCTGGGTGACTTGGAGGAACGTGAAGATCGTTTGACGACTGGGAAGGTTGTGCAGGTCGTTGGGCGACGTGGAAGAAAGGAAAGGCCACTTGGTGACCTGGAAGGTCGCACAAGTCGGGGACGACTTGGTCTCAAGGTTGGAAGGAGTATAAATATGTCAAAGATACGGGGAGTTAATGGTGCGGATTTTGCGGACCGTAATCAAGGTAAGTGTATTCGGATGCGCCGACTTATGACACAAACAAAGGAACCTAAAAGTCGGCCCATGGAACGGCAAACCACGAAGATTGTTGGGATATTTTAGTTTTGATAAATTATGCCAAACATTATCAACTTGTGTTATTAAAGTTAATTTCTGAGATAACAAGTTAAGGGGAACGAGAGAACAAATTAAGGGGGAACTCACGAAATCAGTAGATGATGATCGAGATCGACGAGGTCGAAGACGGACCGAGACGTCGAGATCGAGATGAGTTAAACGATTTCCGAGTTAAGCCCGATGAGGTGTCTGTAAATCAAATGTGAAGAAAAAGCTAAAGCCCGGTAATCGGAAGAGAAGGTTGCGTGATCGGAAGATGAAAGGGATGAGAGTGATCAAGATCGACGCGTGATCGAGATCGGATATGATAACCTCGATATGCTAACTTTGATATACTAACTTTGATGATATCTGAGATGATCCTCGAAAATTTGTTGATCTCGATCGGTGGACGATCGATCGAGCGAAAAAATCGATAGCTTTGAGTCGAGTGACACGAGGTCGGGATATCTGAATTGAAGAAATGAACTCATTGAAGCTGAGAAAGTGTCGATATGTTTGATCGCACAAGGTCCGGCCAAGAGAAGTCTGTTGAATCGAGATAACTCAAGGCTCGGATAGAATCAAGATCCCGAGACTCGGGAAGAAATCAAGAATATAGTTAGATTCAAATGACGTGGACCAATGAGAGGAAGACAACAAGCCAAAAAAAAAGCAAAAAGCTACAGAATAGTATGGATTTGAATGTGACTCCATCCAACGGTAACATTCAAATTCACACTATAAATACAAGTTCTTCCTTCATTATTTAGTAGAGGTGTAGGTGGAAGTGTGTGAAATGCGTGAAAACACCATTGAAGCTACAGAGCCAGATCATCTAGCATTTCCACCATAGAACACAGAGCAAGAAATACACGCATATATTCAAGAGTGTTCTACCCTAGATCTAAGCACAAATGTAATATCCTAAGCTTAGAGAGATTTTCTCAACCTTAGCATTGAGGCTAAACAAATGTAAGGGAAAATCTCAACCTAGTTGGAAATCAAACAAACCTTACCCAAATCAGTTTGGTAGGATAAGTTTGTAGGTGAGTGTGAACTCGGTAAACATCTAAAGAATCCCGGAAGGGAGGGTAGGCAATCCCCGTAAAGGGTGATAAGTCCCGTTTGAGTGAGAACTCGGTAAACATCTAGCAATCCCGAAAGGGAGGGTAGGCAATCCCGTGAGGGTGATAAGTCCCGTTTGAGTGTGAACTCGGTAAACATCTGTTGGGTTTTGGACTAACACGTTAAACTAAGTCCAGTCGGTTAAGTTGGTGCCCCATGAAGGGAAGAGTGGAAGTAGGACGAGTTGTCCGAACCACTATAAAATTGTGTGTTCTTTACTGCTTTATGTTCTTACTTGCCATATGCATTTGATTATAAGCAAAACACACATCATATGGTTTAAAACGAAAAAATTGGAATCACTCTGCCCTCATCCCCTGTTTTATATGCATCACATGACATGTTTTCTTCCACACGCGCAAATGGGTTTTTCCACAAATCGGGACCATCAACTGTAACCCTAATTCTTTGTCTATAAATGTATCGTGTATCATTCATTGTAGAAGGAGAATCTTCACACATTAGAATCCTAAGCATAAAGCGTAGTGCAATATACCTGGCTTGGAGCCCCCAGACGTAGTCTTATTCAAAAGACGAACTGGGTAATCAAACTTCGTGTTTTTATGTGTTTTGATTGTTTACTTGTTAATTGTACGTTGTTTGTGTGCCGGAGAGCAAAAACAGGATACAACAACATTAATATAATTTTTTCTTACCAATATCCAATGAGAATTATTGTGCACGCTCCCTAAGACAAATTTGACTGTCGGAAGTCCTCGATATTCATCTGTTATTGCGGGAAGGCAAAAATGTCCGCCATGTTCACTAAATGACATTATGAAAACGTTATATGTGGCTGCAACCAGGTATCCATGTTCAGGTAATGAAAACCATTTATCAATTGTGGCATAACAGCGGAAGTGATTAAGTGATTTTTCCAACTCTGACATGGTTGTGTAATCACATATAACGTTTTCGTATAAATCGCGTCTTATTTGCAGATCTTTAAAAAAGATCCATTCGTACGGTGGGCCAGTGGTCCTCGCTTCCGTAGATTGTGAGTGCAACAACTCTAAATCTGCAGTTCCCATCTCCAATTACATCATTGTAAGAATGAATATAATTTCTAATATATGGAGGAAAATCGTTCTCCACCTGAGAGTTAAAAAACTGTATTGGATAGTTAATATTCGTTTGAAAATTAGGCCCCTACTTGAACTAAGCGATGTCTTGTTGCGTCTTGGGACAACAGAAGGTGGGGGCCTCTTGGGCTTTAAAGTTGGAGTTTTTGGGGAATTTATGTCGGTATGCCCCAGATTTTGGAAAAATATGTTCCGAGTCTCTTCAGAAAAACTCATCGTACATCTTTTCGATGTCTATGTCTCTGATCGCCTTCGGTGGAATATCCCATCGCGCATTATTTGCCGCCACTCTCCCCTTACCCCTTTTTTGAGTAGACTTCTTGAATCCCACACCTTTCATCGTTCTCTCGTACCAAGAAGGTTGGCGATCGCTGTCTTTAGTCTTCTGTGTTGACTTATTTTTTTTTCAACCTTCGGTGGAAGAATGTCTTCTGTGTCATCATCGAATAATTTTCTCCTAGTCTCACCACCACCGTCATCATCTGTTCCGGTGGTAGGTATACTAGAAAAATCTATATCCAATGTTTTTCAAAACGAGTATATACAATTTAAAGGTATTTGAAAGTTGTTTTCAAAGTACCATGTAAGCTCGCATTGGCACGGAAGACCATGTGTTCTTCTGAGATAGCAACCGCAATTTTTTAGACCTAGTTTCCTCTGCACTTTTTCGACAATTAGATCGAACGCCTTAGACGTGATATTGCGCACTAGTTGGTTGAAGAATTCGTTCTCTAGCATATCAGTCCTTGTCTTGTAGCCGCTAAATCTCGATTGCTTTTTTATCTCACATATTTGCAACTCCATTACCTGGTGAAGCTTTTTGAAGATCATGTCAAAGTGCTTCTTGCCGCCATCCAAGTTTTTTTTTTCACCCTATGGTGTTCTTGTTCAACCCTACAAATATATTACATATCTCAAAACATCGTTCCAATAGTTTTAGTTATGATGATAGTGTAATAGTTGTCATAAAAAGTATTAATTTTGTATGGTTACCTGTTAGTGGTGTAGTTTCCGTAGTGCAGGCGATGATCAAGATAAATCCCTAAAATTCTCATTTTATGCATCCTAAGCCACGTATCTTCGCAATACGAAATTAGATCGCCCAATTTTTAGTACTTCTTCTTTATGTAATCCCACCTAATTTCTCATTCTTCAGGTGTGCCCGCTTGAATTGCATAATTCCACTGTAATTTAAAATTATCAGCAAACTTTTTGTTTAATCCATTTTCTACTAGAGCTAGAGCCCGGGCATAAACAACTTGTTGTATGTGGCGCCTGCATAAATGTGCTTGAGAATTTGGAAAAACCACATCAACAACATTCATCATTGCGAAAGCCCTGTCCGTAACAACGACATTTGGTAGGTCACTCTCGTACAGTCCCAGAATAAATCGTAGGATATATTCGAAGTGTTCCTGGGTTTCACGGATCATATATGCATATGAAATGGTGAACGTCTTGTGATTGCTTGTTGCCCCAACTGCCTCAAGTAAAGGCATACCGTACATGTTCATGTTGTATGTTGTGTCAATGATTAATACTTGCGGATACGTGTTGACCATTACAACCGAACATGGGTGGCTGAAAACTATACCTTCGAGTTCGTAATCAGCATCCGTCCTATAGTAAAGTTTGGTATATTTTATTTTTTATTATAAGGTATTAGTTGAATTGATGTATAGTAACATTTGGTACGCTGTAAATTGTTAGTTTATATGTTGTAAAGTGTCACTTAAATTGCTGTAAGGTATTAGTTTAATTGCATTTACAAATAAAAGTAAAGTTTTATGTGAATCTGTTTACAAATAAAAGTAAAGTAAATTGATTTGCTTGTGTGTGTATATTTTAATTAATCTCTCATAACACGGTTTTAAACCAATTTCGATTAATTATATTCAAATTTTTTAAATAATTATAGTTCACTTGATTAAATTTGTGACCTCAACTAAAATTTTAATTACGCAAATCATAATTGATTATTTCCTTACTTATTTTTTTATTAGAATTTTAAAAATTAAATTAGTTTGAAAATTAGATAATATATAGTAAAAGTGAACGGCCAATTAGATAATTTCTTAGAAAAAAAAAAGAAATAAAGACTCTAAGATACAAAAAATAGAGACAAGTGACTCTTAGGTACAAAAAAAATTAAAGAGTGACTCTAAGGTACAAAATGAGACATTTGTACCCCTAGAATCAATTATAATTACAATTTTAGATGAGTCCACCCACACTCAAAATCTCGGTCCACTCACCCGCATCCCCCCTCCCCCAATTAATTCCCATCGTTCCCTTCCCCCTCCCCCCAATTAATTCTCATAGTTCCCTCTCTCTCTCATTTCTCAGAAACCCTTTTCCCCTTCCCACCACCCACCGCCCGCTCACAGAAAACCCCATTCCCCCTTCCCCTTCCCACCCACCCACCGCTCTCAGAAAACCCTCTTCCCCTTCCCACCCACCGCTCTCTCCCTCACTATCTGAGGGCGGCGCTACCCACCATCCTCTCACTCTCTCTCTAAACATTTCCCCACAATTTGGTGGATCTACGGCTAGGGTTTGGTTTCAGCTGCGGTTGGTGGTTGGTGGGGTTTGACGGTGGCCTGTGGGGGTTTTGGAGAAGACGATTTGTGTGCGGTGCGGCGATGCGTGGGTTGTGCCTCAGAGGCGTGGTTGTTTAGAATTTGAGTGATATATTTTGTGTATGTGGTGGGTTGCGAGACGGAGGCGACCGGATGTGTGTTCGCGAGGTGGGTGGGATTATTAGTGACTCACGACTTTTGGGATTTGATGGTCGCGGCCGGATCTGTTTTCGCGAGTCACCCAGTTCAGGTACCGATCTGTTTGTGTGTGATTTTTGCTATGTTTTTAGATAGCTTGATTTTATGTTGTTTGTAATTTGCTTGCAGATTGGTGTTGTATTTTTTTGTAGAGATGGCGGTGGAGTACCTGAACAGATTGTTGTTATTTTTCTGCAGATTGATATTTTTGATGCATAACAGATTGGTATTTAATTTTGATGCATAACAGATTTGTATTTTTCTGCAGATTTTGTTGTAATTTTCTGTTTAAGTTTTGTAATTTTCGTTTCTGAGGTAAAGTGAATCAGATTAGGAATTTTTTTTTTTTTGTTGGCAGATTTGTTTAAATATTTTTATTAGGTTTTCTGTAGATTTTGTGTAATTTTGCAGATTGGTGTTGTTTTATTAGGATTTCTGCATATTTAGGAATTTTTTTCTGGTTTTTCTAGTTTAATTTGTTTATTTTTGTGTATTTCTTATTAATTTTTGCAGAATTTTTTTTTCTCTAATTATATATTGTAGAAAATAAATGCACTCCAAAATTGCCTAGAAGTACACAAAATACAAAAAAAATGCACTCCAAAATTGGCTCACAAGTGGATAAATTTAAAAAAATGCACTCCAAAAATTGGAGATAATGACTCTAAGGTACAAAAAAATAGAGTCTTGTGACTCTAAGGTACAAAAATTTTGGGTAGTGACTCTAAAGTACAAAATGAGACAATTTTATCCCTAGAGTCAATTTTTATTACAATTATACCATTCAAAAAAGCTGTCACCAAATACACCATTATTCTAATTTAATAGTATTTTCCATCTCTCTCTTCATTTTAAAAATCGATTCCCCATCTTCCTCTCTTCATTATTTCTCATCTCTCGCCCCTCTCTCTCTCTCTAAAATCTCAAAACCCCCCGTTTGAAGAAGGAGAGGTCGTGGGGGGTGGTCCACTTTGGTGGTGGTGGAGCGGGGTTGGTGGTAGGCAATAAGGGGTTGGTGGTAGGCGGGCGACGGCAGCGTTGGTGATGTTGGTGGCGGAAGCGGGGTTTGGCAGCGGCGGTTTAACCGTCGACCCTCCGTCTGGGGTTTTTGGGGTGTGGGGGCGGTGTGGGGCAGTGGTGTGGCGGTGGTGGGATGGCTCTGGTTGTCTTGCTTGGCGTGGTTCCTGGCCCGTCTGGTTTCTGAATGTTGGTGGGATGGTGCTGGCCGGTGGGGGTTGCGGTGTGGCGGTGGTGGGATGGTTGCTTGCGGTGTGGCGGTGGTGGGATGGTTCTGGTTGTCTTTGCTTGGTGGTTACTCTATTGTCCCGGTTTCTGAATGTTGGTGGGATGGTGCGGCGGTGGTGCGAAGGCGGTTGTGGGCGGCGAAGGTAAGGGTTCTTTTTTTAATTTATTTTTACGTATTTGTTTAGATCGAGAATTTGGTGATATATCTTTGTATATGTGGTGGGTTCTTGAGGCAGCGGTGGTGGGGCGGCAGCGGCTATCTGAAATGGGGTTACGAGTGGGCCGCGTGGGGCGACGATTAATTTTATGTAATTTTCTCTTTTTTTTTGTGTGTGCATATTGTGTAATTTGTAATTAGGTTTTCTCGAATTTTTGTGTAATTTTTGCAGATTATATGTTGTTTTGTTAGGATTACAAATTAAGGGGATTTTACTTGTTTTTCTATTAATGTGTGGCGATCTGTTAATTTCTTAGTAATTTTTTGATTTTTGTGTTTATATTTTGCTTAATTTTGTTTGTTTATTTTTTGCAATTTTCTGATTTTTGTGTTTATATTTTCTGCAGATTAGGTGTTATGTGTTTTAATTATATTTTTTTATAGGGATGTACAATTTTTATAGGGAAAGTACAATTTCTATAAAATTTGGGGATGTACAATTTCTTATAGGGAAAATACTATTTTAAAAGAAAATGCACTCCAAAATCGGCCCAGAAGTGCAATTTTTTATAGGTAAAGTACAATTTTTTATAGGGAAAATACAATTTTAAAAGAAAATGCACCCCAAAATGTGCCCAGAAGTGCAATTTTTTATAGGTAAAGTACATTTTTTTATAGGAAAAATACAAATTTAAAAGAAAATGCACTCCAAAATCGGCCCAGAAATGTAATTTTTTATAGGAAAAATACAATTTTTAAAAAATAAGTCTAAAATACAATTTTTTAAAAAAAAAATTAACCCTAAAATTGGCCCAAAAGTACAGAAATTTAAAATGTAATTTAAAATTATTAAATAATGTAATTAATAAATAATGTAGTTAATTCATTAATTAAAAAATGCACTCTACAATTGGCTTAGAAGTGCTGAAATTCAAAATTTGTATAAATAAATAATGTTATTAATTCAGTAAATTAAAAAAATTATAATTTTAAAATACAAAAAGTCAAAATTAGTCAAAAGTCCAGAAACGTGTCAGAAGTGCAGAAATATGGGCAGAAGGGCAACTTAGACTTTTTGACCATTTTTTTGTATTTAAGAGTCACTTTTTTTTTTGTACCTTAGAGTTTTTTGTTCTCCCACTTTGTACCTTCGAGCTTTTTCCCCCAAAAATTGCCTAGAACTACACAAAATACAAAAAATTGCACTCCAAAATTGGCTCACAAGTCCATAAATTTAAAAAAATGCACTCTAAAAATTGCCTAGAAGTACATAAAATACAAAAAAATGCACTTCCAAATTAGCCCAGAAGTGCATAAATTTAAAAAAATTATTTTCTGAAAATTGCATATTTTTTGGACTTCCAAATACAATTTTTTTAAAATTTTTCCAAAATACAATTTTTTTAAAAAAAAAATGCCCCATAAAATTTATCGAAAAGTGCATAAATTTAAAATTACTAAATCACTAAAATTATTATGGTGCTGAAATTCAAAATTTTGTATTAATTAATAATTTAATTAATTCAGTAAATTAAAAAATTTGGACTTTTAAAATTTTAAAATACAAAAAGTTAAAATGAGTCAGAAGTGCAGAAAACGTGTCAAAAGTGCAGAAAACTGGGCAGAAGGGCAACTTAGACTTTTTGACCACTTTTTTGTACTTTAGAGTCACTTTTTTTTTTGTTATGTACCTTAGAGTTCTTTCGTTAGTGACTTTGTAGTGGAGGGTCATTCCCAAAAAAAAAAAAAGATTGATATTCTTGAAGTCAACAATTAATTATTCTCTTATTTAGATTATAGTTGATTTAAGATTATATGTTGTAAGGTATATCTACAAGAAAAAAGGGCTATTACCACACATTTTTTATCACACTTAAAAATGAACGTGACAATAAGTATATGAAATAGACGCATGATGTTTTTTGTGTGTGTTAATATGAGTGTTATAAAAATATTGAATAATTAATGTGTATATATGTATTCTATTATCACACTCTACAAAAAATAATATTTGTTGTCACACCCCCTTTTAACACACTGCAAAATAAATTTGTTTATAAGTACTCTTTAAATACATTAAGTTTTAAGTGTGTTAATAAGTATATTAATATTAACCGCTCAGATCTATTAACACACTTAAAAATTGTTGTCTCAATATTAACTCTAATACGACACACTATCATTGAATACAAAACTAAATCCAAATTTTGATAACAAATAAAAAAAAAAATTAATACAAAGGGATTAAAAGTAGATTTTTATAATTTTTCAAAATAATTTTTATATAGGAATTTTTTATAAGTGTTTACAAGATATATTTTTATAAGAGTAATATAAAAATTTTAAAAATTTATATACTAAAACCTACAACAGTGGATAAAATTTTAATTAATTAATTTTTTATTTATTTTCAATGAAAATTAATAGAAAAATAGAAAAACTAAACTAAGGGTCACATATATTTTTGTCCACTCATCTTACAAAGTTTAAAGTCCAGCCTAGGTGGCAAAGTTATGTTAACTTCATATCATAGGTCTAGGGTTCGAGTGTTCCTGGGCTCATCTAATAAAATAAAATTGAATAATAATTAAAGGCTTTTTCGAATCATCCAACATCATTTTATTAAATATTATATTATATATATAAATATAATATATAAATTGTGGTATTATCTATTTTATTATAAATAGCTTCAAGTGTGATAATTTCTAATATATCTTCACACTTTGAGGTGTGATAATATGTTATTGCTTCTATCCCCACACGAGAATAGACCACACAAAAAGTTAATGTGATAATAGATAATGTGTGATAATATATATTCTATTAATACATTTTTATATGTGTTTAAAAGCTATTTTTTTGTTGTTGTAAGGTATTAGTTTGTATGCTGTAAGGTATTAGTTTGTATGATGTAAGGTAGTAGTTTATATGTTGTAAGGTATTACTTTGTATGTTGTAAGGTATTAGTTTCGTTGCTGTAAGATATTAGTTTGTTGCTATAAGGTATTAGTTTGTATGCTATAAGGTATTAGTTGAAATGTTGTAAGGTATTAGTTGAAATGCTATAAGGTATTAGTTTGTATGTTGTAAGGTGTTGCTTCAATTGAGGTATTACTTGATTTAAAATATATAATTTCATATGTTTTTTCTTAGTTCACTATGTCACGCCGTTTTCTGCCCCGATTGCTCCGCACTATGTAGAGTATGCAATCGATGTGTTCTTGCTGAACAACGTGCG
The DNA here is from genome assembly GCA_037126765.1 of Stenogyne calaminthoides. Classification (NCBI taxonomy): domain Eukaryota; kingdom Viridiplantae; phylum Streptophyta; class Magnoliopsida; order Lamiales; family Lamiaceae; genus Stenogyne; species Stenogyne calaminthoides. The sequence continues at coordinate 33,989,119 of JBBCBC010000011.1, forward strand.
CATGCAACTGAATATGAACAACTCGAATTACAAAACTTTCAGTGGAGTACATTGTTCAATCTAAACACCCCTGCTTACCAACCTAATGTCGAACAATCTATTCCGATGTAGTATGCTCCATTTCGTACAACTAATGATATCAGTTTCAATGATTTGCATAACTACTCCCCAATTGAATTCCCCTCATTTTCACCATCAACACATATGGTCATGGCCTCCGACCCTCTTCTGGCTGCGGCTGAATCTCATCATTCCCTTAACATGGGCCCGTCTACGTCTCATCACTCCATTCACTCCACTCACCAGGGCCCTTCTACATCTCATCACTCAACTCACCAGGGCCCGTCTACATCTCATCACTCAGGACACCAGGATGAGGATGAATACGAAAGTGCTCCGCACGCAACACAAGCCTCATCCTCGTCTTCGCCATATAGTGATTGGTTGACGATGACGTCCATGCCTGGAGGACCTTTAGATCCAAGTGTGTTGTGTGCTTTCAAAGCACACAGAGCCAAAAAAATATGGGATGATTCAGCAAGTAAAATACATGTTTTTTTTTAATTATTATTTCAAACGGTTACGATATGTAAATTAACGAGTTCATTTTTATGAAAAAATATATAGACGTTTCGTAAGATCCTCGATGGCCAGACTCGAATTAGAACTCTTGAGGATTGATCATCAAATTCATTCGATCATGACGATCATTCTTTCGCTCTCATTAGAAAGGTTGGATTGGAGGATATGGTGCGAATGATGTTTCAAACCAACAACATGCCCCTCATTACAGCATTCGTCGAACGGTAGCACCCTGAGACGAACACTTTTCATATGCCTTTCGGGGAGATGACGATCACACTCCACGACGTACATGATATCCTTGGTAAACGGACCGTAAAACTAATTTTTAATAAATAAAATTTTTAATTTTTTATCAATTCATTTTACTAATAATAAAAATATTTTTTCCAATGTAGGCTTGAACATAAATGGCTTCCCCGTCATTGGCGACGAAAGTTGTATTGACAATGCATTGATTAATGCATGCGGCTCTAGGGGACAAAACCAAAGTAGCGCCATCCTTGACAACATACGAGATGAGTGTCAAAAGAATAACCACCTGAGCGAGGTCTCTATTGCTCGAGGTTACCTATGGTACTTGATGGGGTTGACATTATTTCCTGATAAAACGCGCGATTCTGTCCCCAAGTATTATCTAGAGGTGTTGGGTGATCTCGATGCTGAAGTCCCTAACTATGCATGGGGAGCCGCCACATTGGCGTATTTATATCACCATCTAGGGGCAGCATCCAGACGTAACACGACAGGGATTTCGGGTTGCTTGACATTACTTGAGGTCAAAATTACATTTCAATAATATTTTCAATGGTATTCAATACACTGTTATCAATATATTGTTACATATAATAACTTAAACTCATTACAATTTTTTAGGTCTTTGGATATCACAGTACTTCATTTGAGTTCTTTCTAAACGCTACCGGTACTTATTATGTCCCCGGTACTTTTAGCATTAAGTGATGGAACGCTCAAATATTGATAGGAAGAAAGATAATCTTGTACATTATCGCAAGCTATTGGATAATTACCCATCAAGTCATGTATGTTTCTCATTCTCAAGTGACATCTTAATACAAATACGTCATTTATAATTTAAGTAATAAAATGTCTTATAAAAATATTTTTCATACATTATAGGTCAATTGGACTCGCTTAAATTTCCCGCCGTCAATCCTCACCCCATCGTTATTCCACGATTGCATTCAATTTCTGGACTACGCCGAAGGGTATATTCCTAAAAGGGTTGCAAGACAATTTGGGAGAGTTCAGGGCATACCCCCATCACCGATCGACTTCGATCGTACTCGTTCAAATTTGGGTGTCGCGACAAAGGGCTACAGGAAGGTGTATGGGCCTACGGTCTCATATTGGAACGAGATGGGCAATCACAATTACCCACTCGCATTGTCCCGGCTCTAGTTCCGGATCGTACTATGCCGGATTATGTTGCATGGTATGCAAGAATAACACATCTAAGAGTGCACAACCCTGAACACGACGAAAACAACGTGCACGTCAATCCCATGCATGGTTCAGTGCAAAATAGGTTACGACACGTGATGCAAAACACGAATTCATTGTTCCAGCAAGTTAGTCAGGATCCACAATGTCCAAATTATGTCAATACTGGACTTGACGTAATTGTCCAACATGCTGGTACCGCAATGTTGCCCAATCCTGGATATTGGGGACCACAACAAGCATATCCTCCTGAACAATTCACCCAACCAATACAGCCTGGTTTGTGGAACGACTACCCATATCCATACTATCACCAAAACCAGCCCAATAACCCAGATGACTACAATAACAATTAATAGTACATTTATTTAGATTTTTTTAATTAAATGTTTGATGGAATATTTATGGGGTAATTACTATTAGGTGTAATTTATAAAACACACTTACTCTAAAGTGCACTACTTTTTAGTCCTTACTCTAAGGTGTCAAATTTGGACCAAAATATATAATTTGCCCTTATGTATAAAATAATATGTAGGATTTGAATTTTGAATTTTACTGATTTTTTTATTTATATGTTCTTTTATTTAATTATTTCTTTTCAAAAATAAAATATTAACAAAAAATTTTGCATATTTCAAATTTTAAATTTTAGAATTTTTTTTAGTTTACTATAATTTTATTTAATTGATTTTTTAATGCTTGTAAAAAAAATCTGCACAACCCAATTCTTTTTTAATCATCTGTCATTTTATTTAAAAATTTGCACACCCATAAAATAAAAATCTGCACAATCATAAAAAATTTTGCACACCCGTAAAAATTTTATACACACGTAAAATAATTTGCGCACACATTTTTTAATTATCTGTTCATTTATTTAAAAAATCTGCACACATTTTTTTTTAATTATCTGCTTATTTATTTAAAAATTTTGCACACCCGTAACAAATTTTGCACACCCAATTTTTTTAATCATCTGTCATTTTATTTAAAAATCTGTACATCCGTAAAAAATTCTGCACACCTAAAAAAAATTCTGCACACTTGTAAAAAATCTGCACACCCCTAAAATATTCTGCACACTCGTAAAAAATTCTACACACCCATAAAAAATTCTGTCCACCCTAAATTTTTTTTTAATCATCTGTCATTTTATTTAAAAATTTTGTAAACCGTAAAAAATTATGCACACCCAATTACATCAAAAAAAATATTTTTAATAGGATCTAAAAATTAGAAAGTGAATGTTGCATCAATAACTCAACAACCAAATTTTAAAAAAAAATACAAATTTTGGATCCAGAACTCCAATTTAAAAGCAGATCGTTGTTGTCGCCGCCATTAATTTCTCTCTTGCTCATATTCATCTTTCTCTCTCTTGCACCATATGACAAACCAAAATATTCATCTGCAGCAAATTCAATATCAAAAAATCAATAATGGTGCAAAAACTCAATTTCTTATTAAATTAAATTAATTAATTATAAAAATAAGAAATCACCCTAAATAAAGTTGAGTGTATGAATTTATACACAAAGTGCAATTTGTTTTATGGTATTCTTACACATAGGTACTGTAAACTGATAATTTAGTACCTAGTAGAGAATCCACGTCCAACCACCATAAGTACTTCATTACACAACTGCCCCCTTTCAGTTTAAAAAAATTCTCCAACAACACAAATCAATAAACATCAACAAATTCATAATCAGGAACTCGCACAACAAAGAAGAAACTACAACATACCAATTCAACTTCATTTTAATCAAAATCACACATTCACAAAAACACAGAAACACAAAAAACACAAAAACACAAATGAAAGTAACAATTGTTTGTTTTTACCTTTAATTGCAAAACTCAGGGGCAGAAGAAGTGGAATTGTCTTCATCGTGGCCCCTTCGATTCGTCTCCCTCTACCGTGGCGGTTAAACCCTCGAACGATGCATCCGCCGCCGCCGCCATGGCCCCTTCGATCTGTCAATCTTCACTGCGTCGCCACACTTCAAATTCGAGCAGATTAGAACGGTGTCGCGTGGTAAAACCCTAGATCAATGGATCCGCCGCCGCCGCTATGGCCATTTCAATCTCTGCGTCTGCCCCCTTCATCGATGTCGCCGCCGTTTCTCGCCCTTCTCCGCCACCAACGTCTAGAGAAATCTCACAAATCACATGAATTTCAGAGGCTATATTTGAAGAATGTGGAGAGAGATGGTGTGAGTTTGCTGGAAATATAGAGGGAGAGGTGTGGTTTGAGTAAGAGAAGTAATTTTGATTTTTGAAATGGAACGTGGGAGGATATTGTTGGAGCAAATTCCGGGGATTAAGCCTGACAACTTCGTGTGAAAATAAAAGTAAACTCTAATTAATGGGGTTGTGAGGATGAGGGTAAAATTGGAATGTTGTGCACTTTGGAGTAAGACAAAAAGTGATGACACCTTAGAATAAGAGTGGTCTATAAATGGTACTTCAGAGCAATTTTTCTAATATTTATTTGTACTAAATTGCTCCAAATATTTAATTAGTATTGTAAATTTTTATCTCTTATTAAATATTTTACTGTTGATGTATTTTAATCTCTATTAATTTTTTAAAATTTTAAAAATTAGTATTTTTTAAACAAATTTATTGCTCAAAATCAATAATAATCTAAATATATAAAAAATAATTTATTTGTATATCTTATTATAAATATTAGTGCAAAAAAAAAACATCAGGAAACCCAATGATACCCATTATTATAAGCAATTGATTGTCCTCACCTCCTCAACCCAATTTCACACGATCTACCATTGTTGATGTTATGTCAAGTTATAACGATGCAATCAATAACCCTTATTGATTGACCTCTCAATGATATCCATTACCATTACCATTCCCTAGTCATACCAAACGGGCTCTTAGGGTTTCAACGATGACGACGGATCTAGAATTTTGAGCAGTAGATCTAGGGTACGGTGGAGGTTGTGGTGTATTTTTTCTGGGCGATAAATCTGGTGTTGCACGGTAGTGAGCGAGTCGGTGCAGAACTTTTTGTGCACCTTAGCAGATCTATTCGAAAATCATTGAAAGAATGAGGGTCATTCTCATTGACCGGCTCATAGCGGTAAAAAAAAAAAAAATGTAACAACCTTTTTGGTTCAAATTTAAAGTTTATCCTAAATGATTGAATTAGTTCTAAATTTTGTGCCATTCTAATATATATTGACGGTATGAAATAGGTTCATCACAAATTTGAGCTTAGGGAGGAGACACTGTTTCTAATAGTTAATCTAATCGATTGATTCTTGGAAAAGCAATCTGTGGTGAGAAAAAAAGTTGCAGCTTGTGGGGCTTAGTTGCAATGAATTGGGTTTTTTTCTGAAAATTGGAGGATGGAGGAGGAAGAAGATGGGTATTTGGGTTTCTGATTGTGCATATGTTCATAAATTTAGATAAAATTTTTTTTTTTTATATTTCATATATTTTTTTGTGCATGTTTTTTTTTTTGAAAATTTTTTGCATATTTTTATTCAAATGCGTTTGACAATGTATGTAAATTTTTGGACTTATAAGATGAGATATAATTTTTTGAATTTAGATACGTAATTTTTTGTGATTTTGTTTTTTTGTAAATTTTTATGCATGAAATTCAAATTTAGATATTTGATAAATGAAATAAAATATATTCATATATGTTAAATGTAAATGTTTTGACTGATTTCGGGGGCGGGGGGCCGGGGCTCTGAAAATCTGTCATTTCAATGACAGTGTGAATCCCGAAAATCTGTCATTTCAATGGCAGTGTTAAAATGTTGATAATTTAAAGGAAGGACATTTAAGTTTTTCAGTAACTCCAATTGCACCTAAGAATATTATGTTAAATTTATTGGACCTACCAATGTTAGCGGCGGCAAGGATGAAAATATCGAATATATAGCGTTTTTTTAACTATGCGATATAGATTTCAAAAGTAATTTTTTTTTACTGTAAATAGTGTAAATATTGTGGATATATCGCATAATATCGCAAAAAATTGGAAAATATCGCGATATTATTACAAATTTTGATATATATTTTTTTAATTTAATTGCACCATAGGTATGGACACTGATCATAGTGATATGTCTCAAGATTTATATGATTTTGACACATATGTGAGTTCACAGTTTGATTGGAATACTCAAAATATTTTTCATCGTCCAACTCCTCAAATGTCTTATGAAAGTCAAAATGCGTATCAACAAAATATCTGGATCATGAAACAATATCTAATTCATGGTGAAGTAGTTGAAAGAGATAGGAAAACATATAAATGACATGTGCATAATATATTCACGAGTACTTTAATGTGATGAGTTTGTACCAGTATTGTTTGGATAGAGATGTCATTACATCTTCTATTTTTTAACCTTATAGGTAATTATTTTGGTACTAATTATACTAGCAATTGAACTCATGCGTTGTACGGTTATAATTGCATAATTATTCTAAAATTCATAGTAAAATAAATTTAAAAAAACTCTACAATAATAACGTGCAAGAAACATTAATTTAGACATAGGCGAATAGGGTTTATCAACGATGTTAAAAAAAATATATAAGAAGATAAATTGCAAGAAAAAAAATAAATATAAGATGAAAAGGAATATTTGAAAAAAAAATATAGAAAAAATGTAAAGTAAAAATTAATAAAAATAAATGGGACAAAATATATTAATTTAATTAAAAAATGAAGAAAAAAAAAAACGGACGTCAAATATATATATATATAGATTTGGTACTGCGCTAAAAAAATATCATAATTTTCAATCGCCAAATTAATATTATATCGAGTAGTCGACTCATGCAGTTTGCATATCCATAGATTGCGTTAATTATAATAGGTAATTAATAATAATTTATTTATAATTTTTTACAAAAAATTATCTAGTCAAATTTGATCTAAATACACTGCAAAGTATCTATGTTATATTAATTTTTTATGTCAAATGTGGATAGCTCAAGTGATTAGAGTTGCACCACCTGAGACTTTGAATTATTTATGTCAAGTGTGGATAGCTCAAGGGTGATCCCCCTCTTGTGGGGTGGTGGTCCCCCTGTTGTTGGGTTGCAGTTCCGATTGTGGTGCGGTTGCGGTTTCGGTTCGAGTTGCGATTTGAATTGGTCCTCTTTGTGGTGATTAATGTTTCCGGTCTCACAAATGAGAATAAATGATATTATCATGTCTTAAATTGGTGAAGTAATTATTGTAATTGATTATGTTATGATAGAGAGAATTAAATGAATTATTGTAATTGATTATGTTAGGATAGAATGAATTATTATAATTGATTATGTTAGGAAACTATTTTAATTGATTGTCTTTCAAAAAAATATATTAATTTTTTATATTTTTCTATCACCAAACTAATGATATGTGAATTTTATAAATAAAAAAAAAACAAATAAATAAATTTTATATAAAATGACAACAATAGAAGAAAATATTCTAATTTATAAGATACATCACGTTTAAACGGAAAAAATGAAAAAATGGCCAACTATTAATAATGTTCCTTATATTATAATATAGATGTATTAAAAAAAATTAATTCAAGATTTTTTGAGAAATCAATAGATACATTATTATTTATTGATATTATTTCAAAGAGATATTTATTTTAAAGATTTAGTCTTAATTCATTATTATTTGTTAATTTCAAAGATTTAGTCTTAATTCATTATTATTTGTTAATATATTTTTTAAATATTCTCAAAGATTTTTCTTAATCTATTATTATTTGTTAATATTTTTTTAAAATATTCTCAAAGATTTTTCTTAATCTATTATTATTTGTTAATATTTTTTCCAAATATTCGTTCAAATATTCTCAAAGATTTTTCTTAATCTATTATTATTTATTAATATTTTTTTCAAATATTCGTTTCCCAATTTAGTAATTGTTTTTGGCGGGAAAATCTAATGGTTTTCAATTTGGGATGGTTTATATATATATATATATATATGTATAGATTGATATTTATTTCAAAGATTTCTCTCAATCCATTATTATTTGTTAATATTTTATTTCAAATATTCTTAAATATTTTTCTTAATCTATTATTATTTGTTAATATTTTTTCCAAATATTCATTTCCCAATTTAGTAATTGTTTTTTTTTTAAAATCTAATGGTTTTCAAATTTGGTGCGGTTTTTCATATTTATATATATATATATATATAGATTTTATATATGCAATTTTAGTTTTAGTTTTTGTATTGTATTATATATTGTATTATCAACCTGCTTTTTTTATGAGACAATCTTTTTTTATATAGTTTATTCTAATATTTTTTTATTTAAATATGTCATTTTATTGTGATTTTAAATGAAATATATGCATAATTGTGTGTAATAATAACCTGTAAAATTTCATTTCAAATTTCGAATTCTTTAACATAATTTCCATCATTTTTTAAAATTTTTTACAATATCGATATGCGATATTAATATATCCGTAAAATTAAAGTTGCGATATTACTTGCTATAGCAATATTTTCATCCTTGCTCACATCTCGGCGTCACCGCCGCACACCGTTTTCTCTGTCCTCACTCCATGTGCAAGTCTTGAGAAGAAATAGAAAAAATAAAATCAGGAGAAAAGATAAATCGTTTCTTCTTTATTTTCTTCTTCTCCAATTCGTTTCTTCTAGTTTCTGCAATGGTTGGTCTTTTAAAGTAATGGTTACACGGCATAGAAATACTCAGTATAATTCTAGCCAAGTTCTATTATTTTTTATTTTGATTATTTTTTGCTAAAAAATATGATAATAATTGTTATATTTTGCTCAACCAGAGGAGTTCGATTGATAGATTTTGGGAAAGGAAAAAAAGACAGAGAGCGAGAAAAATGCTGCGGCAGCCGACGGCGTAGTGGTGGCAGCCATGAATGGCCAAAATTAGGGTTATGATTTAAATATTCTTAAAAAAAAGGGATAACATAGGATTTTCATGGTATTTTTTAGGGATTAAATTTTTTGTAGTCTTGTAATTTTGTATTATTTTTTGAAATTGAATTAAAACTTATTTTTGGCTTTTTTTTTTTTAAATAAAATTTTTAAAATTTTGAAATTGATCATTTTCAATTTTTTTATATGTAATTATTTTATGTTTCTCTTTAATTTCGAAGTGCTACTTGAACTTTTTTTAATCCTAAACATTTTGATCGGGTTTAAAACAATTTGTATATTAAAAGACAAAAATTTTCGATTTATTGAATAAAAAAAATAAAAATTAAAATCAATATACGCAGAAAATCACTCACCCTTCATAAAAAAATACGAAAAAAAATACCGACACAAATTATTTGGATTAAAAAAGTTTAGGTGGCATTTCGAAATTAAAAAAAATAAAATAATTAAATATAAGATTCTGTCTTTTGGTGGCATGACCAAAATTTAAAAAAATTTCAAAATTTTTATATCTTGCATGATCAAAATAAAAAAATCAAAATAATCGGGACCAATTTCAAAACGAAACAAAGTTACAATACTATAAAAATTTTAAACCCTATTTTTTATTTAGCAGTTGTATCTCTTAATAATGTGGGTGCGGATAACCGAACCCTATTTGTTTTACTAACTGTAGGGCCTAGGCCCAGCCCAAGAAAGGAAAATAATCGTCCAATAAACTAAGAGGTGTAAATTGACTAGTGATTGAAAAGGACGGAAGACTTCAATTTAAAAAGTAAGTGTAGATGTGTCTTTTTTAAATTTATTTTCTACCTGAAAATAATTTAAAAAATTCTTTTGACCTAAAAATAATTGGACCTTGAGTTTTAGATCTGTGTGTGAGCCACTCCAAATTTTATTCGTTTGATTCAAACCAACCGTGGCTCACCAATGCCTATGTCGCATGATGTGAACGAGGGTCGTGGGCTCAAGAATGCGTACAATCGGGTTAAGCGTGCAAGACTGAAGCGACGGCCCAGGCCCAATAAGAATTGACCGATGGCGAGAATTTGTGAATTAGCGGATGTCAAGAGAGTAGATTTACCAAGATTGTCTCAGTTTTACCAAATCTTTATGTTTATCGGTTTATATTTATGTTTATCCGTAGATTCTGTATATCTAGTTGTTAGGATATTTTTTTCCTTTTCTTTATGGGCAATAATACTTATTTCCTAAGCCAGAGCGACGATTAATTCGTATTCTTAGTTCACAACTCTCTGTTTCTTCAGGCCTTAAACATAAAAAGAGAGAAATTTTTTGTAACAACTATTTTCTACAATTACAATACAAGCAGCCCCCTTGGTCTACGATAGTCTCAGTTGATCTCGGTAAGTTTCTTGCCATTGATTTAGGTATTTATACTTTATGCTATTTTATTACGTTAATTAATCATGTTAACGAGAAAAATCAATAAAGCGAGGGTTCGGAGATCAATTTTGCTCTTTGGCTATTTAGTTTAGATTGCTTTGGTTTGTCTGAGTTTTCAATTCATATAAAAACAACATATTATGGTAAAGAGTAAGTTGAGAGAGAAAAGGCTAAGCTAATACTAATATTTTGGATTTGTTATAGGATTGGTGATCGGGATTTCAAATAAAAGTAATGTTGAAGTTGGGATTGCAGCTTAGGGTAAAACCACCGCCCACTAGACCCCCAATTCCAACACCTCTCGGCTTCAATGACGACGATTTTGATGATAATGTTGAGAGAGATATCTTGCGCCAGGCCTACAAAAACAAAACGAGCAAACGCGTTAGTCCTTTTCTGTCATTAATTGTATCCATGGATTTGATTGATTTATTTTAATACTTATGTGTTTTCCTTTTGATTTTTTAATAGGTTGAAGAGCAGCATAAGAAGACTCTTGAACAAGACCCTTGGGCATTTGACTACGATGGAGTTTATGATCAAATGAAGGAGAAACAAAGTCGCCCTAAACAGATGGATCGACAGGTCTAGTCTCAATCTGTTTCTTTGCTTTGTATTCATGATTATTGCATTAGTAGATTTAAATTTGTTAATGATTGAGTCATTTGTTATTTTTATCTGCAGCCAAGGTACATTCCAGGAGTAATAGATATGGCAAAACAACGACATAGAGAAAACGATATTATTAATGAGAGGAAACTTGCCAAGGAGAGAAACCAAGACGAAGATGTATATGCAGATAAAGATAAGTTTGTCAGCAGCGCTTACAAGAAGAAACTGGCAGAGCAAGCTAAATGGCTGGAGGAAGAGCGCCTTCGACAACTGCAAGAGGACAAGGAAGATGTAAGTTGAACTTCAAATTTTGAGAAACTTGTAATATATATTCTGTTTGCGGTGGTATGATTTACATAGCAATTTTGTTCTTCATGATAATAGGTTACCAAGAAAACGGACATTACCGATTTTTATTACAACCTAGCAAAAAATGTGGCATTTGGTGCTGGAGATACGGATAAGGAGAAGCCCAGAAAGCAGCGGGAAGAAGTGGTGGTCTCTCTTACAGCAACTGGTACTAGTTCTGTATCATCACAAATAAAACCTGCTTCAGATATTACTGCTCAAAATCAAGTCACAACTGAGCCATCAACAAGTAACCAAGTGAAGCTTGACAACAAAAAAGAAAACGACGATGCAACAAAGGCCCGTCACAAAAGAAGTGAGGATGCAATTGCTGTAGCAAGGGAACGATTTTTGGCACGAAAGAAAGCAAAAGTATAATCTGGTGGTATGTCAAGAGTGATGCATATGGCACTTTTTCCCTCCTTTTATTTTTCTCTTCTTGGGAGACCTGGCTTTGGGTTTTTTCTTATCGAAATGAGTTTGAAACTTCTCAACTGATTTCTGGTGCCTTTGAATTCTATTCTGTTAGTATTTTATATTGGTATTAATTGTTTTAGTTGAATAGGAGATATGGAACTCTCACGAAATATGTTGGAGTATTAAGTGTCATCTTCTTCTTGGTTATCAAACATCTGCTAATTATAAACCACTTTGTGGCGAAGTGTGAAGCTACATTTCCACTAAGGCAAGTTTAATATGTTCTGATTGTATGTTAAGAGAATGGTCTCTGATGATCTGTGTCACTCCACCTGCCCCCTCGTTTCTTCTGACATATTTTCAGTTGTTTAGGGTTATAAATGGGAAATAAACCTGTGAAACAAGAGAAGAAGGAAGAGTTGCTGTTGAAAATTGTGCCTTCTCTGGACCGTGCATATACTCGTTGGCTTGAGAGAATTTATGGCTTCACACCACGAAATCCATGTGCTATAAAGCCCCCAAACTCCTATATGCGTTTGAACGGGTGGTTGGATCTGGACCAGCATGACCCTGACCTTGCACATTTGTTCAAGTAAACAAATAGGTAAATGTGATAGAAATTCAGTAGTATTCTATGAAATATGACTGAAACACTTGGTTTGATATCTCAAATCTATATTTTGATGATCATTTTAGTTTGATGCTCAGTATAGCTTTCAATTTTTTTGTATTTTCTAGTGAATGGAGGGAATATTTATCATGCTGCATTAGTTTAAACTGACAATGTTCCAATCATATGTTCAAAACTAATTTGGTGTGTGTGTGGCTAGGCTTAGGGGTGTACATGAAAATGTTCCAATCATATGTTCAACTTCGAGTAGTTTGTTGTAAGTAATGATTAGGGATGAATCTCAAATTGAATAAATTGATTTGATCTCCATTCCTAAGTAGACTTAAGCCATAACTTTTACTTGTGGATTTTTCAACAGAGGTGTGTAGCTGAGACTCTCTATCTTCTTACCAGAATTTGATTCAAAATCCATTGGAAGGATGCTGCTTTTAGGTGTCTTGTCTAATTTGTGTGAAACAAGGCAATATGAGAATCCAGCCACATATTGCCTTGTTTCACACAAATTTGACAAGACTCCTAAAACCTTGGGGTGCTCTCCAGGAGAAAATTGTCGATTTTTTTGTCATTCATGTTGAGGGTTTCAACCATGCTAATCCTCCTGACCCATAGAGAATGATATAAGGGGGGCAAATCTGTGTGCAGTTTGTTTCAGACGGCTGACAATCTGCCTCCTCCCATTCCCATTGTTACAATTTACCGGAGATATACACTAATTTTATTGATAAAAAGCCTGCTAATGCTCGTTATTCCCTTTTTGAGTCTCCTTAGGAATTGGGATGCAGTGCTGTTGTAATTTCTGCTTTTAGCCTCCGTTCTTGAAAATCCTTGTCAAGACCTATGGTGTTTTCCCCAACAGGCCTCCTAACAATGAAGTTCATTAATCTCAGTTCTGATATGCAGCATTTATGTTGGGCTGCAGACTGCAGTTTAACGGTTTAGGCCGCTCTCATTGTATATTTATTATTTAGATCCACGCATCTAGGGATGTTAACTGGGTGGGTCCGGTACTTGAGTACATGGACCCACCCCATTCTTTGTGCCGGGTGTGTCGAACTCGCTGCAGGGCGTGGGTCGGCCTCGTTCTAAATAAAATTTTTATTATTTTTAAAAATAATACATGCTATATTTCCCGATGCATGTCATTGGTTCGACGAGGGATGCTGATAGCTACGTAGAAAGTTTAGTCTCGCTTGATTCGGATGTCGAACAAGGTCAATAGTTTGAAAGATCAAAATGAAGTTCCTTTCACTCGTTGAAATGTTATCTTATTTACTCTGTTTTAGGGAACTCAAAGTAGCAAGTTTAGAGAGGCAATCCCCAAATGTGCTATATTTCGATGCATCGTGACATTGTGTGTTATATACTCTGAATTTAATTGCATCATATTAGCATTGTAAAAAGCGATTTTTACAAAACCACCAATTCATGCCAAAAGTAATATTTCTCTTTGGTTAAGTCTTGTATATCAATCAGAGGTCAAACCGTTAAACTGCATTCATAGTGCATTTTAGAACTTAATGAACTTCGTTATCTTTGAAAGATCAACATTTATTTACATTGAATCGTCAAGAACGGATTAATATGGAAAAATAATTACAAACTGTTCCTAAGGAGAAAATAAATTGTATCTTGCGTTATAACAAAAATTATATGATTCCGGTAAATTGTAACAATATAAGTCTTGTCAGTCGTCTGAAACAAACTGCACACAGATTTCCACTATTTCTCTTCATTATTATATGTACTTCATTCCCTCACAAACTACTAATTCTTCTTTCCAATTCGTAGCTCCCAAATTCTACTTTCATGCGGTTCTTTCTCCTACTACAATCCTATCAAATTTAGGTTTCTAAAACCTTGGGGTTGAGTTTTGACTATTTTGATGGTGGAGAAGTAAAAAATCGTTAGGCAGACGGATTTTGGCCGCCTAGCATCTAGACAGCCTAGGCGCCTCCAAAGCGGTTGGTGTTTTTTTAAAAAAAAATTACAAAAATAAATTGATAAAAATTTAATTAAATATAAAATATAAAATATTAAGTAGACATACCTTGAACGTTCAACATACCTTGAAAATTAATATTTTAAATAAATTATTTACCATCAATACAATAATTAGATGTTATTTTTTTTTCTAAAACATCTTATATTACTGTATGATCCTAATGCAGATCTTTTTTGTTCTTGAAATTTAAAATGACTAAAATTCATATGAGATGGTCTACGATGCATGAGGAAAGTCAAACATAACACAAATGACATCCACATCTCTCAAAGTGTTAAAAGCGTCAATATTTACACTTATGCCCCTGTCTCACCGGAGATTAAAGTCACATACATGTGTACCTCATTTTAAATTTAGGTATCATGTCTAAGATTTTGAATGTAGAAGTTTAATTTAGGTTGATTCTAATCTTTTCACCTAAAGAGGCCCAAATCAAATAGACTTGTCATCAATTTCATTCTTGTAAAAAAAAAAATGATTTACTTGAAATTTAAAATTTTAGCGGACGTTAAAAAACCGTCACCAATTAAATCTGTGGCATCCACGGTTTAAAATTCAAAACGACACTTTCTAACCGTCGAGAACGAGGGTCGCTAAAATATAGCGACATGTTTTTTGAATGTAGAAGTTTACTACTAACGAATCTTTCGGCTAAAGAATCCATCTCTATTTATCGACGGTTTTTAGCGGCGTTAAAAGCGTTGCAATATCGCTGACGGTTTTGTTTTCTTAAAAAGTGGGCCCTTCCTGCGGCGGAATAAAAGACCGTCTAAAACCGCGATATATTTTGTCGACGGTTTTGATAATACCGTCGCAAACAACGACGCTAAAATCCGTCGTTATTAATCGGCACGATAGCGAAATATACCTTCGACATTTGCGTTAATGCGGTAAATATACCTCGGCGGCCTTAGCGACGGCGGCGGTTTAAAATCTAAAATCGTTGCTAAATCGGGAATTTTTGAAAAAAAAGGCTCACGGTGGTTCGAACCCGGGCCCGGGGGGCGCCCGGTTGGGCACCGAACCACCCGAGCCACGGACCATCTCAAACCTAACCACCAAACATCTCATATATAAGCCACCAAGTCTCCCAATTAAATGAGGCATTTATTCGCTCCCGTGGGGGACCGAACACGGGACCTTCAAATACTGAGCGGGATCAATCAATTAAAGCAAGCACTTTGCTTTATGCGTTTACAATGAATTTAATTGTATATGTCCTAAAATTCATTTTTTTTCTATATTTTTTAAAATTCTTTATTTCAATTATCTTATTTAATAATTCAATTACATTTTAATATAATAATTTATATTTTTTATTTATAACTTATAATTAAATTAAAATCGTATTTTTTTAAACTTATTTTTAATAAAATTAATTCTATATTAATTTACAATTAATTTTTTTTAAAATTTTTTATTTCAGTTATCTTATTTAATAATTCAATTACATTTTAATATAATAATTTATATTTTTAATTTATAAGTTATAATTAAATTAATTAAATTAAAATCATATTTTTTAACTTATTTTTAATATAATTAATTCTATATTAATTTACAATTAATTTTTTAATTTTTTTTATTTCAATTATCTTATTTAATAATTCAATTACATTTTAATATAATAATTTATATTTTTAATTTATAATTTATAATTAAATTAATTAAATTAAAATCGGATTTTTTAACTTATTTTTAATAAAATTAATTCTATATTAATTTACAATTAATTTTTTTTTCAATTATCTTAATTAATTAATGATTCAATTACATTTTAATATAATAATTTAGTTATTTTTATATTTACAATGATTATAGTTTTTTAAATTTATATTGGATAATTACAAAAAATAAATTATGTTTAGAACAAAATTAAATAACTTGTCATATCATAATAGAGCTCGTCAACGTGAAATATTACAAATGAAATACAATATAATTATTATTCGTCATCATCATCGTTGCCCCCATCTGTATTATTATCCTCCTCCTCCTCCTCCTCCTCGTCCTCCACTTCCTCATCACCGTCTTCATTCTCCTCTCCCTCACCATCTTCATTCCCTTCCTCGCCGCTGTCAATCTCTATCAAATCTGGATTTGCAGCTGTTAAGTCTATAAAAAGATTGAAATCTCCTGTATGCACTTCAGTTTGAGTGGCAACTGTTCCGTTTGGAATGGAGCGTCGTCAACTACAGCAGTTGAATCCGGTTTAGGAACTTGCACCAGTGATCTCGCCTTTACTTTGCAAACAACCATCCATTCATTATTTGCTCTCGAACCTGGATATGTGCAGTAGTAAACTTGGGATACCTGAGTAGCAAACACAAACGGATCATAGCCCGGATATCTTCTTCTTCTATGAACATCGACCAGTTTGTATTCGGGATGAATCCTTGTTCCTGAAGCAGATGGATCATACCAATCACACTTGAACAACATAACAGTCTTCTCAAGGAACCCTAGATATCCTACTTCAACGACTTCTTGCATGTGTCCGAAGTAGTCACGACTTTCTCCATCGAACATTGCACTGTTAATGCAAACACCATTGTTCACAGTAGATTTGGTCAATGCATAATCCACTGTATGAAATTTGTAACCATTTACATAGTATCCTTGGTACGTGTTGACCACACGTAGTGGTCCTCTACTGAGATCCCGAATGAATGGGTTCACAATTCCACCATTATAGCCATGTGACGCGATTATTTGAGGTTAACTATATAATTGTAAACATTTAATATGAATTTATTAATAAACAATGGTTTAGAACCACTCACATAGTTTTGGAACCACTCTGCAAAACCACGAGTAATATATTCACCTACTTGTGCATCTGAGATGTTTGGATCTATATGGTGTAGTTCTTTAGTAAAGATCCTAATTGAAAGCAATATATTATATTAATCAACTATTATATAATAAATTAATTAATATTCTAATAATTATGTAAATGCTACGTATATGAAATACTTACTCAATGTACGGTTGGACTTCCTCACAATTGAATAACACATATTTATGTGCAGCTTCAATCTCTTGTCGGTTCAACCATCGCCTTTCATTTGTCTTACCCAAACATCGACCTGGAAACTTAAACACGGACAACATACCCTCAATATCATCAAGAACATTGTCCAGGCCTCTCTACCGTCGTAATTATGAGGCTCGTTTCTCAACCTTGTTCTAACATGATCCTCGAAATAGTAAGAACAAAATGTTGTAACCTCCCTCACACAAGTAGGCATTAACAATTGATGCTTCAACTTTTTGCCTTTGTTTAGCATTGAGCTTCAAGTTATGTAGATACCTATAGATATATAATAAAAAAACAATTATAAGATCAAAACATAAATATATTAATATTTGTATAAATAGTTGTGAAGTGAAGGTTTACCTCTCAAATGGATACATCCACCTGTATTGCACCGGACCGACAATTTTGGCTTCATATGCTAAGTGCACCGGCAAGTGCTCCATCGGATCAAAGAAGCTTGGAGGAAAAATGCGCTCCAACTTGCATAAAATAACTGAAATGTCTTTCTCCAAACAGACCATGTCGTCCCACGTAATCATTGTAGACGTTAAATCTTTGAAGAATAAACTCAACTTCGCCATAACCCTCCAGATATTGTTCTAGTTGAGGAATTCCCGGAATCACGAGGGGCAAATGATCGTTGCATAAACACGTGACAATCATGGCTTTTCATCCCGGACACCTTCTCGTTTGATGTGTTTACACAACGACTCAGACTGGAGACATAGTCATCTGGAAATCTCAGATCTTCAATCCAATTACACAAAGCCACTTTCTGTCTCTTATCAAGTGTGTAATTGGCTTGGGCATACCTTCCGGTACGTTCATCCCTCTTTAAGTGATCACGTTTGCATATCTCATTCAGCTTATCACGCGACTTTGCAGTGTCTTTTGTCTTGCCCTCTGTGTTCATGATTGTGTGGAACAAGTTATCGAACACATTCTTTTCGATGTGCATCACATCTAAGTTGTGCCGAATCAAAAGTGAGCTCCAGTAGGGCAAGTCCCAGAAAATGCTCTTCTTATTTCAACCACCAGGTACCATTTTATTATGCTCCTCCGCATGTTCTTCTGTTGTTTCCCTCAATCCCTTCTGATTAATTTGATTTAACAACATGGAGCCTGTTGGGGTTATACTGAAAAATACACTTTTACTTTGTATAACCAAACTGAATTTTCTGTCATATTTACTGAAATAAATTATTTATCACTGATGCTTTAAATATCATTGAATGTTAACATATATTTATTGCATAATTGTTCAATAAAAAGACGTGTTACATTGTAGTTAATTTAGTGATACCGGATCACGAAAAATTAAATTAACAAATCCTTTGTAACTAAAAGTATGTGGTTCACGACCTAGATGGAAATGAACAATCCATCGTGAAAGGTTGAAGTGTAAGGCTCAGATTGGCTTGTCTTGACCAAGAGATTACACTAGTGCATGACTGATGCATTGAACAAGGACCTACAGGAGGATAAATTCTTCAGCACTGAACCAGGAAGAATTAGACCTCAGTGGTTCGTTATTTCTTAATCTTCATCCCTTAAATAGGATCATGTGTGGTTAGTAATTATTGCTTTGACTTATGACGGGTAGAGAATCAATAAGATTCAATACTTTATATCTTGGGCAATATTACTGGTCACATGTGATTGCTAAGATTTAATACGAAGAATCGTGTGCGAGTACGCTAGTTTGATTTGCCCCCTTGGGAGGTTCATAAGATTTATCATACCAAATCTTGCAAGTGGAATTTGTTTCCGGTATGGATAATAATGTTGAACCGTTCCTTAACCAAGGATAAAAGATATTAATTAATGGAAAGCTATTTCAGTGGCTTGAATTAATTTGGATCTTCTTGAATTCCTACTCCTTATTTTTCGAGAAATACCATAACAAGAGGAGTTGGGATTTTTGTGGAATATTTAATTATGGAGAAAAGAATATATGGGATATATTCAAGATTTCTTGGAGATCAAGAAAAAGATTTTCCCATCTTTATTTCCACCTAAAATTTCGACCAACCCCTCATTATAAATAGGGGATGAATGTTTCATCCCCAGGTGAATATGAAAATTGGTTTTTCGGAAAAATATCAGCGTCGATAAAATATCAAATATTTTGAAACGTTTACAGATTGTGTATTTTTGAAAATCTTCAATTGTGAGTGTGCAATTCCATGTGTTGGAAAAATTAGAAATCCACAAAGGTGGTGCAACAAATAATTTATTTTCCCTTTTGTTAATTGTTCGCGAGTTTCCTTCCACCGGATTAACGAGCAAGGGCTAGGGAATACTTGGGAAGACCTTTTGGTGTGTTCTTATCAACCGAGTCCATTGTCATTCCAAACAGGTTAGTTCACATAAACCCGTAGCAATTCCGTATGCGTAGGATTTATGTGAACTGTTTATATGCATGATTTGTTGTTGAATTATTATTTGAATTGATATAGGATTAATTCATGCTAGTAATAATTGTTAGAATTAAATTTGTATTTAAATATTCATCCCGAATAGATCCGGGCAATTAATTCCCCAACAACTGGTATCAGAGCCTCGGTTTCGGGCTCTGAGTTTTAAATTGTAATTTAATTCGTTTTCATTAAATTTGAAATTGGATAGTAGAATTGCTAGATCCTTTTTGCAGGTATCCAATTGTCATGGTATTTGATGAATGTTCATATTTATGCATGCATATAAATTGTGGTTTTTTTTTTTATTCAATTCGTTCGAATTCGTTTTGCCTCGTGAGAAAATCCATGAGTAGATTAGGATTTGTTTGATTCGTTCAATAGACTAGTCTAGATCTTCGTTTATTTATTTTTGTAAATAAATTGTAACCGGATCAGAAACGGAGGCGGAGACGAAGAATTAAAAGACGGATCCGGAACCGGGTGTAAGCGGCGTGTGTCGCGCAAAACGTGCCAAGGAAGGCACGCCTTGGGCGCGACGCCTGCATGTGCACACGGTCGTGAGAGACCGGCGCCCGAAGCGTAGCGAGATCGAACCGAACCTCGTCTTGTGAAGCGAAGCCCGGATCGCCCGGCGTCTGTGTGATGTCTGTATGACCTTGAGTGGGGCGGCGATCTTGCGTCTTGTTGAGGATTGACATGGGCGGCGCGTATGATGCTAGCAGCGAGCGTCTTGTTTGGTCTGTGGCGTGTCTGCCTAGATCGCCGAAAGTGCCGAGAGACAACTATTTGAAGCTGACGTCATTAAGGCGCTTAGGCGCGCCTATGTAACCTTGATCGGCTGTATTGGGAGGAGGAGTGTTGCGTGCACTCCGACCCGTAGTGATCGATGGCGTGGCTTGACGGGCGTTTTTAAGGCGGTCAAGTGGGAGCTTTTTGAAGACGAACAATGAAGGATATGAAGACGATTTCTCGAGATCAAGACATGACAAAAATTAACCGTGACAATTTGATATATGTGCCCAATGTGCTTAATTTTTTTGTTTTGATGTTTTGCATTTTTTTTGTGCTTATTTAAATTGTGTTTAAATATGCGATGCATGAGAATATGTTTTGGAAAAATCTCACCTTCGAAAATTACTAAGTATGCTTAAACAATTAATTGACAATTTTATTCCGAATAATAAAATTGAATTAATTTTGACCTCCATGATTTATTTATTTGTGAACTCTTTTGGAGAAATTCCCCCACTTTGACGGTCAAAAAGATGGCTTTCACATGAATAAAAATTCAAAATGGGATGATTGTGGATTATTATTAGTGGCGATTTATGACCTCCCCACGAGGCTCGTTCAAAGCGAAATAATAATTCTGTAGTTAATCATGGTTATTACTTAGGTATAAAATTGATATGCATACACTTCCCCGAAGTCCCTGTCAATTTTATATTGGTCAATTGGGAGCCAACTATTAATCTGGATATTAAAGGTTTGCAACTGTTTTCTTGTTTGTAACCAGCTTGAATGTGTTTAAATAATGACCCACCCCACGTGGCTTATTTAAACTGTTTTGAGATGTTGGCTGATGCATGTTCATATTTTTTTTTTGAGATTTTAATATGATGCATGTGATCGAACCTTGTGATATATTTGTGCTTATGCATATTATTATTTATTTCAGTTCATCATGTCGCAACCTTTTAATCCACTGTTCAATATACTTAAAGACAATTTGCTTACTGGTGAAAACTTCGTTGATTGGAGTCATAAACTTACTATTGTCCTCACTGCACAAATACAACATCATTGGGTTCTTGATGTACCCACGCCTCGTAAGCCTACTGAAGGATCATCCGATGCGGAAAGATACTTGCATAATATCTGGGAGCAGGCTAACCAACCTATGAAGCGTATAATCTTGACTTCACTATCTGGTGATTTGAGATACATTCATGAAGGTGTTGAATCTGCTGCGGAAATTGTGCAAAGTCTTGAAGAAATGTTTTTGACAAAAGACCGCATGATTAATCAGTTTAAAAAGCGACGACGTGGCTAGGCTAAAAATGGCTGAGGGAACTGTTGGGATTATACTGGAAAATAAGCTTTTACTTTGTATAATCAGACTGAATTTCAGACTTATTTACTGAAATAAATTGTTTATCACTGATGCTTTAAATATCATCGAATGTTACATATATTTACTGCATAACTGTTCAATAAATAGTACGTGTTACATTGTAGTTAATTTAGTGATACCAGATCACAGAAGATTAAATTAACAGTTCCTTGTAACAAAAAGTACACCATTCACAACCTAGATGGAAATGAACAATCCATCGTGAAAGGTTGTAGTGTAAGGCTCAGATTGGTTTGTCTTGACCAAGAGATTACACTAGTGCATGTCTGATGCATTGAAGAGAACCTACAAGAGGACAAATACTTCAGAACTGAACTAGGAAGAATTAGACATCAGTGGTTAGTTATTTCTTAATCTTCGTCCCTTAAATAGGATTGTGTGTGGTTAGTAACTATTGCTTTGACTTATTACGGGAAGAGAATCAATGAGATTCAATATCCTATATCTTGGGCAATATTATTGGTCGATCGATTGCTAAGATTTAATACGAGAATCGTGTGCAAATTACACTTGTTCGATTTGCCCCCTTGGGAGGTTCATAAGTTTTATCATACCAAATCTTGCAAGTGGAACTAGTTTCCGGTATGGATAATAATGTTGAACCGTTCCTTTACCAAGGATAAAAGATATTAATTAATGGAAAGCTATTTCAGTGGCTTGAATTAATTAATGGGCTAGATAATCTTAAACACGGGAAATAATAACCGGGAGCCATATTAACTGTAATATGGGTTAAGATGGATAGTGCAATATTAATTATGTAGTGGGATTAATTAATATTTATTGGCTTGAATAATATTGTGGCTCAATATTTATAATTCAAGGTCCATTGGAAGGTCCAATCTTAATTCTCCTAAAGGCCCCCTAAGTAGCCCTACATAAAGTCCAATAACTGAAAAATGTGTTTAAAAATAAAATAAATCTTGTTGCTTATTTTTCCTTTCTTTTTTAGAAAATTATGGATAAAATGGGAGAAATATTTTCTTTGAATTTTGTTATGGAATGAAGATATGTATTCTTGGAATACAAGATTATCTCATTAAATTCAAGAAATCTCCCACTTGGTTATTCATAGTGAAATTTTTGATTTTTTTTGAAATAAAATAAAAAGATTTTCTTGAAAAGAAATGGAAGATTTTCTTGAAAAGATATTATAAATTCAAGATATGTATTTCTTGAAATTTTCTTGAAACAAGTATATCTTTTAAATTTTAATTAAGATCCAAATCTTGGAGATCAAGAAAAAATTTTCCCACATTGGTTTTTCCCCAAAATTTCGACCACCACCCTATCTATAAATAGGGGATGATTCTTTCATTCCCAAGTACAATTCCATGTGCTGGAAAAATTGGTAAATCCACAAAGGTGGTGCAACAAAGTTTATTTTTCCTTTTGTTAATTATTCACGAGTATCCTTCCACGGATTGTCGAAAGCAAGGACTAGGGAATACTTGGGAAGGTCGTTTGGTGTGTTTTTCATCGATTTAGATCATTGTCATTCCAAGAGGTAATGCGTTCACGTAAACTCAGAGTAATTCCGCATCTCGTAGGATTTACGTGAACTGTTTATATGCATGATTTGTTGTTGAATTATTATTTGAATTAATTTAGGATTAATTCATGCTAGTAATAATTGTTAGAATTAAATTTGTATTTAAATATTCATCCCGAATAGATTCGGACAAATAATTCCCCACAGAACAACACGTAAGGGGAGCATGTTCTCGAATAAAAAGCGTTATTTTAACAAGCTTGCCTATCTACGGTACTATGTATTGTGATGAGACCCAAATAAATTTCTTTTCCTATCTCGATCACATGTTTACTATGGACACTCTACAAGAAGCCTTGGAGAAAATAGAGAAGCATTTAGGAGAGAAAGATTTAAGCATTGGTGACCAAAAGTCTTTTCTCAAAATCTAGGCCAATGGAAGGCAAGACTCAAGAAAAGGAAAGTGGTCAGATCCAAAGCAAACTCATCACTAAGAAAAGTAAGAGAAAGGCAGCTAGCTGGATGGGTATCAAGAAAGTACCAAAAGGAAAATGTTATAACTGCGGTGAAAAGAGACATTGGAGGACAGCCTGTTCCAAACCCAAAAGGAATGGAAAGAAAGGTAATTCTCACGCACTAGTTGTTGAAACTTGCTTAGCGGCGTATGCCTCCCATTTATGGGTGGTGGATCTGGTCCACCGATCATGCTTGTTTCACTTTTTACAGGGGTTCAAGGACCCGACAACTTAGTGGGGAGTGAGATCCTCATCACACCTGGGCGATCTTCTGAGAGTGGCAGCTGAAGTAGTGGGAGAAGTGCACCTGTCTTTTGAAGACAAAGTTTTAATTTTAAGAGATGTTCTTTACGTTCCTAGTTTTAGAAATAATTTAATTTCGGTTTTTAAACTTTACGTTGATGGATATTCGGTTACTTTTGATAAAGTTGTTACCATTTATCTTTATGATAAATTTATTTGTCATGGAACGTTGTCGAATAATTTCTATACAATTAACAGTGCACACCACTCACGAAATGCATCCTATAACACATCAACTGTTTCCGATAAAAGAAAACGTTCATCAGACATGAACGAGACACTTCTATGGCATCTAAGATTGGGACATATTAATCCAAAGAGGATCCAAAGGTTGGTAGAAGACGGTTCACTGGAGTCTCTCCAAGTTGAGCCAATCCCAACCTGCGAATCATGTTTGGAAGGTAAAATGACCAAGAGGGCATTCGGAGCCAAGGGGAATAGAGCCAAAGAAGTGTTAGAAATCGTTCACACAGACGTATGTGGTCCAATTTTAATCAAAGCAAGAGGAGGTTATGAGTATTTCATCAGTTTTATTGATGATTACTCAAGGTACGGCTATATTTTCCTTATGAAGCATAAATCTGAGACTTTTGACAAATTCAAAGAATTTAAAGCTCAAGCAGAGAATCATAGGGAAAAACGTATCAAGTCTCTATGATCCAATCGTGGAGGCGAGTACCTCATCGATGAGTTTTTGAACTACTTGTCAGATGAAGGGATTGTATCGGTAATTGCACCCGAAACCCCTCAACAAAACGGGGTTGCAGAGCGAAGAAACAGAACTCTTGTAGAAATGGTTAGATCAATGATGAGTTATGCGGATCTACCCAAGTTGTTCTGGGGTCATGCCTTGGAAACAACAGCTTACATTCCGAACTTGGTGCCATCCAAATCGGTTCCCAAAACTCCCAAAGAATTGTGGACCCATAGAAAAAGCCCGGTTTAGAGACACATGAGGATTTGGGGGTGTCCGCCTCGTGTTGGACAAGGAAGCCGGAAAATTGAATCCTCGATCAGAATTAAGGTTGTTTATAGGATACCCCGAGGGAACAAAAGGGTGTATGTTCTATGGTCCCAAAGATCAAAAGGTGGAAATAAGCACCCACTTTAGATTTTTGGAAGAGACTATATGAACGAAAGGAGACCCAGAAGTGAGATTACCTTAAATGAGCTAAGGGGGCTAACCTCGGTCAATCTGCACAAGATGACATACCAAACAACACACTTACACAACCTAACTCATCAGAAGTGGGAGGGTTGTGAGATAGCCGAGAGATTCATGGGGATAGGAGAGTCCTCCTGACTTGATTAGGGACAAGACGAATCGGACCCATGGACATATGACGAGGCAATCCAAGACAAGGATGCGTTTCTTGGCAAACAAAGAATGAAAAGCCAAATAGGTTATATGGATCATAACAGAGTGTGGGAGCTAGTCAAACCACTTAATGGGGTCAAACCCATTGGTTGCAAGTGGGTATACAAGAGAAAAAGAGGACCGGACGGGAAGGTGGAAACCTTCAAGGCAAGGCTTGTGGCGAAAGGTTATACTCAGAAAGAAGGGATCGACTATGAGGAAACTTTTTCGTCTGTAGCAATGCTCAAGTCCATCCGAATTCTCTTGTCGATTGCTGCGCATCTCGACTTTGAAATCTGGCAAATGAATGTTAAGACGGCTTTCCTTAACGGAAGTCTTGATGAAGAAATCTATATGCAACAACCCCAAGGCTTCATTGAAAATGGCCAAGAACACCTAGTTTGTAAGCTCAAGAAGTCCATTTACGGACTCAAACAAGCATACAAAGCCTGGAACCAATGTTTTGATCAAGTAATAAAGTCTTATGGGTTTGATCAAAACGAGTTCGAAAGTTGTGTGTAAAAAAAGCTTGTCGGAACTGCATTGATATTCTTAGTACTATACGTAGATGACATTCTGCTCATTGGGAACGATGTAAAGGTGTTATCAAATGTAAGGGCATGTCTTTCAAAACAGTTTGATATGAAGGACTTAGGGGAAGCCGGGCACATCCTTGGGATCAAGATTACTCGAGATCGCAAGAAAAAGATGATAGACTTATCGCAAGCTTCATACATAGACACTGTCTTGAAGCGATTCAGAATGCAGGATTCCAAGAAAGGCTTCGTACCTTTCAGACATGGAATCCATCTATCCAAGGAAATGTGCCCTAAGACACAAAAATAGATAGATGATATGAAAGGCATACCTTATGCTTCGGCTGTGCACGAGACCGGATATCTGCTTTGCCGTTGGCATGGTGGCAAGATATCAAAGTAACCCGGGGAAAGAACATTGGATGGCAGTTAAAGACATTCTGAAGTATCTGAAAAGAACTCGAGATAGAATGTTGGTTTATCAGTCAGATAGTCTAATCCCCATCGGCTACACGGACTCGGATTTCCAATCAGACTTAGATTCCAAAAAATCTACCTCCGGTAGTGTGTTTTGCATGGGGGGAGGAGCTATGACATGGAGAAGCGTTAAGCAGAAATGCATCGCCGATTCTACCATGGAAGCCGAATATGTAGCTGCTTGCGAGGCAGCGAAAGAAGCGGTTTGGCTTAAGAACTTCCTAGTGGACTTGGATGTAGTTCCGAATTTGCCCAGCACAATCACTGTTTATTGTGATAATACCGGAGCAGTTACAAATTCAAGGGAACCAAGAGCCCACAAGGCCAGCAAACACATTGAAAGAAAATACCATCTTATACGAGAAATCGTTAAGAGAGGAGATATAGAGGTGGCAAAGATCGCGTCAGAAGACAACCTAGCAGATCCATTCACAAAGGGTCTGCCTCAGAATACATTCGAGAGACATGTGGAAGGAATGGGTGTCAAGACCGTTGCCAATCTGCTTTGAGTATAAGTGGGAGATATTATTAGGTTCGTGTAGGTGACATTAGATGTCACGTATTAGAAACTACACGAGACATGTTGTAGTATACTTAAAAGCAGACTTTGAGTATAAGTGGGAGATTGTTGGGGTTATACTGAAAAATACACTTTTACTTTGTATAACCAAACTGAATTTTCTGTCATATTTACTGAAATAAATTATTTATCACTGATGCTTTAAATATCATTGAATGTTACATATATTTATTGCATAATTGTTCAATAAAAAGTACGTGTTACATTGTAGTTAATTTAGTGATACCAGATCACAGAAAATTAAATTAACAGTCCCTTGTAACTAAAAGTATGTGGTTCACGACCTAGATGGAAATGAACAATCCATCATGAAAGGTTGAAGTGTAAGGCTCAGATTGGCTTGTCTTGACCAAGAGATTACACTAGTTCATGACTGATGCATTGAACAAGGACCTACAGGAGGATAAATTCTTCAGCACTGAACCAGGAAGAATTAGACCTCAGTGGTTCATTATTTCTTAATCTCCATCCCTTAAATAGGATCGTGTGTGGTTAGTAATTATTGCTTTGACTTATGACGGGTAGAGAATCAATAAGATTCAATACTTTATATCTTGGGCAATATTACTGGTCACATGTGATTGCTAAGATTTAATACGAAGAATCGTGTGCGAGTACGCTAGTTTGATTTGCCCCCTTGGGAGGTTCATAAGATTTATCATACCAAATCTTGCAAGTGGAATTTGTTTCGGTATGGATAATAATGTTGAACCGTTCAAACCAAGGATAAAAAATATTAATTAATGGAAAGCTATTTCAGTGGCTTGAATTAATTAATGGGCTAGATAATCTTAAACACGAGAAATAATAACCGGGAGCCATATTAAAAGTAATATGGGTTAAGATGGATAGTGCAATATTAATTATGTAGTGAGATTAATTAATATTTATGGGCTTGAATAATATTGTGGCTCAATATTGATAATTTAAGATCCATTGGAAGATCCAATCTTAATTCTCCTAAAGGCCCCTCAAGTAGCCCAAACATAAAGTCCAATAACTGAAAAAGGTGTTTAAAAATAAAATAAATTTTGTTGCCTAATTTTCCTATTTTTCGAAAATAATAAATAAAAGGGGGAGAAATATTTTCTTTGAATTTTGTTATGGAATGAGGATAAGTATTCTTGGAATACAAGATTATCTCATTAAATTCAAGAAATCTCCCACTTGGTTATTTGTTAAGGGATTTTCGAAAATTTTGATTAAAAAAGGGAAGGAAGGATTTTCTTGATTTTCTTGAAAATACATTATGGAAGATATGTATTCTTGGAATACAAGAATATCTCATAAATTCAAGAAGATCCAAATCTTGGATTCCTACTCCTTATTTTTCGATAAATACCATAACAAGAGGAGTTGGGATTTTTGTGGAATATTTAATTATGGAGAAAAAAAAATATGGAATATATTCAAGATTTCTTAGAGATCAAGAAAAAGATTTTTCCATCTTTATTTCCACCTAAAATTTAGACCAACCCCTCATTATAAATAGAGGATGAATGTTTCATCCCCAGGTGAACACGAAAATTGGTTTTTCGAAAAAATATCGATTAATAAAATATATCAAATATTTTGAAACGCGATGATTGTTGTGTATTTTCGAAAATCTTCAATTGTGAGTGTGCAATTCCATGTGTTGGAAAAATTAGAAATCCACAAAGGTGGTGCAACAAATAATTTATTTTCCCTTTTGTTAATTGTTCGCGAGTTTCCTTCCACCGGATTGACGAGCAAGGACTAGGGAATACTTGGGAAGGCCTTTTGGTGTGTTCTTATCAATCGACTCCATTGCCATTCCAAACAGGTTAGTTCAATAAACTCGTAGTAGCAATTCGCATCGTAGGATTTATGTGAACTGCTTATATATCATGATTTGTTGTTGAATTATTATTTGAATTGATATATGATTAATTCATGCTAGTAATAATTGTTAGAATTAAATTTGTATTTAAATATTCATCCCGAATAGATCCGGACAATTAATTCCCCAACAGAGTCTGCATGAATGCAAAGAGTTATAAGTTAATTAATTTATCATATGTAGATAGAAATATATTAATTAATTTAAAACAACTAATATAAAAATACCTGATCTCTTTTTCAAACCCTTTTTTATAACGATTGTGTTCTTGATAAAGTCCTTTTTATTCTTTCGAAAAGGATGATCTTCTGGTAAAAACTTTCGATGGTTATCAAACTATGAAACTTTTTTCGCTAAGCGGAGACCGAAAAGCGAGAATCCTCCATGCGATGAGACATGCTTGTTTCCCAGCCGTCCTCCATCCGGAGAACATGGAGTATGCAGGATAGTCACTGATCGTCCAGAGCAGGGCTACCCTCATCGTGAAGTTCTGCTTTCTCGATACATCATATGTCAGCACTCCATTATTCCACAGATGTATTAAGTCTCTTATCAGGGGCTGAAGGAAAACATCTAGTTTGTCCTTTGGATTCTTTGGACCAGTACCAATACCGTGAGAAAACATCGTTTGGGGCTTCATGCACATCCACAGAGGTAGATTATCTGAGAGTCAATATAACCGCCATAACGAATAATCGCTTCAAATGGCATTCCAAATGGACAAAAATCATCGATCTTTGAGACCTAACCGAACGCGTTCTAGGTTCGTCCGGAAAAAAATGGGAAATACCTCGTCAAGATGTTTCCGTGCCATTGAGTCGGCGAGGTGTCATCTCTAAGGTATGAGGATCAGTCGTATGATGCCATGTCATATCTTTGGCTGTGGCACTAGATTGATACAATCTATGAAGCCGAGGAATGATAGGGAGGTAATACATCATTTTATTTGCCACTTTCTTCTTCTTATTCTGCTTCCCTCGACCGTCATTCCAGTTTTGACGCGGTACTTTGTACCGAGAGTGCCCACAAAATCTGCACTTATCAAGATTCGCGTCTTCTTCATTACCCTGCAATAACATGCGATTATTGATACAACAATCAATACTCTCTCTTTGGTAGACCCATACTCTTCAACAAATTCTTGGCTTGATATTCGTAAATAGACACCTTATTATTACCTATGCAGACCTCATTGATCAACTTACTAATCTGGTTATAGGCACTTTGAGAAAGTTTGTTCTCAGCCTTGATAGCCACGAGTCGAGCATTGAATGACAACAGAGAGTGAGTTTGACATCCATCATACAGATCTTCGTCAGCTACTTTGAGTATTCTGTAAAAATTAGCTGCTTCCTCATTTGGTTCTTCCTCCATAGCCTTATCTTGAATCCCACCACCTCTCGATCATCATATGATACATATCCGGTGTATCCACTGCAGGTGGCTCGAACTGTACTTCAGGATCATCCAATCCATGATCATCGTGTGTCTCATTGTATTTGAGAGTATTATAATACACTTCAAGGTCATTGAAATCAACATTCCACCGCTCTTCACCATGACGTGTCCAATTGTAGTAATATGGAACAAAAGCATTCATGATGATATGTGTCTCGAACATCCACAGTCTCAGTATGACTTGTTTTGACATTTTTTTTTGCACTACACGCGACATCTTATACGACCTTTCCTAATTTGTTGCACCATGATTAATTGGTAAATAATGAAGTTATTAACTTCATTCAAGAACTCCATATTTATACTTCCGTTGATAAGTCGAGGAGTCGAATAGATCCACTGATGATTCGGATATTCCATCTGTTTCAAATCATTATCAATATGTTAATTCTACAAAAAATTTAATGAGTTTTAAATGCGTATATGTAAATATCCAAATATATTCTACTATCAAATAACATCAAATACATTCATTTAACATAAACTATCTACCCAATATTCATCTAGCTATGATCACAACATTCATTTAACATAAACTATCAATAAAATATATGTCAATACCAAACTTGTAACATTACACTATATATATTTTTAAACGGTAGAAATGTGAAAACGTACCGTAAAATTGTCCTCGAGGAGTAAATATCTTTCCTCTACACAATATGCACTTCAAAAAATGATTTACGCCTCTATCTACACAAAATTTGATTTTCGAAAGTTTTTGTTTGTTTTCGATTTTTCTCAGCAGTGAGGTGCTGGTTTTTGTTAAATTTTAGCGATTTTGATTCAATGACGGTCACTAGAAACCGTCGCTAATAGAGACGGTCCAGCGACGGATATTTCCGTGGTTAATAGCGATGGTTTAGCGACAGAATTTTAAATAACCGTCGCTATGTCCGTCGCTAAATACACCATTTAAAAAAAAACATAAATTAAAATTGTTCAATGCTAATTAAAAATTAAAAACAAAAATATAAAATTAAAAATTGTTCATAACATAATTAAAATAACAATGATCCTAGAAGGATCGCCCTCCAAACGAACTACAATTGACTCCCAAACTTCGTTGCCCAAGTTCTTACGATAAATCCAAATCCACCCAGTTCCTCCTCCATGTCAGTATGCGCCACTTGTACATCATGTCATGGTAACACGATTGAGCAAGTTTACAAAATGCATTATAAACTACATCGGTCTCGAGCTCGGGACTCCACGTAGTTTGTTTTTATATTTCGAAAATAATACAATAATTAATTAAATTAATTTTAACAATATATATTAAAATAAAATATTTTAAGTAAATTTTATACCTTAAACTCCTCAAAATACAATTGAAGCTGATCAGTTGACACATTTTTCCAACGATAAGCGTTGACAGCAAT
The DNA here is from genome assembly GCA_037126765.1 of Stenogyne calaminthoides. Lineage (NCBI taxonomy): Eukaryota > Viridiplantae > Streptophyta > Magnoliopsida > Lamiales > Lamiaceae > Stenogyne > Stenogyne calaminthoides. The sequence continues at coordinate 34,021,074 of JBBCBC010000011.1, forward strand.
TCCCACCTGCATAATGACTTTGTTGGCTATACAGGAAGCCTCGTGACCAGGTACAATACTATAACACATTAAAAAATAAATACAGAATTAATAATTATTGTATTAAATTAATTAATTATATAATTATTATCGTATAAAACAACAACACTTACGCTCCATTAACAATATTGATAAACAAACCAGTAGTAGGCCTTCTGGATGAAGCAGGAACGTCACCACTTTCAGCAACCATCTAAATAAAATATGAAATTTATATATTAATTATATTATATAAAATAAAATTAAATATAAATAAATATACGAAAAAATAATTAAAGTAGTACCGTGAATATCGAAGAATACAGATGAACGAGGCTTATTTGCATTTCTTTCTGATTTGATTGATGAAACAAATGGGCAGGCTGGGCGTGTATTTATAGAATTGGATTTAGCGACGGATTTCAAAAAATCGTCGCTAAATCCGTCGCTAAAGTCTACAAAAATTAATTACACCGCCTTCCAACGGGCGAATCCTCACAACGGGCGTATCTCTTCATTTTCTGTAAAGTATAGCGACGGTTTTTTGAAAACCGTCGCTAAGTCCATCGCTAATAATGTCGATTCGGACTATCCGTCAATGAACCGTCGTTGAGGCCGACGATTTTATAATTCGTCGCTAAATGTTGTGATTTTGACGGTTTGACTAAAACTTTCGGGGTAAAACCGTCGCTAATTTCCGTCGTTAAAACACGCCTTTTTTGTAGTGTTTTGTCATTGCAGCATTTCCGGAGATACATATTTGATGTTATATCCTTATATCACATGTTACCTTAGTATCTAGTATGCATGTTAAATTATGCCAAAAACTCGTGTGAGACAGTCTCATGGATGAGACAGAGTACAACCTAGCACAATCAACATTCACCCCTTAAAGTGTTAAAGCGTCAATGCCCAAATTATGCTCCATCTCACCGTGTGACCGTCTCACGTGAATGCATATCTAGAATTATTAGTTAGCTTTATGGTATGCTCACTTTGGATCGATTCTCCACATGAGTGTGGAACTTAAAAAAGTATTCGTTATGAATAGCTGTAGAAGTACAAGAAATTATTTCGTGAAAAGAAAAAGAGAAAGGTTTTTCTTTAATATATATATATATATATATATAAATATATACTCCATTGTAGGATATGCAGAAATAAAGAGAACACTGATTTGGTGGCCAGGTTCGTTAAGAATTATTATGTTTGAGGGCAATACCACCATGTGGTTTTTCATTATTCTTCTCATACGATTAATACATCAGAGATCCCTTTATATATGTTATAATTTAGAGTTACATAGAATATAATGAAATACCTAAACTACCCCTCCACCAATTATTTCTTGATGAATGCACATAAATGTATTTTCCTTCAACACTCCCTTTGTGCCAAATCAAAAGGGTAGATGGTGCATGAATGTTGCCTCGCTAAAAATCTTACCAAGTAAAAAAAACACAATGGAAAAATAAACATTGGTCGAAGGAAAAAAAAGTTACGACGCATCTATGTTGAGACTCCCCTGAAGTCTACACTTCTCAAATGATATGTTAATTTGTTATGTGAGCTGCAGATCTCAATTCTTGTAACATACTGCTCAAGAATTTTCTTGTAACTACACAATTTCTTTAGAGCTTACTTGAGTTACTTGTACTTGAGTGAAACATGTTGTTTCCCATGGTATACATAAATTATTTGGGAATGCCCTTTATGTGATGGCACTACTGTGGTGAGACCTAGTTCGGAAAAGGAGAACCACTTTATCCATACGTTTGACCTGTGCTCTTGCCTCATTTGTTCCCTTTCTTCTTTTGTTGTTTCTTGCCACCAGTCGAAGCACTATGATGTGACCCCAGGGTGAAGCTTGAGAATCCGGTGTAGAGTTGAGTAAGGCGGCACCGACGCTTACTTTTTTCGTAAGTCCAGCCTTCTCGAGGACCAGCACAGATCAAGACTGGTAAAACAAGGACAACAAATTACTCTGGCGAAGTAATGTTCCAACTCCATTGTAGGTCTCAGTGAGACCTGCCACCATCTACAAGACTAGGCGTCGTTTGATACCCCGCACCCACATTCTTGAGTTGATCGACAAAACTTTGGGTCCCTGGCAATAGGCGGAGGCAGTCGGAAAACTCTCCATCGTAAATGTGAGAAAATTCCTATTCAAGAGTAAGGGCTCTAAAGTTCTTATTTGTTAGTATTAGTGTCCTAGAAACAATCATATGTAAGGACATAATACTCGATGATATTCAGTTGATTTAATATTATAGTTCAATTAATATTAATGTATGTCATTACACTTGTTTGAATATTATGTTTGATTGTTTGCATTTATTCATGTATGTGTTCCCATGAACCAATGTTGCTATTGAGGGTGTGAGACCTCAGATTACTTAGACATGGTTCTTAATTAACCCCGATCAAGGATCATCAAGAATGGGATATTGATGATGCATTTGAGATTGATGTGCGATCTGCATCATACTCTTAGAGAATGTAGTAGTTCTCACTTTCTACGAGATATAAGGTATCTCATGATGGATGCACAGATACCTTAGAGGGTATTGGTATACCCATCCGAGAAACCATTTGATTTAATTCTACTTTAGTGTCTACGGGTGTCTTGGTTAGTGGCAGCAATATGATATTCCTCTGACTTGGAGTCAATACGCACGACATGTATGGAGTGGTGAACTTTGACCATGACCGACGATTGCACCCTTTTAGGGTAGATATGACATGGATTGGGTTCTTCACGAAATGCATGTGCTGGGTAGTTGAGGCAAGAAAAGAATTCATTCCTCAAAGTAGATTTACAGAGAATGTTCGTCTTCTCATACTAGTTGGATCGTTAGCCATTAGCCAATGTACATCACGTTTGGAATTTGTGTCCAAGTATGACAAACGTGATCAATTAGTGTAATGAGAAAATATGATTAAGTTATTTGAATAGACACTTCATCATGTTCTAGGCTTAATCGAATATTCGTGAATGAAAAGATATATCACAATAGCCCACAAATGTATAGGTTGTTGCAAGTTCCTCGCACCATATCTCTTATATTGACACTGTCTGATTTATTGACTAGGATTCAATTAAGACCGTTAGTTTGACTAACCGCTCGATATATGAGGGCCTATGGGTCACACAACAAGTAACTCTCGTTTACAGATTATAGTTGGTTGATTAAATATTAAATTGAATTTAATATTTAATTTATGGAGATATAATAATAATTATATTTGAAATTAATTATTATTATTATTTAATTAAATTGAATTTAATTAAATAGGAATCCCAAAATAATATATGGAATATTATTGTAGGAAGCATATATATGGTAATCAAATCTATGGGACTTGATTTAATGGATTTGGGCTTTTATTTCCCAACAGGAAATAGCTTAGGGTTTAAGCTAAGTCTCCCCTATATATATGAGTCCTTGAGAATTCATTATACACACTAGAAATATATTCTCCATAAAATCTCTAGTATATAATTTTCCTAGCAAGTTATTCTAGGGATTCAACGCTGACAGATCTGTGCAAGTCTGTGAACGGGGATTACGTGGATATCATAGTTGAGGAATCTGCTTACGAATTGCTGTAAGAATTCTATTTACGTATTCCGTTATTTCAATTATGCAATTGTAATTTGTTGTTGGTGAATTCGTACTTCCGCTGCGCATGTTTTATATGTATTACATGCTAATAAATTCCAACATTGTTGTCCTGAAAGATTTCTCGTAAGCATGTCCATGCCTCTAACACAGTAGTGTCCGGTTCGAGGATTGTGTAAAGAAGATTGGTCGAGATCGTGGTATAGATCCACAGAAGCACCGTGTCATCGAGGGCCAACCACATCTCCTTTTCTTCATCCGCAGATAGTTCCTTCCTAGCTGGTTTCTCCGAAGGGAGATTATGATGAATGGCACGATGTGAGCGGGCATGAATTTTGAAAAGCTCCGCCCACGTCGCGTACTGGACGTTTTCCACTTCGAGTGTAATGGAAATATGATTTTTATATTCAACACAGCAAGAGTAAGATGAAAGGTGTTCTTGTTTGTCGACATTGTGGTCGAGAGAGGACGATAAAAAATGTTGAACAAAAAATAGAGGGTTAGACGAAGCGGAAGGAATTTGGAAGAGAAACCCTAGTCTCGTGATATCCTGTATGAATATAATCTATTGATTATTCTCATTCCAAAAGGTCAAAGATATACAAGAGTGAATCTACTAATCTAGGCTACAATTCAGGAAATTAGGAATTAGTAGTGTTTATTTATCATATATTACAAAAAAAAATAAAATTAATGTCCACGAGATTTAATGGCTTTTTTTTTTCTTTTGGTCTCTTTTTTCATTAATGTAGTGATACTTTTTTCCTTAGAAAACAATAGTGTTAGAGGTACTCAAGAGGCACGCAACCTTAAAAGAATACAACCAACACTATCTATTGTAGCACCTATATTTCTTCTAAAAATATTATTGGGTTTAAAATACAATCACTGACACTATAATGAGAACGAATACGACCTCTAATTTTAATTCAATACCAAACACTTGTATGAAAACGTTCAAAGCATTCCTCCACTTTTGGGATTTATCCATTTGATGATGATTAAATTTTTGTATTTCCACGCCCTGTTGGATTATGGAGCATGATCAATTGTTTCACGTCCCAACTTCTCGGTGATCCAACTCGGTTTTTTTTGGAAGACTAGACCAGAATGGGCCTTTAGGGTTTTGACTCAGTTTTTCCTATAAATACCTATCTGATTTGTTGTATTTGTTATCACCGAAATATTAGTAAATCTCCTGGCTTGGTAGTGCCCCCAAACTTAGTCGTTTTCGACAATCCCCGAGTAACCAAATCAGTGTTATTTAATTTAGTTTTCTCTCAATTTCTCTATAATTGCAGTTTAAATCATAATAACTAGTATTTAGAGCATCGGGTTCAGATGATCTGGTGGGAGCAATTATGATGGCTGAAGGGAAATCGTCTGTTGAGAAATTTGATGGAACGGATTTTGGATTCTGGAAGTTGGAGATAGAGGATTACCCGTACGGTAAAGATCCGTATCAACCTTTGGGTGCTAGACCAGAAGACATGACGGACGACGAGTGGAAGTTCTTTGGACGGAAGGCGATGAGTATGGTTAAATGCGTCGTTGTCCGGGAATGTAAGCCCTCCACAAGGTAAAAGCAAAATCCACAAAGGAGATATTGGATATTCTGATTGAGATGTGCGAAAAAGCCATCCGCAGCGAACAAGGTTCATCGATCGCGGAGGCTATTCAACCTAAGGATGACAGAGGATACTGTGGTAGTCAATCATCTCAACGAGTTCAATATGATCATATCCCGGTTGAGATTGATTTTGGTGATGAGGTACAAGCCCTAATTTTATTATCTTCTTTACTAGAAAGTTGGAGTGGGACGGTGACGGTTGTTAGTGCTTCAGCGGGTAAGGTAAAACTCAAGTTTGATGAGGTTAGAGATCGATCATGAGCGAAGAAATTCATGTGAAAAAAACCGGATGTGGCCCACGAGATCGACCTTTGAGTGTAGGAAACAGAGGTAGATAAGAATCCAAAGGGAAATCGAATCGAGGTAGATCGAAGTCGAGAAGCAAAAATAAGACCAAGAAGGACAAGAGTCAGGTTGGGTGCTACAATTGTCATGAACTTGGTCATTACAAAAACCAGTGTAAGGTACCAACGAAGGCACCAACGAAGGATAACAATTCAGCAAACGCCGCCTGTGATGAGGTCTGTAGGTCCCGAACGAGTTCAGTGAGGTGAAAGTCTAGAGGGGAGAGGTGAATACTCTAGACTTTCAAACTTTTGCGTGATCAGCGTGTATGGCAGATAAATGCTGATATAGAGTGCAAAGTGAATCGACTTTGGTGATATCAACCCTCTTGATCTAACTGTGAAAATTTGTCGGTTGGACGTTTATCAGTTTAGCTTATATGTGGAAACTTGGTTTAACCCGTGTTAGAAAAACCCTTACAAAATCAATCTCAAGGTTTTTCACATTGTCGGCGGAAAAAAGTCGGTGATCGATCGTCGACTTGATGATCTTTGAATCGATCGACTTAAGGCATGCATTTAAACAAGTGTGTGCAAGATGTAAAGGAGTAAATCACACAAGATTTATAGTGGTTCGGACCAACTTGTCCTACGTCCACTCTTCGCTATCGTTAGGGGGCACCAACCTATGACCCGATTGTGCTTTGTATGGGCTGATCTGGTTGTTGTTCTTCTGGTTGAGGTGGTTGTTTTTCAGATGTGGCTTGTGGTTGAGGTTGGGGATATCGGTTGAGGGTTGATCTGTTGGGGAATAAGTTGCACGGATCTATTCGGGATAAATATTTAAATACAAATTTAATTATAATAATTATTACTAGCATGAATTAATCCTATATTAATTCAAATAATAATTCAACAACAAATCATGCATATAATCAATTCACGTAAATCCTATGCATGCGGAATTTCTACTAGTTTACGTGAACGTACCTCTTGGAATGACAATGGCCTCGTTGATTAGACACACCAAAAAAACTTCCCAAGTATTCCCTTAATCGTTGCTCGACAATCCGGTGGTAGGATACTTGCGAACAATTAACAAAAGGAAAATAAACTTTGTTGCACCACCTTTGTGGATTTACTAATTTTTCCAGCACATGAAATTGTACTTGGGAATGAAACATTCATCCCCTATTTATAGAGGGTATTGGTCGAAAATTTGGGATAAAATAATATGGGAAAATATTTTTCTTGATCTCCAAGAAATCTTGAATATATCTCATATATTCTTTTCTCCATAATTAAAATATTCCACAAAAATCCCAAGTCCTCTTTGTTATGGAAATTTAAAAAATAATAGGGAACAAGAATCAAAGATTTGGATCTTCTTGAATTTATGAGATATCCTTGTATTTCAAGAAATACATATCTTTAATAATATCTTTTCAAGAAAATCAAGAAAATCTTTCTTGCCCTTTATATTTCAAGATTTTCGAAATATACTATATGGATAACCAAGTGAGAGATTTCTTGAATTTAATGAGATAATCTTGTATTCCAAGAATACATATCTTCATTCCATAACAAAATTCAAAGAAAATCTTTCTCCCCTTCTAATCCATAATTTTCGAATTTATGAGGAAAAATAAGACAACAATATTTATTTTATTTTAAACACCTTTTTCAGTTATTGGACTTTATGTTGGGCTACTTAGGGGGCCTTTAGGAGAATTAAGATTGGACCTTCCAATGGATCTTGAATTATCAATATTGAGCCACAATATTATTCAAGCCCATAAATATTAATTAATCCCGCTACATAATTAATATTGCACTATTCATCTTAACCCATATTACGCGCTATGGCTCCCGATTATTATTTCCGTGTTTAAGATTATCTAGCCCATTAATTAATTCAAGCCCTTTGAAATAGCTTTCCATTAATTAATATATTTTGTCCTTGGTTGAGAACGGTTCAACATTATTATCCATACCGAAACTAGTTCCACTTGCAAGATTTGGTATGATAAATCTTATGAACCTCCCAGGGGGGGTCGAACAAAAGCGTGCTTGCACCACGATTCTCCGTATTAAAATCTTAGCAATCACATGTGACCAATAATATTGCCCAAGATAAAAAGTATTGAATCTCGTTGATTCTCTACCCATGATAAGTCAAAGCAATAGTTACCAACCACACGTGATCCTGTTTAAGGAGCGAAGATTAAGAAATAACGAACCCTTTGAGGTCTAATTCTTCCTTGTTATTCAAGAATTTGTCCTCCCCAGAGGTCTGACCGATGCATCAATCATGAACTAGTGTAATCTCTCTCTGTCAAGACAAGCCAATCTGAGCCTTTCACTTTAACCTTTCATGATGGATTGTTCATTTCCATCTAGGTCGTGAATGGTGTACTTTTGAGTTACAAGGGATTGTTAATTTAATCTTCGTGATCGGTGTCACTAAATTAACTACAATGTAACACGTCTTATTTATTGAACATTTATGGAGTAAATATATGTAACATTGAATGATATTTAAAGCATCGATGATAAACAATTTATTTGATAAATAAATTAAAATTCGGTTTTGATTATACAAAATAAAAGCATACTTTCGATATAATCCCAACATGATCAATCGCTTGAGATTTGAGTTTATGATGGAATGGGCCGATCAATTGGTGGTTAGGTGAAGATATTTTAAAGGTGGGGGAGTAGAGGGCGGTTTTGGTGCAGAGGGAGGTGATGGTGTGGCAAATCTGGTGAGGGGGTGAGGCTTGTCTTGTGGCACTGGATGGGGAACAAATATAGTGTGAGTGAACTCTCGACTATGGAGATGGTGACTGACGCTTCTCCTATAGCTGCTTCCAGTTTGGGACACTCCACTGTTTGTCGGCCCGGAAGCTCCCACGCACGAGATCCTTCCCCATGATCTCCCTTCACACAAAGCCAATCTTCTTGCTTCCAATAACACTACCATGATTTCCTCTCTTACTTTTTCTTCCTCACATCTTCCGTCGATTGCCTCTTCCAGGATCAAGGGTCCTTCAGGGCTATTTCCAGTCTCTTAGGCCTCTTTGCAGATTCCTTTGTCGATGTCTTTCTGCCCGTCACAGGTGGTCCTCTTTGGAGCTTGATGACCAAATCTTTCCCTTTACTCTTCTTTTTCTTCTGATTTAGGAATTCGAGATCCTCGTCACACAGTCACCTTGATCTCTTCCTTGTGTCCCCGGCACTTTCCGACAACCTTGGTCCATTCCATTATGCGAAAATTTATCCTTGAAATTATTAAGACCTTATTCGGGTTCTTGAGATGTGGCTATTGGAAAAAAAACATTTATTTCCCCATCAATCTTGAACTTGTCTTGCTCCTACAAAGAAGATATGGCCTTGAAAACTCCCAACCAATTTATGTTGGTAGCATTATCAACAATGGCAGCCATATAGTGCAGCCGCTCGATGGTAAATTCGGACTAAAGGAGATGTTGAGATTATCTTTGGAAAGTATGCATTTATTTTGTATAATCAAACCAATTTGGACTTATTCTTGAAATAAATTGTTTATCATCGATGCTTTTAAATATCATCGAATGTTACATATATTTCTTGCATAATCGTTCAATAAATAGTCGTGTTACATTTGTAGTTAATTTAGTGATACGGATCACAAAAGATTAAATTAATGGTTCCTTGTAACTAAAAAGTACACCATTCACGACCTAGGGAAATGAACAATCCATCGTGAAAAGGTTGTAGTGTAAAGGCTCCGATTGGTTTGTCTTGACCAAGAGATTACACTAAATGTCATGGTCGAAGCGTTGAAGAGAGACCCTACGAGGAGGACAAAATTCTTGAGGAACCTAACTAGGAAGAATTAGACCGGTGGTTAGTTATTTCTTAATCTTAGTCCCTAAATAGGATTGCGTGTGGTTGGTAACTATTGCTTTGACTTATTACGTAGTGAAATCAAGAGATTCAATACTTTATATCTTGGGCAATATTATTGGTCACATCTGATTGCTAAAGATTTAATCTGGAGAATCGCAAAGCACGACTTGTTCGATTTACCTTTTTGAGGGTTCATAAGTTTTATCATACCAAATCTTGCAAGTGGAACTAGTTTTAAAATATGGATAATAATGTTGAACGTTCCTTTCTTTATAAAAGATATTAATTAATGGAAAGCTATTTGGGTGGGTTTGAATTAATTAATGGGCTATATAATCTTAAACACGGGAAATAATAACCGGAGCCATATTAATCTGTAATATGGGTTAAGATGGATAGTGCAATACTAATTATGTAGTGGGATTAATTAATATTTATGCTTGAATAATATTGTGGCTCAATATTGATAATTCAAGATCCATTGGAAGGTCCAATCTTAATTCTCCTAAAGGCCCCTTAAAGAAATTTCAAGATAAAGTCAATAACTGAAAAAGTGTTTAAAAAATAAGATAAATTTTGTTGTTTATTTTTCCTCGTTTCGAAAAAATATGAATAAAAATGGGAGAAATATTTTCTTTGAATTTTGTTATGGAATGAAGATATGTATTCTTGGAATAAAGATTATCTCATTAAATTCAAGAAATCTCCCACTTGGTTATTTATATTGTGATTTTTGAAAATTTTTGAAATAAAAGGAATGAAAAAGATTTTCTTGATTTTTCTTGAAATATATTATGGAAGATATGTATTTTTTGAAATGCAAGTATATCTATAAATTCAAGAATCCAAATCTTGGATTCTTTTTCTTAATTTTAAAAAATACTCATAACAAAAGGTGAGGTGATTTTTGTGGAATATTTTAATTATGGAAAAGAATATATGAGATATATTCAAGATTTCTTGGAGATCAAGAAATTTTTTTCCCACATTGTTTTTTTTTCCAAATTTTAATTCCACCACCCATCTATAAATAGGAGATTTATTCTTTCATTCCTGTTATGCCGTTAAAATGCTTGAAAATTAGTAAATCCACAAAAGTCTGAACAAATTTTATTTTCCTTTTGCTAATTGTTCTTAGCTTCCTTCCATCGATTATTGAAAGCCAAGGACTAGGGAATACTTGGGAAGGTCTTTTGGTGTGTTTTTCATCGACGAGACCATTGTCATTCAAGAGGTAAGTTCACGAAACTCGTAGTAATTCCATGATGCATAATTTCGTGAACTATTTATATGCATGATTTGTTGTTGAATTATTATTTGAATTAATTTATGATTAATTCATGCTAGTAATAATTATTAGAATTAAATTTGTATTTAAATATTCATCCCGATAGATCCGGCAATTAATTCCCAACAGAGATGCTCCTCAATTATCTTGGACAGGATGTCGAAAAATAACTTGTACTTTTCTTTTAGCATTGGCTTGACAAAGTTTGCATTAGCCTTCTGATCTGCAATCCGGAAGAGTTGAGCCCTAATTGTTGTATTTCCTCAGATCTATACATGGTTGGGGATAACCTCACAGTAGGTAACCCAAAGATCCTTTGCAGATTTGCGTTTGTCATCACGAACTCATCTCCATTAACCATTAATTTCAGTTCGTGTGAATCTGTGGCCTCCAGATGGCGTAAGAACTCTAGGGACTCAAACTGCATCACCGTCTCCACATGGGCTGAGCAGTATTTCTCCAGGTTGCAAGCTCGTAAAAGATCAAGGATTTCCATGGATTCAGGATCTTTGTTCACATTGAAGACCACATATTTGTCTTCTACAATGTGCTTGGTCATTGTGGCATAGTTACACATGGTTTTGCCAAGTCCGTGAGATGCCATTTCTGCAAAAATATCAAGATTAAATGACCAAAAAGGCTCATCTCATTTAAAATGTTACCACATTAATGGTGTTTGCATAAATATACATAGATATGAGAACTGTTGAGGGAAATTAAATAAATAGATTATTCCCGACCCTCTCTACAAGCTCGAGCTTTTAGATGAGACGGAATTCTCTCATGGTATCAGAGCATGAGACGGAATTCTCTCATGGTATCAGAGCCAAGGTTGTGGGTTCGATTCCCGTGGAAGCACTCCACCCATTTAAATTGTCCACTCTGTTTGGGCCTCCTCTCCCCGGAAGAGGCAATGATTAAATTACAGTGAGGGGAGTGTTGAGGAAAATTAAATAAATAGATTATTCCCGACCCTCTCTACAAGCTCGAGCTTTTAGATGAGACGGAATTCTCTCAAGAACAAACAAGATATAAAGACAAGCAAAATATACAGATATCAACACTATTCTAACACATAGGGTATTTTAATAGATATGCTTATACAACAACCAAGAAATAACCAACTTGGAAAAGGATTTCAATACAGAATGAAAATTACCAGATAATGAGATTAGGTTTTGAAAACAAGAACTTTGAATAGTAGAAATCGCAAGAGAGTAATTTGCAGAGAGTATAATTGCAGAAAGATTTAGGGCAAATAAGGTTTATTAGTGTTGAAAGTTGATATATATATAGAAACGGAGGGGAAACATTTTGCAAATCGAGATTTTTGGAAAACCGAAAGGTCTAATCAAGACTAGCGATGAGATTAAACGTTTAGGATTAGTGGAAATCGTAATGACTAAGTTTTTAATACGCAATTTTGGATTTAAAAATGCAAATAAATGCATTTAATAGGGGAGTTCCCCACGTCGCGTTAAATGACTTGCGGGGGCATCGTCACAAGTACTTGAGTACGAAAATCATATAAGATCAAGTAGGAAAAAAAGCACGGGTTCAAAAAATGCGTATCTAATTGACTGATTTTTATGTCGATCAATTTCATTTGTAGTTTGTTATTTTGATCGTCGGTCCTATCGATTTCATGTTGAGCTTAGTTATCATTTGCTCAATCCTTAGTTAAATTTTTCCTTCAATAGTAGCCATCGATTTAGCGATTTCCATTAAGATCAACCTTATCTCGATTCTTGGGATCGATTGAAGTTTCTTCTTTAAGCGATATTCATCATCATCTTCGATTAGTTAGAGTTCCTTAACTAACCGGATATAGCTACTACTAATTGTTGTAGTCAAATTTACCTATGGCGTAAACACAATCAAAGATGATAATAAATGGAATAAAAGCAAGAAATAAAATGCGAATTTGGTGACTGGTTCAAAAAAATTGACTACGTCAAAGGAGTTATACCAAGCGAGAGTTTTAAGAATATACGTCTAGGTACTACTAAAAGATCGATCCTTTACAACGTGTTATACAACCGGTATTTATAGATTACAAAAAGTACGTCAAAGCTCTGAGGGCCTTCTCAAAAAAGCCCTACGGGCGTAATGTCGGGAGATATTACGGGCATGAATCCCTTGATTCGGGGCAGATACATCTCAAGAGATATTCTTTGCGGTTATCTCCTTGAAGTCCGCTTTTAGTTAAAAATGAATCTGTTCCCTATTTTGATGGGCAACCACCGATGGTCGAAGGCCATCGGTGGGTGGTCCCCAGTGGATGGCGGTCTTGGTTATAGTGGTCGCCTCCCGGTGATCGTCTTCCTTTGGTCGGCCATGTCCCTTCTTTGTTGTTGTTAGTGTCCTAAAGACAATCTATTGTAAGGACATAATACTTTCGATATTCAGTTTGATTTAATATTATAGTTTAATTAATATTAATGTATGGCAATACACTTTTTGATATTATGTTTGATTGTTTTGCATTTATTCATGCAAGTGTTCCCCGAGTCATTGTCGTCGTTGAGGTTGTGGAGAAACCCGGATGACCAAAAGCATGATTCTCAAATAGCCCGGGATCAAGGATCATCAAGAATGGGATATTGATTATACAATGGAGATTGATGTAGTATGCGTCTCATACTTAGAGGTGTAGTAAGATCTCACTTGATCATTTGAGATCTTAGGTATTTCATGATGGATGCACAAATACCTTAGAGGGTTCATGGTTGAATCTTTGCTTGGATTGAGTTCATCACGAAGTCACGTATGCGTGGTAGTTGAGCCAAGAATAAGATTCATTCCTCAATGTGGATTTAGAGAGAATCTCAAATTCTCATCATAATTGGATCAAAGTCATCGACCGATGCAAGTCAACTTGGACTTGTGGCTAAGTGTGACATACATGATCAATTAGTGATTAGAGAATATGATTACATTATTTGAATAGATACTTTTATCATGTTCAAGACTTAATCGAGAGTATTCAGCGAATGAAAGGAGAAATCGTAATAGCCCATGTTTTTCGATTCACGGTAGTTGCATCGTTTCTACTTAGCGTACCTCATATATTGAGAATCTTGATTTATTATCTAGGGTCAATTAAGGCTGCTAATTTGATAATGTTCTCGATATATGAGGGCCTGGAATCCACAACAAGTAGTTTCCTTTTAATTATAGTTGGTTGATTAAATGTTAAATTTGATTTAATATTTAATTTATGGAGAAATTAATTAATAATAGATTAATTTGGAATTAATTATTATTAATGTTTAATTAAATTGAATTTAATTAAATAGGATTCCAAAATAATATATGGAATATTATTATAGGATTTAATATATATGAAATCAAATCCGTAGAGATTTGATATACATGAAATTAAATCCAGAGAGATATTTTCGGAAGTTCGTAAGATTTAAGTTGGGTCTCTCCCTATATATATGAACTCTTGGAAATTTCACAAATAACGTTAATTTATTATTCTCTCCATAAGATCTAGAGTTAGAATTTTCCTATAAATTCATCTACCGATTCAACGTCCGACAAATCCGTACAAAGTCTTTGATTGAGGATTACGTGGATCCATAGTAAGAAATATCGTGAAGATTCTTTCTAAGATTTCTTTTATGTTTATACGTATTCAATTATACAATTGATTGCACGTTGTTGAGTGAATCACATACCTGCGCGTGTAATGCGTGTTCTGGCATACTAAATTCCAACATTGGTATCGAATCGGGCCCTTGATTAATTGCATAATGTGATTATGTTTTAATCGTGGGTTTAATGTTATTGAACGTTTTTCAATTTTATTTGCCCAATAACCTTTGATTTGACTTTAATTTGTTTAAACTACTGGTTTGTTAACAAATTAAAATCGAAATTAAATAATTGGCCAGCACACACACGTCTTGCTTTTCAGCCTTTGTCTCCTTCATTAGACTGCCTGGTTCGTCATCTCGGTGGCGATCCGCGAAATCAACCTGGGCGACACAAATCTGTTATTCGCGGTGGTGCTAGGCATTGAACCGCGATCCCGAAAACTGATAAGTTGCGTATCTCCCGTCTTCGATGCGGCGGATTTCGATGGGTGGTTTCTAAGCCGCCATTGATTTCCTGGGTCTTCGGACGACGAGCGACGGGGACAGATATCAGGAGTGAAAGATGGCACGTTTATCCTTGATCCGCAGCGAGATGAAAAATCGACGGCGCTGTTGTTGGATCGAAGCGCTAGCAATTTCGCTCGCGTTGGCGGCGATTCGTCGCGCATCGCGCGGAACGGCGGTGATTCGCTACTGCGCTTCGGCGATGGGAACGATCTGGTTTTGCTCGACGCGGCGATTCGCTGAGAATTCGTTTCGACAGCAGCGACTTTCATGGCTTTGAGCGACGATCTGCCGTGAATCGACCCGAGGCGGCGGCGATTCGCTGAGATCGCGAGGCGGCGCCGTAGCGGTTGTCTTGGACGGGACATAGCAGCCGATGACCATTGTGCTGGTTTGGTGGCTGTATGGGCGGAGGCCACTGTAAAGCTCTTGCCTTGCGTCAATGGCAGGAGGGGCCTGGTTTTGAGAATGATTCTCACCAGGCCCTTGTTTATAAACCCAAGAAATTGCAGATTAACAACCTGCATTTAAAAAAAAAAAAACTGGAAAAAGGATAAGGGCATGTTTGGCTGTATTTTATTTAAGATTCTGAACTAATTCATAAAGGCTTGTTTGGTTGGACCTAATTTATGAAAAAATCTATAAAATTATATTTTGGGCAAATAATTTTGAGAGGATTTTTAGAAATGACCGAAAGTTTAGAGCTAGATTGGTATTTCTAATGTTAGCTCTAATTTTCTCTAAGAATTTATTCTGGCGTTTATTTGATTCGTGTTAATTTAAAAAAAAATTGTTTTACATGTGCTAAATATTTTGAATTTTACATCGCTAATTATTTTAATATAGAACTTGATTACCGCTTGCTTCCCATACTTGTATAAGCTGTTTTATGTGAATTAATATTTACATTTGTTATTATAGTCGCATTAAATTATTTGGGTAAAAGAGTAATAATTGTACGTATTTATTAATATTTGGGTAAACGGCCCATATAAATATTAGTCCGTATGAAATCATGTTTGGGTAAATGATTTCAATAATTGCTCAAATGTGGTGTAGATTAACATGATGGATCTCGATTAAGAATTAATACCCGTCTTTTTCGCGTTCCTACTAAAAATATGGTTTTCATTTGAGAATGAAAGATGTCTTCCATCAAATTAAAAATAAACCTAGATTTAGTTCCAATGGTGCCAAGACCCTCAAATCTTTTGATCGATTTACATTTAACGGACTTTTATAGGGACATGTAATGTCGCGAAACGATGGTTGTAAACCAACTTAACTTTGTTTTCCTAACCTTTTTTTAACAAAGGATAAAGGACATCAGTTGAACTAGGTTAACAAACTAAAATTGCGGTTTGCAATTGGTTTTGGAACCTCTACGTTATCTTTATTGTAATGATCAACCCCATTTTGGGATTATGATGGTAGCAATGTGGATCTTAGTCCATTTACAATTTATATTTGATATAAATTAGTACTTTTAGATAAGTCGTTAAGTATGTGAAAAATAATGGAACAAAATAAACCTGAAAAAGGCCATGTTTATTTTGATTCTTTGAATATTGATCATAAAATTATGTATTTTAATTCCGTTTTATTTTATTTCTCTTGGTTAGTTGAATTGTATAAGCTTTATTATTGAGATGTGTTTTGGAAACAAATAAATTGGCTAGACCAAAATTTTACGGGCCCGCACCTAAAGCGGTGTTTGGTGCTAAAATGAAAAAAAATTAATCGTGTGTTGAACCATGATCCCCATTACCCATGCAATTTGGTTTCTTGAAGCGATTCGATTTGCCCGTGCTTGGCTCGATATAAGCATCAAAGATCTTCCCAGGAATATGATGTGTGATGTTGCTCGGCATGACTCTAGAATCGATAAAAATGACATGAGAAAATGGGTCATTCTATATGCTCAAGCATCGGCGGATCTCTTTGATTACGAGATCTCATTAAAAGTTTATGAAGTGATGAGAGATACATTGAATCTTCCAATTAGCTAAAGGAGAAGATTTAACCTCGTATGCTTAAGATGATAGACCTAATTGATAAACTTGGTAATTTAGGCTTTGAGCTAAAAAGACCCGGCGTTTTCATTTATCTTTATCCTCGGGTTAAACTCTCGGATTCATATTTTTAACAATTGAACTCTGATATATGAATATAAGGCGGATCTTGACGAGTTACTGAGCTTCTGGCGTGCTCAAGACTTTTTAGTTCACTATCACTAAGATGGTGTTCAAAAGGGAGGGAGGCGGGGTAAGCCCGAGGATGTGCCTCTACTATAAGTAGAAGATGACCTTTGGAAGAAAGGACTATAAGGTTACGGTTCTAAAAAGGAAGCGTTGGAACTTGGCACTAGAACATGTATGTTTGTTATTAAGATAAACATATCCACAAATAGCCCTAAGCTATTGGTTTTAGATATTGAATATAGCTCTACACATTTATCACCGAATGTGAAAGGGGCTCATATGTGTCTTAGAGGCGATTAAGCGGGTGAAGTCGTCTTACGTGAAAAGCGAAGCGAAGTTAACTACTTGAATGTGTGAGACTTATGTATTAGACTTACCCTTTGGTTTTAGATTAGAACTTAATGTTTGTCATATAGTTTCTTCCTATTACTGTAAAAATTATTTTCATTCCCATGTTGGACATTGAGGGTTATTCCTTCAATTTTAGTGATAATAATTATTATTTCGTTGAATGGTGTAGTTTATGGAAATTGCCCTATGGTGAATGATTTATACTTATTGCATTATGATATAATGTTCTTATACAAAAATAAAAGACTCAAATTTAGTAATCATGAAAACCACGACTTACTTGTGGCATTATGAGCTTGATCATGTAAGCGAAAAAGAATTGCATAGTTAAGAAAAGTTAGACCTTAATCCCATTCGACATGGAGTCTTATGGAGATTGTGAATCTTATCTCATAGGCAAGATGATCAACAAACCTTTTTCTAGAGAAAAGGGGTGCATCTTAGAAGTTCTAGAGTTGATCTACAACGATGTTTGTGGACCATTGTCCACTCTGGCTAGAGTGGTCACTTGGATACTTCATCACTTTTCTCGATGATTTCTCAAGATACGGATACGTGTATCTTGTAAACCAAATTCGAATCTTTTGAGAAATTTAAAGTTAAAGGCTAAGTAGAGAAAAGACTTCATTAAGAGTATCAAGACTTCTTGATCGGATCGAAGAGAATGAATATAGTCGTGAATTCACCACGATTACTTTAAGTTACATGGAATCCGATCACAATGGACTCCTCCGGAACACCCTCGGATGAGCAGCGTGTCCGAGAGGAGAAAGCGAACCTGATGGACATGGTGAGGTCCATGATGAAACTCTCTCTCTCTCTTCGACATTCTTATGGGGATACGTTACAAACCTCAATTTACATTACGAATAGGATTCCATCTAAATCGGTTGAGCATACACCATATGAATCGTAGGTCCCGCGGGTTTGTGCGAAGGCGAAGTCTTGGAGGGTGAATAGACTTACGAAAAACTTTTAATCTTAATTAGGTGTGATTGCGGTTTACGACCGAAAAGCTAATTTAGTCAATTTGATTTGATGTTCAATCTTACCGAAAGTGCCCGAAAGCAAGATCAGTTGATGTTTCGCCGATTTAACCGAGAGCGCTGTTCTTTGTAAATACCCAGTGAAAAACCGGTTTTATCCGTCAGATTCTCAAATGGAGTTTTCAGCAAAATTTGACTAAGGGACGATCGTTGTTGGATGGGTTGCTTAGTGCGGTGATGTTAACCGAATATGTATGCAATTTTAAGCTGGTGTATGAATAGTGTTAAAGCAAATAAAAAGCAAGTAAATGCACACAAGATATAGTAGTTCGGGTTAAACTCCGCCTTCGTCCACTCTTCCCTTAACACAGAGAACGCTTAACCCCTTAAACTAAACTTAACCGAACTTAACCAAAACCCGGACTTAGTTTAAATTGTTAGTCAACACTTTCAACAGATGTTTATTCGAGTTCACACCAACCCATCCCGAAATCGAATCTAAATCCCTACCGAATCTTGCGGTAACAAACTTAACCTAACTTTGAGTTTGGGTAGAGGTTTGTTTTGATTCAACCCGAAATCTATCCCAGTGTTTAGTTAGCCTAAATGCTTTGAGGATAGGATTTCTTGCTAAAACTATTGGGATGAACACTTAAGAATAATCTTCAAAAACAGTGTTCTTGACGAGGATTTTGCTATAGTTTTTTACTTCTTTGCGGTGTCTCGTTCCGTTGGTTCTTAGTTTTTTTCTTCAATTTGAAGATCGATCCTATTTTATAGACCTCAAAATCAAAGAGTTGGAGAGCAATTTGAATTTCGGGCTATATTAGGTAGGTTAGAGGATATGATTGTGGCGTGCTCCGAATATCGGCGTGTCTGCGGGGCATGATTAACGCCGTTTATGTCCATGACGATCAATTCCGACTCTTTTTATTGCGGTCGCTTTCTCTTTTTGGAGGCGGCTGACGCCGGTATTTGTCCGTTGGACGATTGATATTCGCTTTTGTAGAATATTCGTCTTATGCGGTGTGCCATTTTGGTTGGCGCCAGTCTGATGACTTGATCGTCAGAGTAACTCCATCGCCTACCTTGTGAGTTCGATGCACTGCTCTGAAGACAATTTGCGTATTCGGATCGATGTAGGTCTTCGTGCTCAGAGTTCTCTCGATCTTCGCAGCATCAGCCTCAAAGGTCTTCACTATGACTGAAGCCAAAGTTTAGTGCCATCGAAGTCTTCTGTGTTTATCTGAGCTCCTGCGTTCATCTCGAAGCCTTCGTGTTTATCTCGAAGTCTCGTGTTCATCCGAGTCTTCGCGCTCATCCGAAGCCCTGTTGGGCTTTTCCGCTTTTCACCGATTTCCACTCTATCTTCTCGATGGTTCGCAGCCTTCATCATTCCGATTTTATCTCAACATCTGCTAACTCCGACTGACCTATGTGCATTGAGTTCTCAATACGTGACTCTATCTTTTACATCATTCTCTATACATTTCACCGGTCATCTTAATACGATTCCAAGTCATCAATCACTAATGCGCCCCGATACGGTCCTATTACAAACTTTGTTTTGAACTTCCATCAAAACTAAATACAAATTTTAACAACATGAACTATGGTGTGGCAAGAAGCCAACTTTTACATTATTATCAAGCGTGGGGGTTGCCCGCGTGATTGTGAAAATGAAGCCAGGCAAGTT
Organism: Stenogyne calaminthoides; assembly: GCA_037126765.1. Lineage (NCBI taxonomy): Eukaryota > Viridiplantae > Streptophyta > Magnoliopsida > Lamiales > Lamiaceae > Stenogyne > Stenogyne calaminthoides. Next base: position 34,041,151 of record JBBCBC010000011.1, read on the forward strand.
GGAATCGAAAGGTGAAAAGGGTTACTTTTACCTGGGATATCTAAGAACTAAAGGATATTGCTTCTATCCACACGAGAAACAATCATTGATTGTTTCTAGGCGCAACAAGTTCCTCGAAGACTATGTCTTTAAGGAACAAAAGTCGAAGGTGATAGAACTCAAAGAAATTCAAGAACCACAAATTAACAAAGATCGATCTTATCAAAGTTAGCATGACAAAAAAATCGGTGGGAGCATTCATCCTCAATCTTACGGTGGAAGTTTTCACTAGGTGATCGTCTTTCAACCTTGATGGGGCGTAATTGGAGTAATACTTGCGGTCACGAGAACCTCCCTAGTGTGGAACAATATAGAGAACAACATAGTTCAAACTCCAAGAGGCATTTGAAAGATAAATATGATAGAACGTGACATTGATTTAAATCGATGACTAGTACTTTACAATCAGAATGTACAATTGGTGACAACCACAAATTGCAGAAGTCACTTAGGAATCATAATCGGTCAGATACGTTACCTCGGATTAACCTTGATAATACGGTGACATAATTTCAGATAAGGACGATCTTGATATTATCAATAACATCGTATATTGATCTGCGGAATGACACGAAGCTTTGCCAACTGACGATTCATGTACACCAACTCCTCAAGTTCTAGACTTGGTTGAGTTGCCTAAAGGGGTTAGACCGTATGTCATGATTGAAGTCCTTGAAAGGCGGCGGTGAAGTTATACCAAAGCGGGCGTAATCTGATTATGATACATTCCTTTCTCACCAGCCAAAGACTAAGTCTATTCAAATTCTTGGCTTATGAGCAATGAAGACATCATGATTATGAATTTATAGAGGACGCTAAAATAGTCTTTCTCAATGAAAAACATTTGACAGGAAGTGTTTATGACCAATAAGAAGTTCACATTCGCCCAAATTTAATTCAGCAAGCTAAAGAGAGATAAGAATGATTTCAAAGTAAAGCTTCAAGAGTCGAATATCCAATTTGAATGTTTCATCGTTTTTCACTAAACTCGATGACCTCAAGCTAAACCGCTGAAGATTTGCAACAAAGACCTTCATGACGTAAAGGATTCTCGCGTTTCACATTCAGTGATCAAGATCCATGGAGAACGTAAGAGGATGTTGAGGCTGCCATACCTATGGTGCATAAGGTGTTGCCGCTACGATAGAGAACTTCTATAGAGGTTCTACCTCAAGAAATCACGTGGATAAACTAATGTTAAGGATTTTCTTCCGTTGGAAGATGATATCAAACACATGAGATGTCGATCGATATGCATATTAGATTGGATCATGTCACCTTCCATGACTTGCACTGGGCGAAGCGTGGCCTCGCTATCAACACCTTTGGTAGATACTACTAGCGAGAATCCGGTCGTCGTCTCACTAGATTATTTATTAAGACCATTCTGAAGTATCTCAGTGTAAGAATGTTTTTTGACTATGGTGGGCGATCGAACTAAGGTGACTGGTAGTTAGGCCGACACAAGTTTCCCAGTCCGTGTGATGATTACAAATCATAGTCGGTTCGTTCACTCTCCAATAATGAGAAGATCAATTGGAATAGTTCCAAGCAAAGCGGCTGCGTGATTCAACAACGAAAGTTGAGTACATTGGTGTGTCGAGCCTCGAGGAGGCTTGTCTGGACCTATAGTTCTTAAAAGAACTAGGGTGATTCAGGAGTGCAGTTGTTTTAATAAATTGTATTAAGACAACGTTGGTGTGCGAATCGTAAGCAAAGGAATCGAGATCAACAAGCGAAAAACAAGCATGTACTAGAAACATCATTTGATCAGGAATCATAGCGATAGAATAAAATTAAAACGTATTCCCACATTTTAATTTGGTAGATCCTTTCACCAAAACCTTGAGTGTTCATGGCACACTTTAGACATTTTGATGGTCTGGGGTTGTACATGTAGGTGATTGACTCCTAGTCAAGTGGGAGATTGTTGAGTGTTAGTGTCTGCCAGATAAATCTATTGTAAGGACATAATAATGGATGATGATTTGATTTAATATTATAGTTCATTAATTAATATTAATGTATGGCAATACACTTGTTTGAATATTATGTATGATTGTTTGCATTTATTCATACTGCAATGTTCCCTTCCTCATTGAATTTGTGGACTCTCAGATGACTTAGCGTGATTCTCAAAATAGCCGATAAAGGGATCATCAGAATGGGATATTGGATACATCTGAACGGAGATGTCTGCGATCCGCATCATACTCTTAGAGTGTAGTAAGATCTCACTTACTACGAGATCTTTAAGTATCTCATGATGGATGCAAATACCACTGCATGGGGTATTGATATAACGCATCCAGAAACCGCTTTGATGTATATGTGTCACGCCAGTGTCTCGGTTGGTGGGGAGGATGCTGACTCATCGACGAGGTCCCATCCATCGCGACACGTGTGGAGTGATGAACTTTGACCAACGCTAAATCTTTATTTACGGCAGACATGCTCGATTGATTCACATGCGAGTCGTGTGCATGGTAGTTAGTCAAGAATAGATTCCACCTCATTATTGGATTTAGAGAATACTCATCTTCTCATCAAGTGGATCAAAGTTACCTGACCGATGCTCGCCAACTTAGACTTTTGTGGATAAGTGTGACATACGTGATCAATTATTGATTAGAATAATATGATTAAATTATTTAAATGAACCTTCCATGTGTTCAAGACTTAATCGAGGATTAGCAAATGAAAGGAGAAAATCGTAATAGCCGTGTTTGATTCTGGTAGAATGCGTTTCTACTGAACGTATTCCTCGTATATTGAGAATGTCTAATTTATTGTGTAGGGTTCAATTAAAAGGTAGATTAGTTTTGAAATCGACTCAATATACGAGGGCCTATGGAATCACCTAACAAATAGTTCCTTTACTAGATTATAGTTGGTTGATTAAATGTTAAATTGGATTTAATATTTAATTTATGGAGAATAATTAATAATAATTAATTTGGAATTAATTATTATTAATGTTTAATTAAAATTAGATTTAATTAAATAGATTCCCCAATAATATATGAATATTATAGGATTTAAGATATGGAATCAAATCCAGAGATTTGATATACATGGAATTAAATCTGTAGAGATTTTATATATGGGAATTAAATCAGCGGGATTTAATTTACAAGATTAGGGATTTTATTTTCTAATCGTAGCTTAAGATTTAATTTTGGGCGTCTCCCCATATATGAGCCGTTGAGGATTCACAAATAGCGTTAATTCATTATTCTCTCCATAAGATCTAGGTTAAATTTTCTGCAAAATTCGTCTGGAAGATTCAACATCGCAAATCCGTTACAAGTCCGTGATTGTGGATTACATGGATACCATAGTGAAAATATCGTACAATTTACTCTAAGGTCTCTTTATGTTTATACGTATTCAATTATCACGATTGATTGTTAGGTTTGTTGGTGAACTATTTATTTTCCCATTTAGCATGTGATACGTGTTTCACGTCTTGTAAATTCCCAACACTAACCTTGCCTTGAAGATGGCGATCTAGACAGTAGTTGTGCCACTTCATCGGTAGGAGGTACGGAAGTGACTATCGGGCTGCAACTTAATCATTTAACCATTTCCTCATTCAAATTTCCTCCTTTGTTGACATACCAAATTCAACTAATCGGATTTTCAACGAATCTCGTCGATTCCGATTGATCCTTGATCCAGTTGAAGTACCTCCTTCAAGCGTCATGTTTTTTAATCCTCCCAACATTTTTTTAGCATTTTCTCCTTTAGTCAATTAGTCTAACTCGACTGGATAGTTCTAGAAATCTTGCTTTTACTAAAGGTTTAGTCGGAATATCGCCTCTTTTCTCCTGTACGGGATTTTCTCCATTATGATATTCTTCCACATGATCTCTCGATAAAAATGTCCTGATGTCCACATGCATCCTCAGAAAGTGTAAAACTGTTCTGAAAGTAATTGCAATAACACTACATTGTTATACAAAAAATATAGTACATTTATAATAATTATATCAGAATCCTCTAAATTCTTTGACTAAAGCAGAGTAGCGATGAGAACAACTGACTAAATGCGGCCCGTGTAATACCTTTAGCAATAGATGTAGCGATATGACCGCATTTTGAAAACCAAGAGATCATTTATTCTAAGAACCCATAAGTTTAAAGTTGATTTTCTGTCTATCCTACAACCTCCATAATCTAATCGAGACCCACTAAGATCTAGACATCATCCTGCTAAATTACCGTATAACAAGGTTCACAATTCCCTTTAGATACTTAAGAATAGAACTTAGGCCGCCCCGGTGGCTTTTAATTTGATTTACTGAAAACTGACACATCACCTACTTTATGAGTTTATGTCCGGTCTACTAAATAGTAAAAGCATGTACAGGATCCAACGAGAGCCCTATACTCTTTCCTCGATTAGTCTTCTCCATTTCATTTGATCCATCTTAGCCAAGTCATCATTGGAATTAAAAGAAAACTTTTCTTGAATTTGAACTCCAAATTTAATAACATATTTCTAGTGTACTTATTTTGACATACGAAGGTTCCTTCTTTTCTACCTTTGCAAGACTAGAAAGTAGTTCATCCGGACCGATCATGGACATCTCAACTTTTTCTTGCATTCAGTTTGCAGTAACCTCTCAGGTTCTTGATTGGGAGATCCGTGAAGATGATACTTATCCACATAGATTTAAACTAATAAAAATATCAGTTTAGTCTTGATTATGAAATGAGTCCCGGTTTATCTTACCCTTTATTGAATCTATTATTTCAAGAATAAGAGATAAAATATCATACCAGTTTCACGGGAGTTTTTTTCAAATCCATAAAGCTTTTCTTAAACGGTACACCTAGTTATGCATTTCAAAAGCCATGTTGTTCAACATAAATTTCCCATTAGTACCCTATTTAGGAATGCAATTTTTACGTCCATCCGATACACTTTGAATCCCTTGAATCGTATAAGCGAAATAATCAAATGGCTTCAAGTCAAGTTTAATCGTGCAAAGGTCTCATCATAATCAATCCCTTTTTTAAAGTGAATAACCTTTTCAACAAATCTTGCCTTATTTTTTGGTTATGACATTCGTCTTTTTTTTTCTTGAAGATCCACTTAGTACCAATCACATTCAAAGTAGTTGGTTTGCTCACAAGTTCCAAACTATATTCCTTTAATCGCTTCCAGTTCTTCTTCATGGCTACATCCAGTTGTATCTTTTGTAGGGCTTCTTCTCGTGCTGGTCTATTCAAAGAAAAGATAGCAATAAAGACATTACACTTTCACCAACTTCGAGCGTTCAGTTTGGACTCGAGCATTTGGATTGCCAATTATCGGTCAATAGATGGTCGATAACCCGGCCTTCTATCCAGACTTACATCAGTTGAGTTTTTCATCCCTATCCGATATTGAGTCATCAGAGATCGGGAAAGGCAAAAGAGAAGATCCGGCAACAGATTAAACGTCTCAAATCGAATTGGACTCTTCATGCATCGATGATGTTTGCGGAACACAGTGTTCTCATTGACCTCGATGAATCCGGATATCGTCATCTCATTGCACTCTTATTCATATCGGCAGTTATCGACTGGGGTCTGACAAGACCTTTAGAATCATTCTTCATCAAAGTCGGAATGTACAACTTCCGCAGTTTTGGTGCCTTTTTTCCTTCCTTTGATACTTTCGGTTGATCAATTTTCATTGCATCGGCTATTTACAGTGCATATTTTCCCCGGTCCAGACGCGTTCATCAAAAGATCACATGAAATTGATTTTTCACAACTAAAGGTTCACCATTGAACACCCCGAATATCTTCTTTGGTTGGAATATCCTAAGAATATACCTGCATCGACTTAGCATCAAGGTTTTCGGCTCCACTCTTCCTTATTGTTGTGTACAAAAACTCTTGCAAAAAACATGGAAGTAAGAAACACGAGGTTTCTTCCCTTCCACGATTCATGTATATGTTAGTCGAAAGGGGACAAGTCGTGGTTTATCGGGCTTCTAATCTTAAATGTTTGGGAGATTAAACCTGTACCAACATGGAAAGAAAGTATTTTGAGGTTCTGTCTTCTTTCACACACCGCCTGCTGTGTGTCATTTGTTTCATGTTTATGCCTAATCCCCAAACTCATTGCGTAAATCAGATATGGAAAGTAATCAACCCTTTGTCCGATCTGATTTTCACACATCGATAATTTTTCGGGCCAGAATTTTGAGAAGCCTGTATCTTTTGTAGGCTTATATTCTTCTCGAAGAAGAAAACAACCCATAAACTCGAGTAATTTCATCCACAATCACTAGTAGGCCATGTTCGAACCGAGGGGCGGATCGGTCAAAAAGAGGTCCGTATATGGAGCAAAACGAGACCGGCCGGATGTATGTGTTGGGATCTTCAAACAGTTCTCGACGAGTCGTATCCGGAAGATGACATATGTCCGATCCTTGAGAAAATCTCTCTCATTCGGACACCTTCAACAACGGTATCCCCAACTATCTTTGTTTAGAATTTTACGTCTGTGGCTTACGGCCAAATTTACAGCCAACTAATGCTTGGAACTCTGAAGAATCACAGGCGGGAAATAACCCATCCCGGCGGGCGCCTGATTTGCCAGATCATTCCCGGTACAATTTTATCATCCCACCATCCAGCCAGAAAGAAGACGGAAGGACTTAAGGTCGGTAGCCGCTTCAAAGTCGAGGCTGCATGCGAGTCGTGGGCGGCTTATATAGCAAAGTGGTCGCGGTCACTTCAAGAATCTTGTCAGACCGATTAGGTCTCGAGTTGATTGAAAATAAACATGGAAAAAGATTAGGGTAGTTAGTGGTAGTATTTCTCGGAACATAACGAGGTAAGTATGTCTGTGGCGCGACTTGCGGAACAAAAAAAAATCGAAGCTTGTGGTGAAACCCTAGGTTGGTCCCGAAGAAAAGCCCGCGAAGATAAAACCACAATCCGTGTCTATAAATATAACTTGCATTGTACACATTGTGAGATCAAAATCTTAGTATCTGGCGAGAAATTATACGATAAATATCATGGCTTGGTGCCCCAGGGCGTAGTCTATTTCATGGATAGGCTGGGTAATCAGAAATCGTGTGTTATTTATTGCTTTTGCCATTATTGATCGAGTCATATCAAATTGTTTGTTAGTTAAATCATTAATCAAACCCGGTACAACAATTAAGCGCCTTTTAATGGGAAGTGATTCCCAAGATATAATTACTTAGAAGGAAAACCAGCGCCGTTTACGATCGATATCAATGGCCAGCAATCAAAGGTAATCTAACTGGGCATGAAATTTTGGGCCTTTCGATGGGCACGAAAGCCTCATAGACTCTCAACTTTGCAGTCTCCATTTATTTCGCCATCAAGCCTTGATGACCCTATTTGGTGGAACACAGTGCAGACTCGGAAAACCTTGAAAGTAGTAATAGGTATCAACAAAAGTCGCCTCGCGTTCGATGTGAGGGCGTGCAATCTCCCCAAGAAAGCCGCCCAGGGAGTCGGACCCTCAAAGAACAAGGAACAACGGGCCCCGGAAGGGACATTCTCAAGGACAACTAGTCACGATTCACAGACACGCTGTCATGTAATCGCCTCCCCAGAGGCAGTGGTCGGAATAAACGATTCAACTCATCAGGGCGACCGGGGTCCAAAAATCTCAAGATTTCATCAAGACGCGATCCTGTTTCGGCCGAGTCGACAGCGGATACCATCGCCTTCGCGATCGAATCTCCACCACAACGACCATGGCGATCGACTACGACGGCGGCGTTTCTCCAAAGAAAGGGTTACAACAGACCAACAGCGACGTCAGTTTAAAGATCATCTTGGCAACGCAAATAAATCATTGAAATGCACGAGAATTGCCGTGGCATTTCTTTCGTCTCCACTTTAACTCGTCACTCAAATTACTAAAGGAAGATGAACGATAACCTTGGATCACAGAAACACGACCAAGGGTCTGCGAAATGGCGGCAACTTGTATACGGGTTTCGTATGGGCGCATCGACGAACTAAATCGCCGGTTTTTTTTTCTTCTCGACCTTGCCAATGCTCATCACTGTTTACCTCTCGCCACCCTTTGTTGGACACTTTCGAGCAACGCCGCCGTTCCCAAAGACTTAACATCGCCTCGACTAAGGAATGTGCAAAGTCACCGAGTTTAATGTTCTAATGGTGGATACAGACCGATCATTCTATATCGGTATGATCGACAGTCGATTCAAATAGAGATCCATTTGGATGGGCTAAATCAAGTGATGTCTCCAAATTTCAAGGGACTAAATCAGTGCCTATGATACGAATTAAATTGAAGTTATAGCGATTGATATTATGACCGACATATTATGAAGAAAGTCTTCAGATCCCGAATTTCGAGAAGCATGAGGTCACGAGTCTAAAGAGTTCCAAGAGGGTCACATAAAGTAAACCACCTGAAATTTTAAGCTTCGAGGAGAGTATTCTGAAGTCGATGACCATGGTACGATGTCTTGACATTCTCACCAGATTCGAGAGCGTGGACCATTCTCCGCTTAACGGGTCAAGAGGCAAGCAGAACCCCAATATGATTGCCACTTTTAACAGAAGGTCGGCCAATATACCAATGAGGAAGACCTCGCTAGTTCCCAACTCAAGATTGTATTGAAGACGGCTCAAGCCAATAACTTACTGTTATCAAGAATCACATGAACAAAGCCAGAGCTGCCAAAGAAGCGAGAGCAGATCCGTTGCACTGAAGAACCAAGGAGCGGGGCATGAGAGCACCCATTCCGGCTGATGTCATGGAGATCGGGCAGCTATTCATACACCCTCTTCCCTAGGCACTGGGATCTGCCTCTAACTCCTCCTCCAAACCAAAGACGAAAGCTCAAGTAGCTAGACATGGAGAACTAAGAAGAGGAAAGCACTGTCTCCTCAACTTGGGGGGAAGGAGTCTGTACCCAGTCTTATAAAGAAATAAAGCCGGGTAGTTCATCCTAATGTCACACCCCTAGTATCCGAAAGAAATATCGCTTTTAAACCATAAGTTGTTCGACTTTCGTATATCAGTGTTTTACGAATATCATTTTTCAAGAAAACCCTTGATCAACCCGGGATTATGATGCTCATATCAATTCCCCGCGCGACCATGTCGGAAGGGTTTGGTGATGCGACCGTGAGGCCGATGGGAATGATCCGCCGGGCGGTCGAAATGGTCTCCACAATCGAATAGTGAAGTTAGAAGCTTTACTAGGCCGCTAGATTTTCTAGTTGCCTAATCTTCCCAACTCTATAATTTTTTCCTGAAGGCCTTTGAGCGCTGAATTCAGTTTCAAATCCTCAACTTTCTATTACCATGTAAAATTCCCCACCAAGAGTGGGTTGGTTAGAAGTACAACTAAGAGGCAAAGTTGATGCAAGGTTGTTTGATTTGCTCTTGCGTCTTTTTTTCGGTCATTACAAACCTTATATCAAACAAGCATTTTATAATGAATACTTGATGAACAAAGGCGAGAATTAAATGAGAAAAAAATGAAGTAAAAAAGACACCTACAACGATCTCAATCCCAGAATGGGGCCTGAGCGATGAATTCCTATCGGTGAAATTAGCGACCCAAACAAAGATGGCAGGAAACCATCAGGGAAGGCCCAGAAAATCGAGATAGATCCATTCGCCTAGGACACAAAGTCGTTATCGATTCCAAGAATCAAAGCGACTGAAGGGGGAAGTCGCCGACTTTCTCAAAAATAGCAGACGTCTTTACAGTCACGTAGGACATGGTAGGGATCTATCCAGGAATCTCATGTCACCGATTTCATACCGATCATCTCTTGAGAGCCTGCTCAAGAAAACGCGGAAATTTAGCTCCCCCAAAAAATATGCCTTTAACCCAAGAGGTGAAGTGTTTCAGATAATTGACTCATCAGCAGTTTGTACTACCTGCTGCCGCCAACGCAAAGATCGTGAAAAGTTCCAACCTGAAATCTCGGGCGGTTACGATCGACTTTATCGACTTCAACGAGGCCCTACCTAAAGATTTTCCTTTTTTCCATGTCGCATATAGATCACCCGAGCAGATACTACGATCACGACACGAGATGACGTCATTCATGGTACTTTTGCGAGGTATCTTAGAAGCCATGCGAACAGGTTCGAGAAATACACTCCTTTTCGTTTAGAAAATCTATATTCTTTGAAGAGAATGTCGTCACCTAAAGAACGCAGGGTAACCTACCAAAAATTTGGGTAATCATATGTTTTGCTTCGAGGATCCGGGGGAATCGGTGGAAGTTTATGTCATAGACAATCGTCAAAAACTTAAAAAGGGCGATCACGCTTTTACCGCATGCATCTTCGACATCCTCGAAGTTCAATATGAGACTCAACTCAAGAAGTGTAACCCGAAGTGAGTCGTGGAAGTTCTTAGGACATCCGTTGATTTAATAAGATCAAGGTGAGCGAGGAGCGTCAAGACCATACTAAACATGGGGGCACCCAAACGTGAAAGAGTTCGAGAAACTCACGCGATGTCTAACAGACGGCAGGTTCATTCCCCGGATGGGGACAATGCAACCCGATGTTCACATAATCCAGAAGAAAAGCAAAGTTTGAATGGACACGAGACGGGATGCTTTTGAAAAATCAAACCCACTGGCAGACGCGTGCATCTCTGTCCAAACCTGTCAGAGAGACGTTGTTTTCAGATTCCGCGTCTCGAGACCGCTTTAAAGATCTTTGGTCCGAGGAGGGCCAGATCCACTTGCCCATTTATTTTGTCGGCCAAACATTGAATGACACATAACAACGCTTACCCATCGTTAGGAGAAGTTTCGCCCACGCATTAGTCAGATGAAAAAGCGGCGGTTCTAGACCATACTTTTTCATCACTGTGTCGGCGCCCTCACTTCCCCTCGCCGAGTATTGAGAATGTGGTTCACCGACCGGTACATATCGTGTCGATGCCTTAAATGGGCCATTGAGGTCGGGCACGAGTGATATACGCTTAATTTATTATCAAGGCTCAAAGGCCGTCAATTTCATAGTCGGTTTACCTTCCCTTCTCGAGGCAGGAGTTCGCGCACTTCGCCACGGAGTTGTTCGTAGACGATCGCCACAATCGAGCCCGGTTCGGTGTTACGAGCCCCGAGGGTATCTCATTCCGTAACGCCTATTACTTTTGATTTTCCCGCAACGTAATGTTCCAGTCGGTATTACGAAAGCGTCACCAATGCTTAGAATTCGCAACCACGTATTGCCAAGAGGCCAGAAATCCATACCGATTCCTCACTTTTATGGCCTGTGTTTCGTAGAGACGGTTTTGATGATAGATGACGCCTATCAGAAATCGTGAAAAACATTATGCCCGGCTCGCATTAAACCATGTTGTTAATACTCAAGAGAGCGTAACTCCGCGAGCCGACAAGCTGAGCCTGCCACTGCCACCTCAAGGACCAATTGATATGAAGGATGTCACCATCATGACACTTCCCCACCCATCCACCGCCAAGCAACCAGAATAACATTTGAAACCCCGTGTCAACCGACGATAACCCATCATGGCATTTGCAGCGGCCTCATACCAAATTTTATCGTATCCAGTTCCTATAGGTTGCAATTACGGGCAACCACGATACCCAATGATATTGGGGAGTTATACAAGAAGGCTTGAGATGCCGCTTACTACGATGTATCACTTTTGAATAAGGCCAAGCCATTTTAAGAGAAATACATGAAGGGGCATCGGAAACCACACTCAGAGCGTCAGCAGCCCTAAGACCTACAAGGCGGAATATTTTTGGCCAACCCTAAGGGTCGATGCTTATCGTCTTCATCATAAAATGCCACAAATGCGAGATCTATGCTCCTCCATCAAAATTAGCACCGAAGAACTCAAAATCATCCTCGATCCTTGGCCTTTTTGCAAAGTGATGATATACATCATTGGGCCCTCCTAACCAAGGGATATCTTGGAAAATATGCTTTTTTCTTTGCTTAATCAAATGAATTTAGGTCTTATTTACTAAAATAAATTGTTTATCAATCGATGCTTTAAATATCATCCCGAATGTTACATATATTTAATGCATAATTGTTCATAAATAAGACGTGTTACATTGTAGTTAATTTAGTAATACGGATCACGGAAGATTAAATTAACGATCCCTTTTGTAACCAAAAAAAAAGTACACCATTCACGACCTAGAGAAATGAACAATCCATCTTGAAAGGTTGAAGTGTAAGGCTGGATTGGTTTGTCTTGATCGAGAGATTACACTGAAGGTGTTTAGTCTTATTTGAATAGGACCTCTGAGGAGGACAAATTCTTGAGAATCAAATTAGGAAGAATTAGACCTCGATTCTGTTAGATTATTTCTTAATCTTAAATCCCTTAAATAGGATCGCGTGTGGTTAGTAATTATTGCTTTGACTTATTACGGGTAGAGAATCAACGAGATTCAATACTTTATATCTTAAAGATATTATTGGTCACGTCGTTGCTAAGATTTAATCGGAGAATGTGCAAATGCGCTGTTTTGAAAGTTGCCCGCTTGGGAGGAATTCATAAGTTTTATCATACCAATCTTAAGTGGAACTTCTAGTTTAGATGGATAATAATGTTGAACGTTAAGCTACCAAGGATAAAAAGATATTAATTAATAAAACTATTTCAGTGGCTTGAATTAATTAATGGGCTAGATAATCTTAAACACGGGAAATAATAACCGGAGCCATATTAAGCAGAAGGCTGAGTTACAGATGGATAAAGGCATTATGTGGTAGGAGCGATTAATATTTTATGGGCTTGAATAATATTGTGGCTCAATATTGATAATTGAAGATCCATTGAAAGTGTCCAATCTTAATTCTCCTAAAGGCCCTCAAGTAGCCCCAACATAAAGTCCAATAAGCGAAAAAGATGTTTTAAAAATAAAATAAATATTTGTTCGTATTTTTTCCTATTTTTTGAAAATAGTAAATAAAAAGAAGGAGAACGATTTTCTTTGAATTTTGTTATGGAATGAAAGATAAGTATTCTTGGAATACAAAATTATCTCATTAAATTCAAGAAATCTCCCACTGTAATTTCTTGTAAAATTTTCAAAAAAAATTTGAATAATTAAAGAAAAGAAAGATTTTCTTTATTTTTTCTTGAAAAAGATATTATGGAGATATGTATTCTTGGAATACAAGAATATCTCAATAAATTCAAGAAGATCCAAATCTTGGAATCTTTATCCTAATTTTCAAAAAAAACTATAACAACAGCTGTAGTGGAAATTTTACGGAATATTTTAATTATGGAAAAAGAATATATGATATATTCAAGATTTCTTGGAATCAAGAAAAAGATTTTTCCTCCCTATTCCATGTTGAAAAATTCGGCCACCACCCTCTATAAATAGGGGATGATTCTTTCCATCCCCAAAACAATTCCGGTCTTTGGAAAATTTGTAAATCCACAAAGGTGGTGCAACAAATTTTTTATTTTCTTTTGTTAATTGTTCAACTTCCTTCCAATTGGGATTGACGAACAAGGATTAGGAAATGCATTTGGGAAGGTTTTTTGGTGTGTTTAATCGACCGAGACCATTGTCCGACAAGAGGTTAGTTCAAATAAACTAGTAGTAATTCAACGCTCGTAGGATTTATGTGTTGTTTATATCAAGATTTGTTGTTGAATTATTATTTTGGTTAATATAGGATTAATTCATGCTAGTAATAATTGTTAAATTAAATTTGTATTTAAATATTCATCCCGAAGATAGATCCAGGCAATTAATACCCCAACAAGCTGGTATCGAGCCTCGGTTCGGCTCTGGATTTTAATCAGAATTTAGTTCGTTTTTCATTAAATTTGAAATCGATAAAGTAAATCGCTAGATCTTTTTTGCGGTGATCGGAATTGTCATGGAATTTAATGTGTTTATTTATGCATATAAATTGTGGATTTTTAAATTAGATTCGCTTTGAATCCATTTTGCCTCGTGGAGAAAATCCCACGGAAGTAGATTAGAATTTGTTTGATTTGATCAATGTAATAGACTAGTCTAGATCTAGGTTTATTTATTTTTTGTAAATAATTATGAACCTGATCGAAAATGGGCCCGAGACAAAGAATTAAAAGACGGGATCCAGAATCGGGCGTAGGCGTGTGCCGGCGTGTGTCCGTGCCAAGGGGAGGCCTACAAATTAAGGCCAACCCTGGATCATGGTGATGGCGGAGTCGTTGCGGGCCGAGTTTCGCGTGGTGATGAGAGAAGGGCGGCGCAAGCGTCGCGTGGGACGCTGGCGGTGGCGCTGTGGAAAGGCGGAGCGGGCGAGGTGGCACACGAGGCGGATCAGCATAAATGGGCGGCTTGGCCCTTACTGGCAAGACGCCGGTACGCGAATACTCGCCAGATCCGCCAAGGCTTCCGAAGTGGGGCGTCTTACACCAGCGGCGTGTCACCGGGCTTCGGGCAAGGCATGGATGCCACTTTGACACGGTCGGGAGTGCTAGGTAGTAAAGCTGACCATGAGAAATGGCTGGCGATGACGGCTTGACAAGGTATTTTTAAGACGGTCAAGTGGGAGCTTTTTCGGCATTTTAACGATGAAAGCGCTATGAAAGCGATTTCTCAAGATCGAGATATGACAAAAATTAACCATGAAAAATGGATATACGGCCATTTGTATGATTAATTTTTTGTTTTGATGTTATGCATTATTTTATGCTTTATTTAAATTTGTGTTTAAATTTCATGGCGCATGAGAAAATATTTTGAAAAAAATCTCACTTTCGAAAATTACTAAGTATGCTTAAACAATTAATTGACAATTTTATGGATAATAAAATTGAATTAATTTTGACCTCCATGATTTATTTATTTGTGAATTCTTTTTTGGAGAAATTTTCCGCGATTTCGGTCAAAAGATAGCTTTCACATGAATAAATTCGAGGATGGATGATTGTGGATTATTCTTGTTCGGCGACGATGACCCTCACCTGGAGCTTCGTTCAAAAATGAAATAATAATTACAGTATTTAATCATAGTTATTACTTAGGTAAAATTGATATGCATATACTTCTAGAAGTCTCGCTAATTTATATTGGTCAGCTTAGAACCAACTATTAAATGGATATTAAAGGTTTATGGCTTGTTCTTGTTTGTAACTTTTAAATGTGTTTAAATAATGACCCCACCCTAATGGAGCTTATATAAACCTTTTTGAGATGTTGGTGATGATGTTTCATATTTTTTTGAGATTTAATATAAAACATGTGATCGATTTTGTGATATATTTGTGTTATGCATATTATTATTTATTTAGGTTCATCATGTCGCACCTTTTAATCCTTTGTTATAGAACACTCAAAAGAACACCATTAATGGTGACAACTATATGTTGTTTGGAAAGCGAAATATGAGTTTGTCTACTGCATAAGAACATCATTGGGGTTCTTGATGTGCAAACCCGTATACCTCTTGATGGATCGGTGATGCGGAAAGACACTTGTATAATATTTGGGAGTAGGCAACGAACCCATGAAAATGTAATCTCGGCTTCATTGTCGATGATTTGAGACACATTCATGAATGCCGTTAGTCTAGCTGCGAATTATGCAAAAGTCTTGAAATGTTTTTAACAAAAGAGGCGATGATCAATCGGTTTAAAAATAACGATGTGGCTAGACTTAAGATGGCCGAGGAAACACCCGTAAGGGCGTGTTCTCGAAAGTAAAACCTTTTTTTGATAAACTTGCTTATCTAGAATTTTAAGTATTGTGATGAGTTCCAAGGTGTTTTGATGAGTTTTTCTTTAGTTTTTGTGATGGCGATCACATGTTTACTATGGACACTCTGCAAAGCCTTGGAGATAATAGAGAAGCATTTAGGAAAGAAAGATTTAAGCATTGGTGACCAAAAAGTCTTTCTCAAGATCTAAACGATGGAAGGCAAAGGCTAAAGAAAAGAAAGTAGTGATCAAAACAAACTCATCACGGGAAAAGTAAGAAAAGAAATGGAGGCTGGATGGGTGTCAAGAAAGAACCAAAAGAAAAATGTTTTAATCAAGGGTGAAAAAGGACATTGGAGGTCGACTGTTCGATCCTAAAAAATGGAAAGAGAGTAATTCTCACGACTTAGTTGTTGAAACTTGTAGCGGCGTGTGCCTCCCGTTTATGGTTGGTGGATCGGGATCCACCGATCATGTTTGTTTTCACTTCTAGGGGTTCAAAGCGGACTGGCAACTTAGTGGGAGTAGAGATCCTCGTCACCTTTTGGCGATCTTCTGTAGAGTGGCGGTGAAGCGAAGGGAGAAGTGCACCGCTTTTGAAGACATAGTTTTAATTTTTAAGAGATGTTCTTTTACGTTCCGAATTTTTAAAAAATTTTAATTTTCGTTCTAAACTTTTTTACCTTGATGGATATTTCCGCCATTTTTGATAAATGTTACCCATTTATCTTTATGATAAATTTATCGTAAATGGAACGTTGTTTAATAGTCTCTATACAATTAATCATGCACACCACTTCACGAAATGCATCCTATAAATACATCAATTGTTTCCAATAAAAGAAAACGTTCATTAGGCGTGAACAAAACACTTCTGGCATCTAAAGATTGGGGCGTATTAATCGAAGAGGATCGAAGGTTGGTGAAAGACGGTTCTTTGGAGTTTCTCGAAAGTTGAACCAATTCCAACCGCGAATCATGTTTGGGGTAAATGACCAAGAAGGGGGTATTCGTTAGCCAAGGAATAGAGCCAAAGTGGTTAAAAATTGTTCCCTGACGCATGTGTAATCCAACGTCAACCAAAGAAAGATGAGGTTATAGAGTTTTCATCACTTTTATTGATGACTACTCAAGGTATGGTTATATTTTCATTATGAAGCATAAATCGAGACTTTGAGAAATTCAAAAGAATTTAGGCTCAGCCAGAATCATAGGGAAAAATGTATCAAATCCTCTGTGATCGACGCGTGGCGAAAGTACCTCGGCGATGAGTTTTTGAACTAATTTGTGGATGAAGGATTGTATCTCAAATAATCAGACCTCGAACCCTCAACAAAAACGGGGTTGCAGGCGAAAAAGCAGAAACTCTTTTGAAATGGTTAGATCAATGATGAGTTATGCGGATCTTCCCAAGTCGTTCACGAGGTCATCAAACAATGGCTGTATTACGAACTTGGTGCCATCGAATCGGTTCCCCAAAACTCCCATAGAATGGACCCGGCGCGAAGCCCGGTTTAAGACACATGAGAATTTGAAGTGTCAGAGCCTACATATAGGACAAATAAGCAGGAAAATTGGATCTCGATCGAGAATTAAAATTTGTTTATAGGATACCTTATGAAAAAATGTATGTTCTATGGTCCTCAAGATCAAAAGGTGGTAATAAAGCACCCACTTAGATTTTTGAAAGAAGACTATATGAGCGAAAGAAGACCGAGAGGAGATTACCTTAAAACCCAGCTAAGGGGCTAACCTCCACGCTTAAACGGCCTGGAATGATACACTAAATAGCCTTGCTTTCTGGCAACCGGAACCTCAGTGGAGTGGGAGGGTTGTGAGACAGCCGAGAGATTCATGGAATAGGAGAGTCCTGAGACTTGATTCCCTGGACAAAGACGAATAAGACCCATGGACATATGACAGGCAATCCAAGATAAGGATGCGGTTTCTTGAAAGGAATGGAAAAATAAAATGGTTCTGGATCATAACAGAGTGAGCTACTCAATCTATCGATGGGGTCAAACCCATTGGTTGCAAATGGGTATACAAGAGAAAAAGAGGACTGGAAGGGAAGGTGGAAACCTTCAAGGTAACAAGGTACGCTGAGACTGTGTTAAGGACTTATAAATCTTTTCAGAAAGAATGCCAAGTCCATCCCAATTTTCTAGGCTGACATTGTCAGACATCTCTACTATAAATCATGGAATGATGTTTTTCCTTAACGGAAGTCTTGACATAAAATTTAATGAAGAATTTCAAGGATTTCATTGAAAAGTGCCAAGAACACCAGTTTAGTCAAAATAAGTCCATTTGATTTGACTCAAACAAGCATCCGTGGAACCAATAAAGTCCATGGCTGATCAAATACATAAAAAGAAATGAACTTGTATTTCATATTTTAGCACTATACGAGATGACATTCCTCGCCTGAATATATCAGACATTATATCATGACTCATTAAAATGGGCACATCCTCACTGGATCAAGAAAAGATGAATATCTGTTTATAGAGACTGTTTTAAAACGATTCAAAGATGCAAGACCAAGAAAGGCTTCAGACTTTCATGGAATCCAATTATCAAGACAGATATACGAAGGATTCTGAGACCTTGATTCCGCTGGCAGATATCAAAGAACCCTGTGGGAAAGAACATCGACTCGTAGTTAAAAATATCTTCCGCATTCAAAAGAACCCCAGATAGAATGTCAGTTTGATCAATCGATACCAATCCACATCGCCACACGGATCGACGGAATCGACTTTGGGATCTTAAAATCTACTCCTGTAGTGTTTTGTAATGGGGATGAGCTATGACATGGAGAAGTGAAGAAATGAAGATTCTACCAATATGGAGTTCTTAATGATTATGTTGAAAGGTTGTCGGCTCTGGCGAACTCTTGAATGATTGATGTAGTTTCTGACCAGACAATCATCGCTTTATTGTGACAATGCTTATGCCAAATCAAGGGAACCAAGAGCGCATAAGGCCAAAGAACACATTGAAAGGAATAATAAATTGTGAAGATCGGCGTCGGAAGACCGCTGGCGAGATCCATTCACAAAGATGCCTTTCGAATACATTCGAGACATGTGGAAGGGATGGGTGTCAAGACTCATTGCCAATCACCTTTGAGTATAAATGGGAGATATTTATTAAGTCTCGTGTAGGTGACATTAAGATTTCACGCATTACTAGGAATCCGTTACACGAGACATGATGAGTATACTTAAAAGCGGACTTTGAGTATAAGGTAGAGATGGTAGGATTATAATCGAAAGTATGCTTTTTACTTTGTAATCAAAACCGGAATTTCCGGGTCTTATTTAATGAAATAAATTATTTATCACTTGATGCTTTAAATATCATCAATGTTACATATATTTAATGCATAACTGCTCAATAAATAAAAGATGCTTCATTGTAGTTAATTTAGTGATGCGGATCGAGAAGATTAAATTAATAGTCCGAATCTTAAAAGTACCATATTCACGACCTAGATGGAAATGAACAATCCATCGTGAAAGGTTGAAGTGTAAGGCTTTCAGGCCTGTTTGCCTTTTGATCAAGAGATTACACTAATTAATGTTTAGTCTTGACTGAATAGGACCCTCTGAGAGGATAAATTCTTGAACGGGTAGGAAAATTGAGCCTCCGGGTTCATTGTTCTTAATCTTGGTCCTTAAATAGGTTTTATGCGGTGGTTAGTAATTATTGTTTTTGACTTATTACGGGTGAGAATCAAATCAGATTCAATACTTTATATCTTGGGCAATATTATTGGTCACACGCGATTCTTCAGATTTATCTGTTAGAATGAGAACTTGCAAGTAAACATTCGATTTGCCCACGGTTTCGAGGTTCATAAGTTTATCATACAAATCTTGCAAAGTGGAACTAAATTCCCAGATGATGGATAATAATGTTGAACTGCTTCAGCTTTACAAGATAAAAGATATTAATTAATGGAAACCACTATTTATGGCTTGAATTAATTAATGAAATTTAGATAATCTTAAACACAGGAAATAATAATCGAGTCATATTAATCAAGAATATGAGTTAAGATGGATAGTGCAATATTAATTATGTAGTGGGATTAATTAATATTTATGGGCTTGAACATATTGTGGCTCAATATTGATAATTCAAGTCCAAATGGAAGCGTCCAATCTTAATTATCCCAAGGCCCCTCAAGTAGCCAAACATAAAGTCCAATAATCAAAAAGATAAGTTTAAAAATAAAATAAATATTTGTTGCTATTTTTCCTATTTTTTCGAAAATAGTAAATAAAAAGAAGGAGAAAAGACGTTTTTCGAATTTTTGTTATGGAATGAAGATAAAGATTCTTGGAATACAATATTATCTCATTAAATTCGAAATCTCCACTTGGTTATTTATTGCGAAATTTTCGAAAATTTTAATAATTAAAAAGGAAAGAAAGATTTTCTTGAAAAGATATTATGGAAGATATGTATTCTTAGAATACAAGAATATCTCATAAATTCGAAGATCACAATCTCGAATCTTTATCCTTAATTTTTAGAAATAACCATCTGAAAGTGAATTTTATGGAATATTTTAATTATGGAAAAAGAATATATGAGATATATTCAAAATTTCTTGGAATCAAGAAAGATTTTCCTCCTTTTCCATCCATTTGAAAAATCGGCCACCACACCACTCTATAAATAGGGATGATTTTCATCCTAAATGCTGATTCCGTGGCCGAAAAATTAAAGAAAATCACGAAGGTACAACAAATTTTATTTTCCTTTTGTTAATTGTTATTAGCTTCCTTCCGGGACGATTGTGAGCAAAGAACTAGAATACTTTGGGAAGGCTTTTGGTGGTTTAATCGAAGACCATTGCCGCTCGAGGATTAATTCACGTAAACTTCGTAGTAATTCAGGATTTGGATTTATGTGAGCCCCATTTTATATGCGCCATTTGTTGTCAATTAATATTTAGATTAATATAGGATTAATTCATCTTAGTAATAATTGTTAGAATTAAATTTGTATTTAAATATTCATCCCTAATAGATCAAGCAATTAATTCCCCACACCAACGGTACAAGGGATCGGTCATACGCCTAGTAAAGAAATGGGATTACTTCACAAACGGCCGAGGCCGAGGTATCGGGCAAACTATGTATCAAGATCAAGTCATCAGTCTATTCGGCAGAATATTATTCAGGGAAATTGGCTACCCCAGCACGACAATGGAAAGAATTGACGGCAATGACTGGAGCGTTTCTTCAGCCAAGATCATGCTGCTGCCCCATACCACCTCAATCAAACGGTCAGTCGGTTTTAAGAAAATCAGCACATACCAAGGCCAAGATCGAGTGGGGAAAGTAAGGGGAACGTATTAGCGAAGTTCTTGACGTGTCAGGCCACAGGTATAGAACGACTCAAGAAATTCAACGAATCCCTTACTCGCTGCTTTCTTCGAAATCTGAGGCATTGCTCGGAACGACTTCCAATGTGCCATCATAACGATAGGCCCTGAAAGAAACCTCAGATTTTACCAAGAAAAGCTTGCGCTTAAATACGAGAATGCTAGGATGTAAGAGAGTATCGAGAGAGGGTATTACAACTCTGCCATGATTGATGTTTCAAGATCGAGAGACCGTACTAAAAAGATACTTTGAGACTTTGAAGGTGCTCTTCGCCCAAATCGGGAGGTCCCATTATCGGTTGTCCTACCAACCAGTATACGAGTTTCGAGCAAGTATAATCCGGTGTCTTCATCATCTTATGAATGCATTTATCCAAGATGACGAATAAAGCTTACACCTCAGATTTATCACATTTATGTAAACAAATTCCGGTTAAAGATAATTTATTCTACTTGAAAGAAAAATTCTATGTGTAGAAACCAAATCCAAGTCGCATAAAAATATGATTTTAAATGCATACCACAATGTGATGACTTACAATACGTGATGAAAGACATGATTGATAATATGCAAAATGCATGAGCATATGATTGATAACATGCAACCCGAGGTGTGACTTTTCTAGAAATACCGGAGGCGTAGATCGCTTACCTTTAAAGGCTGCTGCACACCCCTTTAATTTTGTAAGGCGATTAGCGGAACCAACCGGTAAATAAGTTTCACAGAAACATTAAGACGACAAGGACTAGCGAAAATCACATAAGAAAATCGTAGTCAACCTGACAAAGGAGTTAAAAATAGAATTTCATTAATAAAGACCCAGAAATGGAAAACCCATTTACAATAGACACGAGGTCGGTAAAAGAAGCGTTCCCTAATACATACATTTTTGGCATGGAAATAAATACCTAGCCTACAATCACAGCTACCTGATTTAGCGATTTGGTCTGCAATACATTGTTACTAGGGATGGCTAATGCGATATGAAGAATTATTTAGGGAGATCTTTGTAAAACTATCGGAAAATGGTGTTTTTAACATTAGTGAAGTGTCGTATCTTTGCATTAGGACTTCCCGCTTTTAAATGAATATTTAGCATCATATACGTGTCGCAAAAAATTCAAGGGATTGTGAGGCGTCGACCGACTGATTAAGATATACAATACTAAATCCATATTACATGTCGAAATGTTTTATCACCACTAATCCTCATTATCCCGACCTGGCTACTTGTTATCGTAGAGGGGTCAGTGGCACTCCATTATGGCGCGATCCAATCTGAACGGGCAAAGAAACGGTAATTGTCATCTCCAAGGAAGGAAAAAGACCAAATGGGAGAAACGGAGATAGAAATCAATCGAGGCTACGTAGAGCGAGGTTCAGCAGCCAGAGCGCCTCAAAATGGTGGACTGACCGGAGTTATCCATATGCTCGGAGTATCATATAATATGTAAGAGTGCAGGGAAAATTTGTATTGTAATTCAAAACTCATTCCATTTATGTGAGGAAAGTAGATTGCAAAACTCTGAGGCCACCCAAAGAAATCGGTTCAGATACAGACGCAAAGACGCGATCGGCCGACATTAGTTCAATTTACGGCACAAGGCCACTGTGACACCTAAAGCCATCATTATCATATTCATTACACATCACGCCGACAGGTGGGAAACCGAGAAGGAAGGTTCTCCCGAGATGGGATTCAAGCACAAGACACTTCTGGAAGTCCGACTTTTCCGGAAGCCAGCATAATGAAGTGTCAAGTTGGCGGCTCTCACGCGAAGTTTTCTTGGTAAATCTCCCCGACGGAGTGGGGACGGGCCACGGAGTTAGCTTAATGTTAAAAATAGCTCAGATGAGATTAAAAACAAAATAATTTCTTTCATTGGATATGACCCGAGGGCCGGGAGGTTGTCTATTACGTATCAAGACTCAAGGCCGTGTATGCTTTACAAGAAAATAAAGTGACCGGTAGGGTTTAACTTAACCTTCTCAAGAGGCAATATATGTAAAAGTCGATCATTCCGAAGAAGGCTCTCATTGTAATCACAAGTGGATCGACTTCCTAGCTCGACATTTCTCTATAATGGGCCTTGAGGGCATACAATCACGGTACCACCTCCGGGAAGCTCAAGATCTCCCTCCACGGCGGGCTCCTTGGCGAATGACAACAAGTGGTCGGCCTCCGCAGAGTCTGGAGCAAGACGACCGCCCGGGTCCGGAAAGAATGAGATGACGCCACGTCCTCCAGTAAGTCTCGGGATATCCAGCAGACGACGGGGCCGCAGGGTCGTCACGTGACGAAGTCTGGATCGGCGATACCAGCAAGAAGGTCGCCAAAGGGTTCGCCTGACGACAGATTCAGATGAAACCAAAGGCCATCACGACGAAATCGCATTTACCTCTCGCCGCCTTGAATCGCATTCCCTGTGTCCCACTCTTCATATTCCGGCGCCCATTTCGACCGCTTCCACTCGACGCTTTTTCCGCCTCGATCGCTCTTCAATTTCTCACACCAGCCATAAGCCTCCGCTTTACCATGACCTTCGCTTTTCAAAAGTCATAACTTCACCAAATCACTTCCATTTTAAATTAAAGCACCGAGGGTCGAGATCCACAGAGCAGTTCAATCGGTTTTTTTTCTCATCCCTCTAGGTCCTTTCGGCCGCCAAGATCACTCGGGTTCTCGACAATTTACCCGAGCCTCGCAACTCCTGAGATGGGAGCTCGGCCCCACAGCCACTGGGTCTCCCAGATAAAGGCCACCTTTTTTGGGTGTGGACCATGGCTCTAGCATATGTTGCCTGGCCATCTTCCCATGCATTTAGCCGAGGTCCAGATGCTGGCCCACTGGTGTTCACCATGTGAGAGACATAATGGACATCATAAGTGAGTTTTCCGCCAATCAAGGTGAGCACCTCGTAGGCTTAACCACCTCCTGTTCTGTCCATTATCTAAAAATAATACTAAAAAGATCATGTATTCAGGTGTTGAACTTATTTTATTCACCCGCCTTCCTCCCAAATTCCTGGATTATCATCACATGATTTATCTTTCCTCCGGGAAGAAAGAAATGGTGGGGGTGGCTAGATCGGGGCTAAATAGCTTCAACATGAAGTGTGGGTGGACCTTGAATCTCACCCTCCCTGTGCCCCTTTTGATTCGAATCACAGTCATAATCTCCTCCTCACTTTCTTTTCCGAGCATGCCCTGTCAAGACGGAAGTCGCACTCCCCGGGGTTTCCTTCTGCCTTTGCTCATGGCGGAGGCCAGCAGGACCCAGCTTGAGAGTAACCTGGTGTGGGGCGGCCCTGAGGTTCCCCTGAGCTACCAACATTTCATTTTTCCCAGTGTAATGATTATGGAGTACTATGACGCTCCTCAAGAGTTTTACGTAAACGGGATTTTGGGGACGTACATCGAAGCAGCCTATTTATTGTGCCTATTACACCCAAAGTTTAATAAGCACGGAGTAAGATACTTAAGGCGTGATGTTCAATGACGCAGGTAAGAGACAGTACGACACGCTGAAGCCTGGCCAAGCTCGTAGTTCAAAAGCTGCTCACGCCCGCCAAAGCGGAATATCGGTGAATAATGTTAAACGCCTTGAAGTCTCCAAAGAAAGGTCGGGCAAAAGATAATGTGAAACTGTGAAAAGGAAGAGGAGAATTAGATCAAAGATGCGCATCTAAGCTCTGGAAGAAGCGAACTTATTTACGGTTTGACCATCGCATAAATACCATTGGGACAATGATTTCGCAAAGCAGTTCGATGAAGTCTATATATTCTACTTCCGGTTTAACCACCACCATTATGCCACCCCTCAATCTTATTTGGGATCCTCTCATGAGCCCCGATGGGTTTTACCATTATAACGCGAGCCAGTTAGACAAAGCATCACGTAATACCACCACCCGGGTCAGTAATGGCGTACTGCCCATTTCCGAGTAAATGTCATAGTAGAAAGAATAACTCACCCATTAGGAGTGATCCGTTGTTTAGTCTGCGAGATGGTTTGAATTAGATCCCGGCCCATCGCTTCGCCGACCGTGATCATCCGCGTACTGGCTCATGCCACGAGGTCGTCGGTTAAAAATTCACATCCCGGGACCTTGTATGCGGCGAGGGATTGTACAGCCATTTGGTAATCGGCTTTATTTTGCCACGCGACGCCATCGGTCGACTTCAATTGACTAGAATATGCAATTTGGCTTTTAGATGTGGGCCTCACTTATAAAAGCGATAATAAAAGCCCACTCAGTAGTTCTGATGTTTTGGGGGCAGTTAGAAGATCTTGACTTTCTTTCTAAGACTTTTACCATAATGGCCGACCATTTAAAGGGTGAATGTGTGTTATTTTCTTCCAACTCCATCAGAACTCATCATCGCCTCTTATTGTCATTCCGACCGTGCTTATATGCTATGGTTGTACGGGCGGGGCCTCACTTCGGGTCATGTGGTACAATTCAACATCGTCAGAGTCATATTTGACGAACCACAATCCGAGTGGGTTATGAGTTGGTATTTAGAAATGGATGTCATTGATGTGAAACAGAGAGGACAATTTGGGTGCCAAAGGATCTCTCGAAGCTACCTTTGAAAATGATGCAGTGCTCTAACTTTATAGTCTTGTAACGAAAGAAGAATTCGCTATATGTGCTTAACCCCGACCTATTTATAAGAGGAATACGTAGGTCAAAAACTAAACTCGATCCTTTATACCATGAAATCAGAAAATGACGTGGTAGCTGCCAGAAGAGACACGCGCGATCGCCGTCGAAGGAAGCTCGCTGCTCGTACCACTCACCGCCATACCATCATTACACCTGCTGCACGCTGATGTAATGTGAGACGAGCATGATCAGAATGACTCTTGGCGGTGAGGTCACCCAGCAGTCCCAAGGTCGACGCAGTTATAAGCTTCCAGAACGCTAACGGTTCAAGATAAGGACCTGTGAGCAATTCACACCTCATTGCAGCAAATTGCTGCAAGCGTAAATAACTCATTCCGGCGGGGCGCCGTGATTAATTGCCTACGGTTAGCTTATTGCCGGGTCCCAAGGCAAATGAGTCTTACACGGTACGGGGAAATACACGGTTCATTTATTTTAAAAAATTCTTCATCGTGGATCAACAGATGTCTTATGAATTTACCGATACAATAAATTGGCTCGAGTCAAAATCTACTCTAGACAATGATCCGAAATTTTCAAAAGTTTTAGATTACCTCAATCATCCTGTAGTTTTATCGTAGATCCTGAGAAGCTTGGATCGATATTTATCTTATCAATACTCAAGAGAGTTGATTCAATTTTGGTAACTATCTCGTTTCTAGCTAATCAAGAGCGGAAACGGTCGTCTCTAAGTTTATACTCGCTTTAGCTTGTCAAAAATCTCTTCCCAAGTAAAAGTCAAGGCGGCCGCGATCAAGTTTCGATGCAAGTTCTAAAGTGGATTGTTTCCAATTGAATATCAATAGTGTCAAGATGCTTTCATGAAAATATAACAGATAGAATGCAAAATGTAGCAAACAACACAACAAATTATTATACGTCTGGAGCATACGCCCACATCCACTCTTCCCCGATCTTCGTGAGAAATTCCTTAACACACTACCTAAAGCTTCTGTGATGAAACGGCCAGCAGCCTTACTAACTTTTCTAATTTTGAGTTTTCCGGGCCGACTACCTGTAGCCTTACTAACCTCAATACACATGCCTTTCCTGAATCGCCTAAAAACACCTACTTAATTCTTCTCAGAGCTCGGGCCGACGATCGCAGAATACCCATTTTGAGATTTCTGAGATGTACACGCTGTTGTTCTCATTGGTCAAATCTTTTTCAAATGTAGACAAAGAAAATCTAATTTTTATGCTGACCTTCGACCGATATGTTCTTTAATGTCCACAATGTCTAATATTCCTGCTTTGCTTAAATGCAGAACGAACATAACATCATTTTCCACAAGATAATGTTCAGGTCCTTATCAAGATAAAAACAAATGATTCTTCTGCCTTCAGATTCTTCGAGTTTCTGCGGTCTTTTGAGTTTTCAGATTCTTCTCGAAGTTTCGTAGTCTTTGAGTCTTCAAAGAGGCTCAAATTTTGATCTATATCCGCCGACTATAAGACAAAAGATAATTCCGATTCTCAGATTCATTAAACCCTCGGTCCTCGCATCTTATATTATCAAATGTCCTCGAATACGCCATATCAGTGGTTTTGGGGATCTAATCAAAATCTTTTATTTCAAATTTATCTCCCAACAATTCTCTTTTTTGACGACAACAAACCATCTTCGTTACATTTAAGAAAACCTAACTCTATACCGTGTTTCAGCTTAACTTATTACATTCAAACGGCATATCGTAAGTAAGAATATGTAAAAAAGATAAGAGATATTATCTTGAACACAAAATTACAAACTTTCTTTCATTGATGTAGCCGATAATTACATACTAATGAAAATAAAAAACATTCAAGTATATAACCAGCCTTCTTCAATCTCATCTTCCAGACTTCCAAGTCGAACATCCATCAGCACTTCTTCTTCTGGGGCTCATCTCTTCTTGACGATCCTCGATCAAGCTTCATTAGTCCAAGTCAAGAAAGATATTCAGCAATCTTTCCGGGAGAAACGGCCTCTATTTACATAACATTCTCAAATCTCGAGTCGCTGTGACACAAGGCCCTCGGAGCTGGTGAACTGAAAGTATTGTTGTTTCTATCTCCGCTAAGTTGATCCATTTCCGCAGAGCACTCAGATAAAATGTATATTCAATGAAAGATTCCATTAAATGAGTCATTCTCCATTCTCGGGACCACAGAACTGGGCGTTCTCTTCGATTTCCTCCTACGCATCATCGGGATTCAGAAGACATCCATTTATCAATGTGCTGCCATTTCTCGAAGGTCTTCAAGATTTCCTCATGAATGGCAACTTCCCGAATACACCCTTCTTCCTTTTTTCTTCTTTATCAATGAGATCGACATCAAATAAATAATCTTTTTCTTTTTCTGTTCTGTAGGTTCTTTTAGTCTTCTTAAAGATCGTGTCTCCGGTTGTGTATCGTAATGCCTTTCTTCTGGGCTTTTTCCTCCGAACTTCATCGCAAATCCACCGCCATGCTTCCCTTTGAATAGGTTTTTGAAATCTGGCTTTTCTTCTTCTCCGTTCCACAAAAAGCACAATCTTTCTCTCGTGTTCCACCGCTTCTTCTCCGCTCATTGTTTAACTTTTTCCTTTCAATCATCTTTTTCTCAGGTGATTTCGGTAATTTGTTCGATGTTTGAGTGAAGCTGTGTTCTTCAACTTCTTTTGAACTTCAGCTTTCTCAAAGCAGCCTTCAATCCTACCTCAGAGATCCAAGATCTTCAGACTACCTTCTTTCTCCTGGGCTTTCTTTCCGCTGGGTCCTGCGCCAACAACTTATCCAAATTGGCCCCCTTTCTAACCTCGATCTTCCCCCTTTCGACATCATACCCTGGGGAGAAGTTGAGATAATCCAAAGATCCATATAGTATTGTTCTTACCTAAGCCCGACCTCCTCAAATTAATTGATCATTTTATCTTCCAAATTTCACTGCCACGAGTTTTGCCATTAAAAATTCATCCTAGCTTTACAAACCTGCTTTGAAGGTTTCATGCATCATTTCATTATTTGGATGAGCAGAGTGTCATTTCTCAACATCGCATTCTTTGATTAATTAAGCCTATTCTTTCTCAACCGGCTTTGGCCTCTTGGAAAAGATATGTAGTTCTCAGCCCTATTTGCCTCCATATGCTGTGATTGATTGCTTTTACTCCATCAATTTCCTTATCTAGCTGTAGCTATCTTATCTCGAGAATTGTTTCAATTTCATATACCATGATTTAGCCTGTATTTTCTAACTTTTGATTGACTTGCCAAAATTTCTCCATCTTTTGCTTATTATTTTCTCCACCACCGGTACTAATTTTCAAGCTCATCCAGATCAAGCAAATCAATCACCGAGGCAAGACAATGGGGCCTTCCAATCTAACCTGTGCTCAAACGAGCCTCAAATCAATATCATAAACAACAGATTTAAATAGGTATCAGCAAGAATTTCTCGCATAATGTATAATAAGGCCAAAAGGCACCGAAGAGTGCTTAACCTTTAGTCGGAGATCACCGATACGTGCCTGTCAAAGATCAATTTCTTCTCTATGTGACTCTCGGTGTGTTTCTTCAAAGATCTTCTCGTCTTTTCTGGGATTTCTTCGTCACCTCCCCGATCCCATCTTCGACGAGAACTGGATAACTGGTCTTCAAAGATTCCTTCTTCTTTTTAGCTACTTTCTCTTACCAAATTTCTCATCAACCAAAGAATTTTCGATTCCGAGCTGGCTCCTTTCCGGAATTCTCGAGAACTCTGTTTAGCAGCCGGGGTCTCGTAATCTAACTCCACTATCTTCACCTACGAGGCAATATTCCAAGATTCTGGGAGTGTTTCGGCTCACATGTAGCATCGCTGGTCCTGAGCCTCAAGAAAATATCCCGAAGGTCGTGGATAAGCATTCAATTTCGTGTATCCGCCCAAGATGAACACCCTCTCGCTTCGCCATTCTGCTTTCTTCTCTGCCTTCCTTTCAATCTCAGACCTTCTGAACATCACCTCTTGACGGTTGAGCTAGAGGCCAGTAGATCAAGAATGGTTCTTTCCGTGATATATCCAAATCCCGCAGATCCCGAGATCACCGCCTCGAGGTCCTCAAAATCTCCCTGATATTTTTGGCTAGTGCCTCGTGAAGTTTCAAGACCTCCGAGATATGTTTCTTGCGCCGCCCCGCCTCCCCAACATTCTTTTACATTGTTGGGGCACCAAGTGGAGATTTAATCCTTTCAGCTTCAGCTTGAGTTTCTTCAAGATCAATCGGCTCCTTTCTTGGGTTAGCTTTGAAGTCTTTTTTCATTTCATGGTTTCCAACGTTTTTCTTCAAGTATCTCCGCTCTTTCGATCCTCGTAAGGTTGGTGATTTCTTCGTTTCTTTCCTCCCCATCCCGGCCTCGGATGTTTACCTGGATAAGTTGTCCCGAGACAAGCTTCCGGAAAATATCAAAGAATCACAACATCATCCCGACGTAACTATAATCATCTCGACCTCGATTCCTCCCTAATCATAACCTCGCTTTCCTTACTTTGTTAACCTTTTCTTCTTTCTGATTTGAGCTTCCTAATACGATCCTAGTCCGTAGAATTTTACTCCCATCATCAAACATATTTTTCTCTGGGCAAGGTCTCGATCAAAAATCCGATCTTCATCCTAAATAAGACCTTCCCATTCTCGTGAACGCACCCGCTGTTACTCTGGGCCGATTTTCGTGGAAGAACGCAGGCCCACCAAGATTTCAACCCAGCTGAAGTCCATAGAGTGAGTCCTCTATTAGTAACCAAATATTCGAATCTATTTCTCGCCAATTGGCTTCCGTATTTCCAAGAGGTGCTCATCACACTTACCCAACAACAATTTAAGACTCAGATTTCGCTTTTACGCAGACCGCTTACAGAGCTCCCCTTTCATTTACACCTCGGGTTTCGCAAACAAATTCCTAAATTTCGTTTTCTTCCGCATATACAATGCCAGATCTTCCTTTATCGCTTAACTAAACTCGTAATTGATATCGCATACCCGTTTGGTTAAACTAATTGCCATTTTGCATAAAGCCCAAAACTTTATTTAAACCACCCACCCCTTGCCCTCCTTCTCACGTTAATAAATAAATCGCACGCATTTCGGGCTAGTTCTGGATTCTCGCATATTGCTCACCACCGTAGTCATCAAGCTTTCATTCAGAATACGTTGCGAGCTCTTCTTCACCGGGTAAATTTCTTTGCTGTCGCATCATGGCTACAAGGTTAAAGTAACGGGCTTCTTCGTTTTCACAGAACTTAACATCGAAAGTAATTGGTGAACTCCATTATGAAAAAAAAAAGGTTCTGGGTAGTGTATATATGGAGCATTAAATGATTTAAAAGATTTTTGAGTGTTTTGAGACCATATCGCTTAAACGTGAGAAATAAACTACTTAGAGCTAACATTCGCTTTATATATGATCTCGTGAAATAAAAGACTAACATGGTGGGATTAAAATCTCGGTAATACGAAAGCGAAGTGGTTGAGACGAATCGAGATTTAAATAAAATTCCTCAGAAATTTGCTATTTTT